>CP139501.1:329236481-329583981 GCA_021014915.2 Artemisia tridentata subsp. tridentata | reverse complement strand
ATAGCTTAGTTCTAACAAGTGGTATCATCACGCCATACAACATTGTAGGAGTTTAGTAGTTTCATTTGTGATAAAAAAGGTAGCATAAAGTTTCATTTTTTATCAATAAAACGCAAACTTTGTGTGAAAAATTTGATTTTTACGCAATATTTTGGATAAAGGTTGTAGCTTTAATAGTTTTTACGTGACTTTTAGTGGGTTTTGGTATTTATTCAGTCGAATCTTTGCTTCAAATCTTGGTCTCTATCGTTAAAAAGATTAAAGTTTGTATCGAAATATTGTTCTAAAGTAATATAGGCGATAAAAGGTTTAATCTTGATAAGTTTTACGTGTTATTGAAGTGATTTGCGTGTTAAAAAGGCGTTAAAGTTTGCTTGTGGTTAGCGTATTGAATCTTCATCGATTTGCATATTTATCAAATTTCTTGTATAAGAAGTTTGATACGAAAGAGGGTTTATCGCATTTGTGTAAGAAGGTAGCTGATGAACTCAAATAAGTACATTTTATTACTATCATTTATCCTATTAATTTGACTTGTTTTACTATATTATGTATGAGGATTGATACTTAATCGTTTACTTTTGTAATTCTCAGGTAAAAACAAGCATTTGGTGAAACTTAGCGATTATGGACTAATAATGGAGCAAAACGTGCATAAAGTGGAAGTCTACTGACATGGACAAGATCAAGTCAATTCTGCTCCAGATGCGCCGCATCTTACTCTCGACATGCGCCGCATCTCTATCAAGATATCACCAGATACGATCCAAGATACAAGAGGACATGCGCCGCATCTAATCAAGAGTTACGCCGCATCTTCTGGCGGTGTACGAATATTCCTGAATATTATAATCTTGGACCCCACGCGAAGTTAAGTACATGCGCCGCATCTACTTAGTAGATGCGCCGCATCTTCCCTCAGACAGAAACTATAAATACCCCGTAGACCAGACGAATTAGAGAGTTCGAAACCCTAAAACCGAAGTTCGGACAGCAGAACAGGAGGACGAATTCAGTCAAGGAGGCAGCACAAGACACACCCAAATCAAAGATACAAGAGCTGTAAGAAGGTGCTGCATACGTTTAATTCATTAAGTAGTTTTGTTTTATTGTTTTAGCAAACTTTAATTCATCAGGATTGGTGGCTTGTGTAATGTGACAACGGAAAGATTGCACTCCCTTTAATACTTGCTTTCCCATCAATTAAAGTTTATATGTTGATGTCTTTGGTTACTACTTATTAGTGCATTGATAACCTCTGTGTTTATTAGTGGCTTGCGGGCATCCGACTGCGGGACAAGATGTGGCTCCCACGGTTGTTTCTAAATTGATCACTTAGGAATAACTTTTAGACATAAGTAATCATTAAGGGTTTACTCGCCGATGAGAATAGGACCAACGAGAAAGGGTTAATTACATACACTTCATATAAAGCTATCAATAAAACAAGTGACAATCTACTTAATCATAAGGACAGCCCTCTTATTGTCTCGAGTATCTATCTGTGTACGTGTGTGCTACTTGCTGATTCGTGCCTATTTGTTTATTTTATTATTTAATTGCAAACAAAACTGTGCCAGTCTCTCAGGCTGAAACCCCCTTGCGTTAGGATATTAAAATACTGATTAGAATAACTAGATAATACGTTCCACTCTTAGTGATCGACACTCTACTTACCATTATCTTCATACTGACCGGGTACACTGCTCGTTAAGTGTGTGTGTTATTGATAAATCGGCTAAATATAAATTTAAAACTTGAGTAGGCATTAAAACTGCTAAACCGCAACGACACATCACGCGCATCAGTAGCTTGAAAAGAGGGTTTATCGAATTCTTGTATAAGAATTTCGACAGATTTCAGGGTTTATCGCAAACTCAGAAAAGAGGGTTTATCGCAAAGGTTTCCTATCGCAAAATTGTGTTTTATCGCAATTCTGGTTGTGGATTTCTATCGCAAATATGTTGTTGGACTCTATCGCAAAGTTGCACCTTATCGCAAACGTTAACTTTATCATAAAGTTGGACTTATCGCAATCTTGGTTCTATCGCAATTGTGTGAGCTTCTATCGCAATTCTAGGACTATCGCAATTGTGCATCTTATCACAATCTTGAATCCTATCGCAATTGTGGAACTTGGACGTCTATCGCAATCTTGCAACTTATCGCAATTGTGAAGAATTAAAAAAAAATTAAATTTCACAGGTGGCTAAACGTTCCATTTTTACGCGAAATTCAAATTTTGTTATAACAATGAAAATTTTGGCCCAAAATTCAAATTTTTATGTCAAAATTTGAATTTTTTTTGGTGAAATTTGGCATCAAAATCTTTAAAACTCAAAATTTTCTAGTAACTTTAGAATTGAATTTTATGGTGTATTTCAAATTCTGGTAGAGAAATTTTTCAAATTCAATTTTTGGAGGGAAATCAGAAATCACCATTAAGAAATCCTTCAAACGATCTTCAGATAAAGACCAGAACTTTACTACAATAACTTAGTTTAACCTTCAACAATCACAACTCCTATTTCGTTGCAACGATCCTACATCAACTTTATCATACAACATCATCAATGGCAACTCAACAAGACATCCATGCAGCCGGTGCAGAAAACCGTCCTCCTATGCTTGAGAAAGGTGGATATCTTCCATGGATAAGTCGTATGCTTCGCTACATCAAAACTAAACCTGATGGTAAACTCCTACTTCACACCATCAATCATGAACCATTCATGCCTCGTCAAGTTCAAGACCCTGGAGCACCAAATGCAACACCTCCTGTCCCACCATCCCTTCGTGAACAAAGAGAAGATGAATACACAGAAGAGGATAGGAAGCAAATTGCAGCAGATGACATGGCAATGCACTTAATTCTACTTGGTTTACCAAGAGAGATCTTTGCTGCTGTTGACAGTTGCGAAACTACTTATAATATGTGGGAACGAGTTAGAAGACTTTGTCATGGCACATAAATTGGACAACAAGATGTTGAAAGCAAGCTTCTAACTAAATGGGAGAAGTTCACATCCACTCCAGCGGAACCCATTGAATCTTATTACACCAGGTTTTGCACCCTAATGAACGAGCTCATAAGAAACAAGTTGACACCAAGGCAAATTGTTCAAAACATCAAGTTCATTAACAATCTACCAGAAGAATGGGGATGATTCGTCACGATTGTCAACCAAACCAAGGACCTTCATCAGGTGAACTATGATCAGCTTTATGACTTTCTAAAGCAAAACCAGGCAGAGGCGAATGAAGCCAGGAGAGAAAAACTAGCAAAGCAACATGATCCTCTTGCATTGATTGCTCAAACACCAACACCTGTAACAGTGAATACACAACCATCATCAACATCTTCCACTCAGAACTACATGCAACAACAATACGTTCCACCAACTGCTGTCATACCACAACAACAACAATTCTACCCACAACAACAAGTTATTCCAAAACAACAATACCCACAATACCAAGAACCGGATTTCACTGACAATGAAGATAGTGCTGCTTTGACTCAAGCATTTACTTTTCTATCAAAGGTATTCCAAGGACGCTATTCCACACCAACTAACAACAACCAAAGGATTTCTTCGAACACTAGCTCGCAACAGGCAGATTGCACAGCCGAGTTTCAACATGGGTCAACAAGGACAAATGGTTGGAGGTGATGGGAATCAGCAAGGATATGCTCCTAGATATCTGATGGGTAATCAGAATGCATGGCAGTATGTTGGAAATCAGATGGGTCAGTATGCAGGGAATCAGATGGGTCAAGTAGTTGGAAATCAAAGGGGGCAGAATGTTGGGAATTAGAATGTTGGTAATCAGTTTGGGAATGTCGCTCCAGTTGCTGGGATTGGTGGAAATGTGAATCAGGGTAATTTCTTAAAGTGTTTCAACTGTCAAGGAATTGGTCATATGGCAAGGAACTGTCCCACCAAGCCGAACAAGAAAGATCTAGAGTATCTGCAGAAAGCAGTGCTGTTGGCTCAAAAGGAAAAGGCATGGTTACAGTTGAATGCAGAAGAACATGATTTTATGGCTCTTATGGATGATATGGAAGACCTTGAGGACATCGATGCCAACTGCATTTTCATGGCAAATCTTCAGGAGGCTAAGTATGACAAAGATTCTGAAGCACCTCCTGCTTATGATATCAATGCAGTCTATGAGGTATCACCATTCACTACATGTCACAATAATGAAATATTTGATATGTCTCCTTATCAGGAACAGCATCCTGCTACTCCAGCACCCACTTATGATACATATATGGACGCGCCAAGTTGTAGCAATATTAATTTGGCAAATTCAGATATGAATCCTAATGGAGGCTTCAAGTCACAGCATGTTGAGAATGATGAGGAAACACGTGCGTTATTTGAATCATTATTGCAAAATTGTAGTATTAAAATTGAAAAGGTCAAAAAGGTCAATCGCGATGGTAAGGCCGCGAATGAGAAATTGACCGCTGAGCTTGAGAGGTATAAGGAAAATGAAAAAGTTTTTGATTTTCATAAAATACGGACAGTCAGAATTAGAAGATGGTTACAAAAACTCCGTTTTAAGAGAAAAACAATTGCAAATCAAGTTTGACACTCTCGATGTTAACTTGAACATGAAAATTAAATCCTTAAACGCGTAAGTTTCAGACCTGAAAAATCAACTTTCTAAACAAAAATCAACTTGTTCTGATCTTGAAAAAGAAAAGAAACAGTTGAAAGCAGATTTTTCAAAACGCGAAAATGAGCTTTTTGATGAAATCATTGAGAAACAAGAAACAATTAAAAAGTTGGAAGATTTTCTTGTAAAAATGGGTCATTCTACTCAAACAATCCATATGCTTATTAAAGATCCAAACCCGCTTTTACATACAATGAAGAAAATAGTTATCGGTTGTGAAAATGCTTATACACTCAAGAAAGCTCAGAACGAACAGAATGTGTTGTATAATGGTAATGTGCTATTTGATAAACATGATCCTCCCGAAGTTAGGGATTCTGATGAAATGATTGAGCTTGTCGAAGAGAGTAGAGTTAACATGAGACAAATGAATCCAGAAATTAAACCAATTTATTATAATAAACTGAACATACTTTCTGGAGTAAATTTTGTTAAACCACAACAAACGCCAAAGGTTTTCAAAAGACCAGTTGCTTCAACAAAACAAAAAGTTGTTTCCAAAAATCTTTCAAAATTAGAACAAATGTCATCTAGCAACCCTTTTAACACAAGTGAAACTAGAGAATGTTTGGACAATCTTAAAGAGAGAGTAAAAACACTTCAAAGTATTGTTGACTCAAAAACAAATATTAGCATCAGCAACTGGCATTCAAGTTTTGATAATGAAATGAAGAAGGTGTTTCAAATAGAAATTACTGCTCCATTATTTGCAGTTCATGCGAGAGTAATTCATGTTGAAAATGCAATTTTAAAAGAAACAGCCGACTTTGTCAAGGACCACAAATCCCTGGTAAAGGAAGCTAATGAAAACATTGAATGTATCTGTTAGCCGTAAAGTTTTGTCATATGTCGGGAATTGCATTGTTAGTTAATACGAGGACTAGTCTTGCCATTAGGGCAAAGATATCTTTGTATAAATACCCCTCCTAGTTGTGTAGGAGGGTTGGGATTCTCATTTGTTCTTTGGAGGTGTATGTGTGTTCTAGACTTCTCTCTCTAGAATACATATACACCTCCGCCAATCTATTAATAATATCATGTTTAAACTTTATCACGAGTTTCCCCGACCTCCCAAACGTGAATCTTGGCTTTTACAATTGAGGTTATCGCGAGTTGCAACTCAGAGACTTATCGCAATTGAGGTTATCGCATTTGAAGTCTGAGCAGCTTATCGCAGTTCTGTCCGAGATATCCATCGCAGTTCTGTCCGAGATACATTGCCCAATTGCGATATCGGACAACAAAGAATTTTCAGCAGTTTTCAGAGTTGTCATTTTCAGTCCCTGTACTTTCTAGCAGTCTTTGGGAACTTCCAGAATTGGCAGTTTTGGCCCTCGTACTTGTGTGAAACAATTTCAAAGTTAAATAACTTTTAAGGATTTGATTCGAACGTAATTTCGTCAACTCGAAAGTGAACTCGGTATTTTTACTCTTGTATAAGAGTGTGAAATACTTCGACAAACGGATATCTACTCTCTTGTATAAGAGTGTTAGATTTTATATAAATTGCCAATTTATATAAATTGGATATATTTCTATCTAAATTGACATTTTGCCATAATTTATATAAATTGTGGTCAAAATAGAAATTTCTATAGAAATTGTCATTTTATCTAAATTACAATTTACATAACCTTTGTCGAAATTGTAAACTTTTGACTTTGTCTTAATTATACTCTAATCAAATTTTGTAACTTTATTTAAATTTGTTTCGTTCATCTACACCTACAACTTCAACGTTCATCATCAACAAACCAAAGCTTCACAACAACATCAACCAAGTTCGACCGTCAACAACAACGTCTCCTACTTTGTTGCAAAGATCCTAAATCCACTTTATCATACACAATATTTTAAAGATGACTACACAACAAGACATTCATGCCGCAGGTTCAGAAAATCGACCTCCAATGTTAGAAAAAGGTGGTTACCTTCCATGGACGAGTCGTATGCTTCGATATATGAGATCCAAACCTAATGGACAAGGTATACTCTTGGTTAACTCCGTCAAAAAAGGTCCATTCCAGCCTGGTGAGATTGAAGAAACAACTGGAAACCCTAATGCAGAACCTCCCGTCGATCCAACGTACAAAATCCAAGAGGAATCAGATTACACTGAAGCAGATTAGAAGCAAATTGAAGCTGATCACCTAGCAATGCATCTAATCCAACTCGGTCTACCACAAGAAATATTTTGTGCTGTAGATAGCTGTGAAACTGCCAAAGAAATGTGGGATCGAGTTAGACGTCTTTGTCATGGTACAGAAATTGGCATTCAAGAAATGGAAAACAAGCTTCTGACTGAATGGGAGAAGTTCATAGCAACACCAGCTGAACAGATTGAATCTTACTACACACGGTTTTGTACTCTAATGAATGAGTTGATCAGAAACAATTTGGCACCTAAACCAATTGTTCAAAACATCAAGTTCATCAACAACCTTCCAGAGGAATGGGGACGATATGTCACTATTGTCAACCAAACTAAGGACCTTCACAAGGTGAACTATGATCAGCTTTATGACTTTCTCAAACAAAACCAAGCAGAGGCAAATGAAGTCAGAAAAGAGAAACAAGCAAAACAACAAGATCCTCTTACACTCATAGTCCAATCACCTACACCTGCAACAGTAAGTGCACAACCATCATCATCATCATCCACTCAGAAATTCATGCAACAACAGTATATTCCACAATCACCATTCTACCCACAACAACAACATGTAATCCCACAACAACAATACCCACAACACCCAGATCAAGACGATCAGGATGAGTCAACTGCTGCTTTGACTCAAGCTTTTGCTTACCTATCAAAAGCATTCCAAGGACGCTACTCCACACCCACCAACAACAATCAACGAATCTCATCGAACACTCGCAAAAAGCAGATTGCACAGCCGAGTTTCAACATGGGACAGCAAGGACAGATGGTTGGGGGATATGGGAATCAGCAGGGATATGCTCCAAGATTTCAGATGGGTAATCAGAATGCAGGGCAGTATGTTGGTAATCAGATGGGTCAGTATGCAGGGAATCAGATGGGTACAACTGTTGGTAATCAAAGGGTACAGAATGCTGGGAATCAGTTTGGGAATGTTGCTCAGGGAGCTGGGAATAGGAATCAGGGTAATGTGATGAAGTGCTTCAACTGTCAGGGTATTGGTCATATGGCTAGGAACTATCCAGACAAGCCGAATAAAAGGGATCCAGCATATTTGCAGAAAGCATTAATGTTGGCAAACAAGGAAACGGTTGGGCTTCAGTTGAGTGCAGAAGAGAATGACTTCATGGCTATTATGGACAATTCAGAAGATCAAGAGGACATCGATGCAAACTGCATTTTTATGGCAAATCTCCAGGAGGCAAAGTACGACACGGACTCAGAAGCACCTCCTGCTTTTGACACTAATGCGGTTTCTGAGGTACAACCATATGCTACATGTCACAATAATGAAATGTTTGATATGTCACCTCAAAATGAACAGCATCCTGAGACTCCTAATCTCATTTATGATACATACATGGACGAACCAAGTTGTAGTATTACTAATTTGGTAACTCCAGATATGGATCCTAATGAAGAATTCGAGTCACAGCATACTGATAATGATGAGGAAACACGTGCTATGTTTGAATCATTATTGCAAAATTGTAGTGTTGAAATTGAAAAGGTCAAAAAGGTCAATCGCGATGTTAAGGCCACGAATGAAAAATTGACCAGTGAGCTTGAGAGATATAAGGTGAATGCAAGAGCTTATGATTTTCATAACAAAAAACAGTCGGAACTTGAGGTTAGATTAAAAGATTCTGAGTTAAGAGAGAAACGTTTACAAATCAAATTTGACACTCTAAATGTTAATTTGAATAACCAAATTAAATCTCTTAACAAGGAAATTTCTGAACTAACCAACCAGCTTTCAAAACAAAAATCAACTTATTCCAATCTTGAAAAAGAAAAGAAGGAGTTGAATGAAAGGTTTTCAAAACGTGAAAAGGATCTTCTTAAAGAGATCAATGACAAAAAGGAAACCATTGCAAAGTTGGATGATTTGCTTGTAAAAACGGGTCATTCTGCACAAACAGTTAACTTGTTAATAAATGATCCAAACCCGATTTTACATACATTAAAAAAGGTGGCTATCGGTTATGAAAACCCTTATATTCTCAAGAAATCTCAGAAAGAACATAATGTGCTTTTTAATGGTAATTTAATAAATGCTATCCATGACCCTCCTTCGGGTTATGATTCTAGTGAGACGATTAAGCTTTCAGAAGAGAGTCGTAAGAAAATGCGACAATTGAACAGAGAAATAAAACCCATTGACTATAATGAAGCTAACAAACTTGCTGGGGTTCATCTTGTTAAAAAGGAGTCACCTCTGTTTTTTCAAAAACCAGTGGTTTTCCTAAGACAAAAAGCTGTCTCAAAACATCTGCCTAACATCAAACAAATGGCATCTAAAAACACTTATGATACAAGTGCAGCTAGACTATATTTGGTTGATCTTAAACAGAGAATTGAGAAACTTCAACGTATTGTGGCTTCCAAAATTAACAATAACAAGTTTGAATGGTTTCCGGGTGTTCAGGATGAACTGAAAAAGATTTTTGAAAAGGAAATTAATCCACATGTTGCTACAATCTATGCGGTTGTTCAAAATGTGGAAAATAATCTTTTAAAAGAGTCTGCAGAATTCGTTAAGGATCACAAATCCTTAGTGAAGGAAACTAATGAATACTTGGAACACATAAAAGTTTTGGAAAAGCAAAATGAATCTCTCTCTTTCGAAGCTCTATCGACCGATATCATGTCTATTATTTTCCAAACATATTCTGTTGAGGATGATGAAACACTTCGTGCTGAGACTTCTCAAATTGTTGAAAAATATGAAAAGGCGCTTTTGAAACTTGAAAAACAAAATTGCACATATTTTAAACAACTTGATACAAAAAAGGAAGAATGCAAGTATGACAAATTGTCGTATGAGTGCTCTTACAAAAATATGCAAGATCAAATCAATCTCTTGAAGTCTCAACTCGAAAGTCAAAAAGGGCAGGGTGAGGAATCTACGGGTATTGCACCATCAACCCCCTTGCCAAGTGAGAAACAAAAAGAGAAAGCAGTTGTCCATACATCAAAAGTTATAGCACCTGGCCTTTATAGGATTAGTCCCACTACTGCGTCTACCTCTACATCTAAAACATATAGGGCGATAGACAACAGTAAGAAAGACAATCCAAATGAGTCTAGGAATGCTACAAAAACATCTAAGGACAACAACAAAAATTCTAATGAGTGTGCCTTACCTTCTACAGGAATAGAAAGCAACTCTAGGAGCAAAAGACAGTCTAGGAGCAATAACAAGAAACCTAGTGTCTCGCCTGTTTCTGAGAGTGCAAGCAAGAAAGTAGAAGAACACCCTAGGAATTTACCGCTTTCCAAGAAGAAACATGTATCATCTAGTTGTAATGATAAGACTCCTGTTTCTAATGCATGTAATGATTCTGATTGTTTAATGCAAAAGAAAACTTTGTCTGTAAATGCTTGTGATGATAATGTTTCTAATGATGTAAAAAAGAATGATATGCCTGAACAGAAAAAGGTTCCTTTAGTAACTAAGGCTAAGTCTAGATATATTTGAAGACTTATTGCAAAAGCTAGAAAAACCACTAGCAGGCTATTGCCTAAGGATCACTCTAAGTTTTGTGCATGGAAACCAACGGGTAGAATGTTTACACTTAAGAATGGCACATTAGAAATAGTTCCCAATGCATCTAAGGAAACCAGTTCTAAGTGTAATTCACCTATTTCATCTAACCCACTGGAACCAAATGTTAAACGGTTTCCATATACAAAATCCTCTGTTCTATGCAGGTCATTGAAATTTGTCTTTGGATCATCGACTCGGGTTGCTCCAAGCACATGATCGGGAATCTGAAGCTGCTGATCAATTTTGTATGGCAGTTCATGGGGACTGTACGTTTTGGGAATGATCATGTTGCAGCTATTCTGGGTTATGGAGATCTTCGGTTTGGAAACTACTTGATCACTCGGGTTTACTATGTCGAAGGGTTGGGACACAATCTGTTCTCAGTCGGACAGTTTTGTGATGCAGATTTAGAGGTTGCTTTTAGGAGAAACACTTGCTTTGTTAGAAATTTGGTGGGGAATGATCTCTTAATTGGGAATCGTGGCACCAATCTCTATGCAATTGACATAAACCAAATGGCCTCTTCATCTCCTATTTGTCTCATGACCAGGGCAGGCGAAACAAAATCCTGGTTGTGGCATAGACGCTTGTCCCATCTTAACTTTGACACGATCAACAAGCTTGCCAAAGATAACATCGTCTCCGGTCTTCCTAAATTTAAATACACCAAAGAACACCTATGTCCATCATGTGAGCAGGGAAAGAGCAAAAGAGCAACATATAAACCTAAACCCGTACCTAGTTCGGTTAATAGGTTGCATTTGTTGCACATGGACTTATGTGGCCCGATGAGAGTTCAAAGCATAAATGGGAAAAAGTATATTCTTGTAATTGTTGACGACTATTCAAGATATACATGGGTAAAGTTTTTGAGATCAAAAGATGAAGCACCAAGCACCATCATCGCCTTTCTGAAGCGGATTCAAGTTCTACTTCAAGCTCCAGTTAGGATAGTAAGAACGGATAATGGCTCGGAATTTGTCAATCAGGAGTTAAGAACATTCTTTGAAGAAACTGGTATTACTCACTAGACATCAGCTGTTAGAACTCCACAGCAGAATGGAGTAGTTGAAAGAAGGAATCAAACCCTTGTAGAAGCTGCTCGCACTATGCTGATTTACTCCAGTGCTCCGTTATTCCTATGGGCTGATGCTGTTTCTACTGCTTGTTTTACTCAAAACTGATCCCTAATCCATCCAAGTTTCAATAAAACCCCATACGAACTTGTCAACAACCAAAAACCGGATATTTCTTATCTTCATGTATTTGGCGCTTTATGCTATCCAACAAATGACAGGGAAGATCTGGGAAAGTTGAAGGCTAAGGGTGATATTGGAATCTTCATTGGTTATTCTGAAAACTCGAGGGCATTCAGGGTGTATATCAGGAGAACGAAAAAGATCATAGAGACGATGAATGTGAAGTTTGATGAAATTTCACAAATGGCTTCTGAGAGACTCGCTCTAGAACCCGCGCTTAACCCAATGACTTCCGGACATATCAGTTCGGGACTCGCACCTCAAGGAGCTCAATCAATTCATGATGAACAACCTACAACTCAAGAACTGGATAATTTCTTCGAGTTCATGTACGATGAATACTATGGTGGCGCTTCGAAAAATGCATCTAACCAACATTTCGCTGCATCCACTCAACATCAACAACCACCACCACCTCCACCAAATCCAGATGCATCCACAACATTCGAAACTGGCGCACCAACTCCCTCAACATCAACATCATCTACATTTACTCCAGCAACTCCATTCATTGAAATTGTTCTACCAAGAATTGATGAGCAAGAACAAAATAATGCTGTGTTAGACGAAGAAGTCTTTGAAAACCCATTTGGAACGGAATCTGGTGAATCATCTTCCAGATTACATGAACCGTCTAACACGCAGTCGTTCAGTCCAAGGTACCCTTAAACATTACGTTGGACAAAAGACCATCCAATTGAACAGGTTATTGGTGAACCCTCAAGACCAATTCAGACGAGAAAACAGCTTCACACCGATTGCGACATGTGCATCTATGTCTGCTCAGTCAGTCTCATAGAACCTAAGAACATTCGGGAAGCAATGGCAGACAATGCCTGGATTGAAGCGATGCAGGAAGAACTTCTTCAATTTCAAATCCATGACACCTGGGATTTAGTTCCAAGACCAATTGACAAACTAGTCATTGATCTTAAGTGGTTATGGAAAAACAAAAAGGATGAAGAAATGACTGTGATTCGCAACAAAGCTCGTCTGGTGGCAAAGGGATACAGACAAGAAGAAGGGATAGATTTTGAAGAGTCATTCGCACCAGTTGCAAGGCTTGAAGCAGTCAGGATTTTCTTAGCTTATGCCGCTCACAAGAACATCACAGTTTATCAGATGGACATCAAGACAGCTTTCTTGAATGGAACTCTGAAAGAAGAAGTGTATGTGAGTCAACCAGACGGTTTCGTTGACAAAGATCATCCGGAATACGTCTACAAGTTAAAGAAGGAAATCTATGGTTTGAAACAAGCCCCACGGGCGTGGTATGACGAGTTATCATCTTTCTTGTTGTCAAATAATTTCACCAAAGGAACAATTGATCCAACCTTGTTTACAAGAAAATACAAAAATGATATTTTGATTGTTCAGATTTATGTGGACGACATCATATTTGGGTCCACTAATCCGACACATTCAAAACATTTTGAAAATCTCATGAAAAGCAAATTCGAAATGTCCATGATGGGTGAATTAAAATTCTTTTTAGGCTTACAAATTCATCAATCCCCACGTGGTATTTTTCTTAATCAGGCTAAATACACAATTGAGATTTTGAAAAAACATGGAATGGACAATTGTGACTCTGTTGGTACTCCTATGGTCACTTTACCAAAAATTGGCGCTGACCTATATGGGAAACCCATGGATCCGAAGAAATATCGGAGCATGATTGGTTCTCTCATGTACTTAATGGCAAGCCGACCAGATATTCATTTTGCTGTTTGCTTACTTGCACGGTTTCAGGCAAGACCTACCGAACTTCATCTCCAAGAGGTTAAACGGATCTTTCGATACCTTCGAAGAACCATTAACCTGGGACTTTGGTATCCGAAGGATTCGGAGTTTTCACTAATTTCCTTTTCAGATGCCGATCATGCTGGATGCCAAGTAACAGCGAAAAGTACATCAGGCGGAGTGCAATTTCTGGAAGAAAAGCTAGTAGGCTGGTCGTCAAGAAAACAAGATTGCACTGCTTTATCAACAGCAGAGGCCGAGTATGTGTCTCTATCTGCGTGTTGTGCTCAAGTCCTTTGGATGAGAACACAACTCACAGATTATGGTTTCTCTTTCAACCGCATACCTTTGTATTGCGATTCAAAAAGTGCCATAGCCATCTCGTGCAACCCAGTGCAACACTCGAAGACCAAGCATATTAGAGTCCGCTACCACTTCATAAAAGAGCACGTTGAAGAGGGTACTGTTGAATTGTTTTTCGTGAAGACAGAATATCAACTCGCCGATCTATTTACTAAGGCCCTCCCAAAAGAGCGGTTTGAAAACTTAGTACGTCGAATTGGAATGCGAAGCCTAACTCCAGAAGAGTTAGAACATCTTCTCGAATCTTCTTGATTTTTATCAAAAAGCTTCGCATGTAAATATTTTTGTAAATATATACTTGTTAAAATCTATACTGTAAATATAGAAAAATTTCAAAAAGACATAAAAAAAAAATATATAACTCAAAAACCAAAAATATTCTTCTCACGACATGTCTCTCGTCTAATCAATATTCTGTACGTACTTTGAAATGTCATTCAACAATGATACGGGTATTTACAGATGCTTGAACGAGAGTTATTTTTTATGTTTTTCTAAAATATGTCGTTTCTCAAATTTCTAATCTAACGGCTTTCGTGCATTTCAGTACGAAACCCGCGCTACATTGAATGACTTCTGATTATTTCCGATCAGAACTCGCAATGTCAATGGCGAAAAGCTAAAACCCGTGAGCACTTAATCAAAATTGTTTCAAAAGATTTTTCAAAGTCTTTTTATAAATTTTGTGCTCACAATAACTCCCTCCAAGACCTCTAAATGATTTTAAACTCTAAAGTTTAACCATTTGCTCTGATTAAGGGGGAGTAGAAAAAGAAAAATGTTCCATTTTCATGCTAAAATCAGTCCGTCTCTCCACAAAAAGTTTCATTTTAATCAACTGTTTTCAAAAATACCACTTCATGCTATTTTGAGGGGGAGATTAAGTTTTAAATATAAGGGGGAGAGGACGTGATTAAAATGTGATCTAAAATAAGTTTTATCGTTTGAATCTCAAAACGAGTTCTTCAAAAAGACTCAGCATGAACCCTCGAATTGTCGAAACTAAATGTCCGTTATCGAAAAGACATGTCCTGGACGGGTAATAATTTCAAACTGGTTTACCAGTGATGTAAGCGTGTCTCGCAAAGGACTTGTCTGAGTAGAATGTACCAATTCGAGAGATGATATTTGAATATGACCAGGACGGGTAATAATTTCAAACTAGTCTAACTAGTGATGTAAGCGTGTCTCGCGAAGGTCGTGTTCATTGAAAATCGATCATTTCAAATGTGCGAACTCCACCCGACATGTGCAGTTTATTTAAAAATTGCATGAGCACATGTGATGGGGGAGTGTTTCAAAAATGCAAAACTCTCGATGTGTTAACAAAATGTGTTTTCTCATAAACACGTTGAGAGATTTTCACAAGGTTTAATGGCATGTGACAAATAATCTAGGATAATCATGGAGTAATAAGGTGATTATGGTTAGGTTATGTCCAATGATCCGCCAGAACCGGAGGGATCTACCCAAGGACTATTCCAATAGCTTAGCATTAGAAGTCCTTAGGTAAGATTGAAAAAAGGAGTATAATGAGAAAGTAGAAAGAAGGGGTTGAATAATGAAAAAGAAAAGTTTTTGTAAGGGTGAAAAGAAATAGCCCTCCATGAAAACTTAGGTCAGAAACCGGGTCAATACATCTGCTATCGGTACTCACCAAGGTGATACTGGTATTGAAGACAAGACGTCATGGACCCAGTGACGCACTGCACCACCCCTCTTATCCACTCAGATATCTCTCAAAAGATATTTGTTTCATTTCTCACGGAGAACACTGCATAATCTATCGAACTCTCACTCCGAGAAGTGTTGATATTGAAAAGGTGGCACTCTGCTCCATGCCTCTGATGACTAAAACCAAAACGCACATTATTGAGTCTAGAGACATGAGATTCATCAAAAGATCTCTTAGGAACACTTCCAATGAAATACTCTTGTGTTCATCAATAGAATACAAGATGTATGAGTCTTAATGAGATCTAAGGATCTTGCCTCACGACATGATGGCCGAAGGACGATTTATTGCTAACTGTTTTATGCAGGTACCGACGAAAGTCCATCTACCATCATCATCTGCTGTGAAGACGCATCTGGACAGAAGAAGCAGATCAAGGCAAGTCAGACCAAAAGACGATACTTTGAAGATCACAGTGCATGAAGGAACATTAATTGAAGAATATTATACATTGACACATGAAGTTCAAGACGTCAAATGCAAAAGACCATTCACGGGAGCATCATTGAAATGACCATCCCTTAGGGGGAGATTGTTAGCATTTAATTTAATGCTACTTAGAAGTGATGGTCATTTTGGCATTTAGAATAAATGTGTCAAGTGTAATATGTTGTAAAGTGGGCTTGTAGCATTAGAACTTTAAGTGTTTTCATTTGTATAAGTGTAGTGCAAATACAAAGCCCACCACATTGTCCAAGTCAAAGCCCACCAAGCCTCTTTGGTTGGCTGTGATTCGTATATACTCACACACACTCTTGTTAGTCAAAGTGTGCCTCATTATTCATATGTAAAAGAGTGTGTGTGTGTGAGAGAGTTTCATCCCTAGTCTTTGTATTATCTTCTTCACTTGAATATAATCATTTGACTAGTAATTTTAACCATAAGATCCACATCTACTCTTCTTGTTCTTTATGTTTATGTGAGTGTCATCTAGCTTGTGTTTGTGTGATAAAGAGGAAGCTCTCGGTGTTCATTCCAAGTGAAGATCGAGGTGTTACAAGTGGTATCAAAGTTTTGGAAAACCACAATGATACTCTCTTAGAGGCAGTTCTATCGCCCGAAATTATGTCCATTATTTATCAAACATATTCTGTGGAAGGCAATGAAAGACTTCGAGCTGGTACTTCTGCAATTGTTTTAAAATATGAAAATGCTCTTGCTAAGCTTGTAAAAAAAATGTCACATATTTTAAACAACTTGATCAGAAAAAGGAAGAATTCAAGTATGACAAATTATCGTATGAGCGTGCTTACAAAAATATGAAAGAACAAAATGATCTTTTGAAGTCTCAGCTGGATAGTCAAAAAGGGAAGGGTGAGGAAACTAAGTTTGCAAAACCATCAACTTTGGACAAACCGGTTGTAAAACCAAAAATGTCAATTTCTCAAAGTATTCCAAAAGTTGATGTGATAATTGATTTGACAAAAGCAGTCACTCCAACACCCTTGCCAAAGGAAAGTATAAAAGGAAAAGAGAAAGCAGTTGTCAAATCACCAAATGTGATAGCACCTGGTCTTTATAGGATTAGTCTCACTACTGCGTCTGCCTCTACATCTCAAACATATAGGGTTGTAGACAAGTGCATTCAAGATAATCCAAAAGAGACTAGGAATGCTAAAAAAAATTCAAAGGACAACAAGATTAATCCTAATGTGTGTGTCTTACCTTCTACAGGAGTAGAAAGTACCTCTAGGAGCAACAGACTATAGCCTAGGAGCAATACAAGGAACAATAGAGTCTCGCCTGCCTCTAAGAGTGAAAGCAAGAATAAAACAGAAGAAGTAGAAGAACACCCTAGGAATTTATCGCTTTCGAATAAGAAACATATATCATCTGGATGTAATGTTAAGAATACTATTTTGAGTTCATGTAATGACTGTGTTTGTTTAATGTGCAAGAAATCGTTATCTGAAAATGCTTGTGATGATATTATTTCTAATAATGTGAATGTGAATGCAATGCCGGAAGAGAAAAATGTTCCTCCAGGAACTAGTGCTAAGACTAGATATATTCAAAGACTTATTGCAAAATCTAGGACAACCACTAGTAGAATATTGCCTAGGAACTATCTTAACTTGTGCATATGGATACCAACGGGTAGCGAATTCACTCTAGTAAATGGTAAATTAAAGGCTCCAAAAGAACCAGTAAAAACCGTCTATGAATGTGATTCGTCTGTTACCCCTAACCCCATGGAACCAAATGATAAACGGTTTCCAAATGCACAATCTTCTGTTATTGGCAGGTTATCGAAATATGTCTTTGGATCGTCGACTCAGGTTACTCCAAGCACATGACTGGGAATCTGAAGCTACTGATCAATTTTGTATGGAAATTCATGGGAACTATACGGTTTGGAAATGATCATGTAGCAGCTATTCTGGGGTATGAAGATCTTTAGTTTGGGAACTTCTTAATCACTCGGGTTTACTATGTTGAAGGGTTGGGACACAATATGTTTTCAGTCGGACAGTTTTGCGATGCAGATTTAGAGGTTGCATTTAGGAGAAACACTTGCTTCGTTAGAAATTTGATTGGAGATGATCTCTTAACCGGAAATCGTGGCACCAATCTATATGCTATCGACATAAACCAAATGGCCTCTTCATCACCAATTTGTCTCATGACAAGAGCTTGCGAAACAAAGTCCTGGTTATGGCACAGATGTTTATCCCATCTAAACTTCGCCACCTTAACCAAGCTAGCCAAAGACAACATCGTCATTGGTCTCCTTAAGTTCAAATACACCAAAGATCACTTATGTCCATCCTGTGAGCAAGGCAAAAGCAAAAGGGCCACATATAAACCTAAAACCGTACCCAGTTCGGTTGATAAGTTACATTTGTTGCACATGGACTTATTTGGCCCAATGAGAGTTGAAAGCATTAATGGGAAGAAGTATATTCTTGTTATTGTCGATGACTATTCAAGATATACATGGGTAAAGTTTCTGAGGTCAAAAGACGAAGCACCAGGCATCATCATCACCTTTCTGAAGCGAATTCAAGTCATACTTCAAGCTCCAGTAAGGATCGTAAGAACAGCTAATGGCACAGAATTCACTAACCAGGAGTTAAGAACATATTTTGAAGATACTGGAATAACTCACCAGACATCAGTTGTTAGAACTCCACAGCAGAACGGGGTAGTTGAAAGAAGAAATCGAACTCTTGTGGAAGCTGCTCGCACGATGCTGATTTATACTAGTGCACCGTTATTCTTATAGGCTGATGCTGTTGCCACTGATTGTTTTACTCAGAACCGCTCCCTTATCCATCCAAGATTCAATAAAACTTCATATGAATTAGTGAACAAAAGAAAACCCGAAATCTCTTACCTTCATGTATTTGGCGCTTTGTGCTATCCTACGAACGACAGAGAAGATCTGGGAAAACTAAAAGCTAAGGGTGATATTGGAACCTTCATTGGTTATTCAGAAAACTCGAGGGCATTTAAGGTGTATAATAGAAGGACTAAAAGGATAATGGAGACGATGAATGTGAAATTTGACGAGATTTCACAGATGGCTTCTGAGAGACTCGCTCTAGAACCCGCGCTTAACCCGATGGCTTCTAATCATACCAGATTAGGACCCGCTCCAAACAGTCAAACTTCTGGACATATTAGTTCAGGACTCGTACCACAAGGAGCTCAGTCAACTACTACTGTCAAACCAAAAAATCAAGAATTGGACACTTTCTTCGAGTTTATGTATGATGAGTACTATGGTGGAGCTTCGACAAATGCATCACAACAACGTTCCGCTGCACCCGCTCAACAACATCAACCACCACCACCACAACCGCAAGATGCATCAACAACAATCGAAGCTGACGCACCAACTCCCTCAATGTCATCAACATCTACTCCAGCAACTCCAGTAATTGAGATTGTTTTACCACGAGTTGATGAGCAAAACCACAATACCCCAATTCAAGAAGAACAACAACAAAACGATGCTGTGTTAGAAGAAGAACCATTCGTAAAACCAGTTGCAATGGATTCTACTGAATCAACTTCTTGGTTACATGAACCATCTAACACACATTCGTCAAGCCCAAGGCAACCTTCTACGTTACAGTGGACAAAAGACCATCCAATAGAACAAGTAATTGGTGAACCTTCACGGCCAGTACAGATGAGGAAACAGCTCGCCACCGATTCCGATATGTGCATCTATGTCTGCTCAGTCAGTCTAAAAGAGCCAAAGAACATTCGGGAAGCGATAGCAGATAATGCATGGATTGAAGCGATGCAGGAAGAACTTCTCCAATACCAATTACATGACACTTGGGATTTAGTTCCAAGACCAATTGACAAACTCGTCATTGATCTTAAGTGGTTATGGAAAAACAAAAAATATGAAGAAATGCCTGTCATTCGCAACAAAGCTCGTCTCGTGGCCAAGGGATTCAGACAGGAAGAGGGGATAGATTTCGATGAGTCATTTGCGCCAGTAGCAAGACTTGAAGCAGTCAGGATCTTCTTAGCATATGCAACTCACAAAAACATCACGGTCTATCAGATGGATATCAAGAAAGCATTCTTGAATTGAACTCTGAAAGAAGAAGTGTACGTGAGTCAGCCAGACGGATTTGTTTATAAAGATCATCCAGACTACGTCTAGAAGCTAAAGAAAGCTATCTATGTGTGGAAAACTAGAAGGGGGGGTTGAATAGTTTTACCAATTAAAATTAATTCGCTTTGTTTCTTTAGGTTAATTCAAAGGAAACAAGCTCAGACAAGTATTCACACAATATATATGAAAAGTAAAGAGAGGAAAGATCAAACCATACAACATAGATGTTTATAGTGGTTCGGCTACAAGGTCTCTCTTCCTTGCCCTACTCCACTCCTCGAGCCTCTAACTCGAGAGTTATCCTTCACTAAGAAACAAACTCTCTTCTAGGTGGAGAAAACCTTTACACGTTGCTTACTTCCTTTTCCGGTACTAAGCTAAACACCGAGTTCTACTTCAGGGCAGAACTAACCCAACGTCGCCTATACAATTACCGACACTAAGCTAAATGTCGAGTTCCTTCACAAGGGTACAACCACTCCCTACACTCTTTCTGTTTTGAGGACTAAAACACTAACCACACTCACTGAGATAAATGATACAAATAATGATGTGTGAATTACACAAAGATCACACAGTAACTATACTAAAGGTTTACACGTCTGTGTTGAACCTTGATGCTTAATCTTCTGTGCTACAAAAGATAGATCAAATGATATGAATGAATGATGTTAGTAATATGAATGAGTATGTACTTTAGCTATATGAGTGATGAGAAGGCCAAGTGATCAGCTTGCTATTTATAGGCAAGCTGATACACACTCGACGGATCTGGCGGATCCCTTAAAAGGGATCCGTCCTTTATATCGAAGGGATCCGTGGACATGCCAGAGGTAAGACAGCTAAGAGATTTTCCAAATCTCTCCAATCTCTCCATATCTTTGAGTTGTCATATCAAGATCATCCAATGTCAACTATCTTACTTGAAGATCTATCCAAGATATTACAAGATCTTACCAAGATTACATGTATGATGCATGCCATGATGTCATTGTATCATTTAAGAAATAAAGTTTCCTTTTAAGGAAATAATCATGTATATGTATGAAATGTATTTCCAAGTAAACTTGTGAAATGTAAAATGTGTTCTAAAGAGACTTTAGCTAGTATTTATAATTTGCTTAAAGATATACTTTGTAATTGTCATTAACAAAACTAAGCAAAGATCGTAAAATATAAATAACGTTTTTGGGACGATATTTGTATTAACAATCTCCCCCTTTTTGTTGATGACAAAACGTAAAGTATATTTTTGAGCAAAAGAATAAGTATAGCATGAGTTCTTTAAAATATAGATTAAGTTTGTTTTATTTGAGTTTCAAAACTATTTTTTTGCAAAAAGGTATATGTACTGTGATGATTCACAGTTATGCAAACTTAATCCTTTCTCCCCCTTTTTGTCGAAACAAAAAGAAGAGTTGCGTAGCGGAATGCGATTTTGAGAACTTTAAGAGCTCCCCCTTGTTTGATACTCCCCCTAAATGGAGTAACAAGGTAATGACGCATGATCCTACAAAACAAATGGTTAGAATATGATATATTCTCCCCCTCGGTGTAAACTCCCCATTATTCGAGTACCAACGTATACTTTTGAAGGGTATGATATGCTGCAAATGAAGTGTTAGTGATGAATAACTTCAATGAAGAAGTAGAATGCATGTGAAGTGTTCTTCCAAACAAGCCTTTTAATATGTTTTGACTTTAAAAAGTCAAAGTAAGTGTCTGATGATTATTTGTACCTAAAGCAATCATGATATAGAGTACAACAAGCTATATAAAGATGTTAGTTATCAAAGATAATGATAATATGCAATATGTTGATCACTCATAAGCATAAAACATCACATTCATAGATTTTGAAAATTTTGTGACAAAAGTCACAATGATGAAATGATGTTACAAGTACAATAAAAAGACATCCTAGCAAGAAATAAAAAGTCCTAAACCAATAACAACTAGACTAGAAAGCTCCTATTGAGGAGGATGAGAGATTGCATTGAGACGCTCGAGAACATGGTTCAAGATGAACCTCATCTCATTTTGAAGCTCATGGACCAAAATGTTGGTCCTTTGGGCCAAGTGAGATGTTCTCTCACAATGTGCGCAATCATGACTTGAAAAACCGGGAGGAAGACTAGGCTCCAAGTTTTGTGGTGGTGGTGGTGGTGGTGGTTGAGGTTGGGATGATTGTGCTTCATGGTATAAAGGGCCATGGATATCCGGGTAAACCGGGTGAAAAAGCATGGGTTGTTGACCTTCAAAGGTCATGGGTGGAAGATTGGGTAATTTTGGTGAAAGTTCTTCTAAGTCATCAAGATGTGGTGATGTAGGAGGAGTCCTAAATAATTCCAAGGGTTGGAGTTTGGGTGATTTTGGTGGTGATGGTGATCTAACAGGTTGGTTTGGAGCCGGTGGTGGAGTAGTGGCTATTGGAGTAATGGTTGGTGGTGGTGTTTGTATAACAACATTTGATGGTGTTGGGGTGGAGAGTGTAAGGAAATTTTCACTAGCAATGGGTGATGATATATTGAGAGGAGAATTTTCCTCAGATGAGGAGTTAGCTAAGTTGATAAAACAACAAGGTTTAACACTAATGCGGGCTGTTCTTCTTGAAGGTCTAGATGTGGAAGAGTTGTTTGACTTAGTCATGTTGAAGTATGATAGCTAAGATGTACAGGAGAGGAAATGGTTGTTGTGTGAAGTGATGATCCTAAAGCACTAATTTATAGGCAGAAGGTATATGAGTCTGTGTGTTTGGATTTGATGTGAATCTAATAGAGAATGTTGGTTCTAAATGATTTGGAACAAAAATTTGTGCAAATCACATCACATAAGTCAATCCATAGAACTTATGTTGAGTAAGAAGAAGAAGATATGCAGTAAATGCTAAGGGGTAGTGGAAAATCATGTGATGTGATGTACCCACGGATTTGAAGGATCTCTAAAAAGGGTTCCTTACTTGTAACAGAAAGTTAACTTACTCCTAAGATTTGAAAATTCAAATTTCGGTGGGAAATTTTGTTCTTAGGTTTCTAAGAATTTCCTAATCATTCTAAGTGTTATTAGTGATCAGTGAACTTAATCTAGAGAACACTAGAGACTAAAATCAAAGAATCGGGATGAGTCAAAAAGTTTTAAGAGTTTGACTGTTACACCTGCGGATCCAAACGACAAGGCGTGCGGATCCTTAAATTGGGATCCGCCTGATCCGCAGGTGGTCAATTGACGGAGCCAACGCTAACACTTGGCGGATCCAAAGTTAGGGATCCGCCGAATCCGTCTGGCAAAAATGCTAAAACATCACAGAGAGAATGTCATATTTCGCGTTTTTCGACGAAAATCCGAAAATTTTCTTGGAGCATATCTATCATCTAATATGTAATGCAAAACAACTAAATATGATGATGCCAACACATATTTAATCATAGAATAATCCGATCATATGAATTTACCTTAGTAGAAGTCAAGCCAAACATAGGCTTACTTTTTGAAAATTGATAACACTAAGTGTTATCGACCTGCAAGGATTGATTAGTTCACATACAATTCAAGTAGTATCATAACAAGTTAATAACGTAACCATTCAACATAACATTGTCTAGAAACGATTAGTTTCAAACACTCCTATCAACTCAATTTCTTCTTCAACTTCTTCATTCCCTTGTGAAGCTTCATGATCCATCGACCTAAATTCTTCACCATTCCCTTCATTTGACGATACTCAGTTGATTCATTCTGAATTGGTGGAAGTTGTCTCAAGTACTCGGGTGGAGGAAGTCTTGAATTTGGTAAGCCGTCATCGTCACTCATTGATGTTGAAGATGATGAGGTTGGAACACGAGGGCGTTTGCCTTTATCAAGCGCTACCCTATGGTCGCTTAAGGGAGCAAAGGTGCGTTGGATCTTATCATAATTGGGAACAAAGCCTAAGGCATTTCTAGGAATG
Source organism: Artemisia tridentata subsp. tridentata (assembly GCA_021014915.2). Taxonomy (NCBI): domain Eukaryota; kingdom Viridiplantae; phylum Streptophyta; class Magnoliopsida; order Asterales; family Asteraceae; genus Artemisia; species Artemisia tridentata. The sequence continues at coordinate 329,559,953 of CP139501.1, read as the reverse complement.
GGTGCAAATGCTCGATAAAGACTGGTTAAGAGCATTCCATAGGGTAATGCCATTTTTCCTTGAACTGGAATATCGGCCATTCTCTTGGCGATATAGTAAGCAAGATTGAAGGGCTGACGGGTTGACACATTGTACATCATGTGGCAAAGACAAGCATTGATGTGATCACGGTTTCCTACCGTACACAGGACATTTGCCCTTAAGACTTCTTCCAATTTCCTAAACTCGGGCGTAATCTCATTTTGCTCCATAGCAAACGGATCTCTAGCTACTTCTTTACCTCGATACATCCTAGTAGGGTTGTTTCTAGGAATGAAGAGATGCTCACGAATGACTTCTTTTGAGGCTAAAGGAGTGGCATATGGTGCCGTTCGTTCAAGATTTGACTCAAGAATAGTTAATGACCATTTATCGGTATAGACACTTGTTCCATAACTTGGAACTCCTAGGACCTCACCGAATTGATTTAAGGGGATGTTGTATTGTGTTCCATTGACACTGAAGCGAATGTTAATGTAACCATGATCATTTGACTCTAGAATGACGCTAGCATAGAATTCTAAAATGAATCGTGGAATGATTGGTTCGTCGATATCTAGGAGGGAATAAAAGTGAATGGCCGCTAGTTGTTCCCTAAGATTTGTTCCTTCATAGAATGAGGACTCTACAAACCTACCCTCATGTACGTAGTGTTTTTCTAGGGCTTTGAAAGTTTCAACCTGTTGGTCACTAAGTCCTTTGGTTTTATGGTGTTTAGGTAGGTAGTTGACGGTGTGTTTGTGATCATAGTTGGTGACGGGAGGCATGGTTATCCTAGACATGAAAAATATATATATAGTTTAGTTGAAATTATCAAAAAGAAATATATATGTCTAGTGTGTGCCTACATGGGGAAAATGTGGAGGTGCGATTATCTCGACTCATTTTGATGCATGAAAATTATGTTTATGCAAGTTTTATAATAAAACAAGAGATAACCCAAACGCTCCTATTTCAATGTAGCTACATTTGAATGTACCCGAAAATACATATTAGTTATGTATTCCCTTTAGCATTCAAGAGACATGATGCAAGTGATGTTTAAAACCTAACATTTTTGTATTTGTATGAGCAATGTCCAAAAACCGTTTTTCCTAGTCGTGAGAATATTTTAGCAAAAATTTCTCATGGGGTTTTTGATGAATGATGACAATGTACTATCAGATGCAATTCCTAACTATGAAAAACATGATTTGTTATGCAATTTAGAAAGTATGCTGCATGATTTTTCAAGAATTATGCATAACGCCAAGGTTTGGTTTTGTGCATGAAATAGAAATCCTAGACGCAGATCAGGAGTATAAACATGATAAGGATACTTACAGTGATGTTTGGAGCAGAATTTGGTTGAGAACAATGGCTTAATTTGTGAATTTTGTGAAATATGGGACGAATTCATTAGGTGATAAGTTTTAGGAGAGTGATGAATAGTACATAGTGTTGTATATTTTATAATATATCAACCTGTGCATGTGACGGATCCGGCGGATCCCTAACAAAGGATCCGCCTTTGTTATCGTTTGGATCCGCGGGATCAAAACACAGTTTTTGGTTTAGTGTCGAGTTAGGTTAAACTAAGGTTTATGCTATTGTCTATTCTAATCACTAAGTTCCATTAATCCTAATCCAAGTCTGAGGTAGTTGAAGGGTTCTCTTTTGAGAGGTTTTGTGAGAATGTCGGCAATGTTGTCCTCTGAGGAAACTTTCTCAATAGAGATATTTCCCTTCTGAACATTGTCGCGTAGGAAATGATGACGTATTTCAATATGTTTGGTTCTAGCGTGTTGGACCGTATTTTTGCTGAGGTCGATAGCTCCTTTGTTGTCGCACAGAATGGAGATGTCGTTGAGTTCGATTCCATAGTCTACTAGAGCTTGTTTCATCCACAGTGCTTGTTGACACGCCTTTCCTGCAGACACATACTCTGCCTCTGTTGTTGAGATTGTGAGGGCTGTTTGTTTCTTAGCGAACCATGAGGTGAGACAATATCCTACAAAAGTACAAATACCACTAGTGCTTTTCCTATCAACATAGTCACTGGCATGGTCTGATTCGGCATACACTATGGTTTCTACACCCGTTCCTTTGGGATACCATAATCCTACATGTGTAGTGCCTTTGATGTACCTAAATATCCGTTTAACGGCTTCAAGATGAGATATTTTGGGATCTTCTTGAAAATGTGCACATAGACAAACACTAAACATAATGTCCGGCCTACTAGCCGTAAGATAGAGTAAGCTACCAATCATTCCCCTATATTTAGTGTTATCTACGGATTCATTTTCTTCATCCTTTGTGAGTTTGGTTTCGGAGGACATAGGTGTTTTCGTTGGTTTTGAGTCTTCAAGACCAAACTTCTTAAGCATATCTTTGATATACTTTGATTGGTTGAAGAATATCCCATCTTCTAATTGTTTTATTTGGAGACCTAAGAAAAAGTTAAGTTCCCCCATCATACTCATTTCAAACTCATCATGCATGATTTTTGAGAAATCATCACATAACTCTTGACAAGTTGAACCAAATATAATGTCATCCACATATATCTGGACGATGATAATATGTGATCCCTTTTTCTTGGTGAAGAGAGTGTTATCTACTAGGCCCATGGAGTACTTATGGTCAACTAAGAAGGTCTTAAGTCGATCATACCAAGCTTTTGGTGCTTGCTTAAGTCCGTATAAAGCTTTCTTTAATTTGTAAACATGATTTGGTTTTTCAAAATCGGCAAAGCCGGGAGGTTGTGCTACATATACCTCTTCATTTATAAAGCCATTTAAAAATGCACTTTTGACATCCATTTGAAATAATTTAAAATCATGTGCACATGCATATGCAAGTAGTATTCTAATAGAATCAAGTCTAGCTACGGGTGCAAATGTTTCATCGTAATCTATTCCTTCTTGTTGATTGTTGCCTTGTGCTACTAGTCTAGCTTTGTTTCTAGATACTATGCCATTTTCATCCATTTTATTTCTAAAAACCCATTTGGTACCAATTATGGTTTGATTTTTAGGTTGAGGAACTAATGTCCAAACGTCATTCCTAATAAATTGATTTAATTCTTCTTGCATCGCAATGACCCAAGATTCACCTTTTGTTGCTTCATTTATATTTTTAGGTTCTATTTTAGAAACAAAACAAAAAAAATTACTTTCATTTTGAGCTTTAGACCTTAATGTTCTTTCATTGAGTTTTCCTATGACGTTTTCTAATGGATGACTTTTATCTTCTTTGATGTTGACTGAATCTCTTTTTATTGGTTCATCTTCTTTATCATTTTCAACATTTTCCTGATTATCAACCATTTGGTTTTCAACTAAGTCATCATCTACCAAAGGTGATGTCTTAGAGGGAGGTGGACATTCATCGAATGTTACGTTCAATGATTCCTCGACTCTTGAGGTTTCCTAGTTCAAAACTATGTATGCTTTACTAGTTTGTGAATATCCTAGAAATACACCTTCATACGACTTTGGGTCGAATTTGGTGAGATAATCCTTAGTGTTTAAAATAAAGCACTTGCTTCCAAACACTCTAAAATATCCTAAAGTAGGCTTTTTGCCTCGATAAAGTTCATAAGGAGTTTTATTTAAAAATGGTCTAATTAAAACTCTATTTAGGATATATGTGGAAGTATCTACTGCGTGACACCAAAACTTTTGAGGTATGTTTTGTTCATTTAACATAGTTCTACTCATTTCTTGAATTGTCCTATTTTTCCGGTCTACTACACCATTAGATTGTGGAGTTCGAGGAGCCGAGAAATTATGAGTTATTCCATTTTTATCACAGAATGTTCCGAATTGGATTTCATTGTCAAATTCTCGACCATGGTCAGTTCTAATAGATACTATGTTACATCCTAGTTGATTATGAATTTTCTTGCTTAGAATTTCAAATTTATCAAAGGCCTCATTTTTGGTTTTCAAAAATTTAGTCCACGTATACCTAGAATAATCATCTACTATAACTAATGTGTAAAAATTACCTCCATAACTTTGTATAGCCGACGGGCCAAACAAATCCATATGTAACAATTCTAGACACCTAGATGTAGATACCATGTTTTTAGCCTTATGGATATTATGCACTTGTTTCCCAATTTTGCAAGCATCACAAAAGTGTTGGTCATATCTTAACTTAGGTAGGTTCCTAACGAGTTCTTTGGATGATAAGGATTGAATTAACCTCATATTGGTGTGATCTAAGCGTCGATGCCATAAGGTTGAGTTTTCGTCCAGAGAAGTAAGACAAAGCTTGTCTTTTGGTGTTTTATTTAATTTCATAACATATACGTTATTCTTTAAGACATCTTTTCCTACTGTTATGCCATCTTTAAGTATTTTACTTCCATTTTCACTGAAAAGGACGTTATACTTTTTACGGCACAATTGACTTATACTAAATAAGTTAAAACCTAAATTATCAACATGAGCAACATCATCAATAGAGAGAGAGTCATGAGAGATTGTACCTGTTGATACAAAAGTTGGACGTTCCTTGATAGGACTTCTATTCTCGTACCAATTGAATCTTAATGCTCGATGGAACCTGCGCACTAAGAAAAGAGAACAAACACCGTTAGGCTTATCGAGGGATTGTCTCCCCCGATTATCCTCCGGCGTGAGAGTAAGTAATCGAATGTAGGGTTTAGTAAAGGGTTAGGGTTTATTGAAGATCGTACCTTTACCGAGGGCTTGGGTGCCCTTTATATATGCATGAAACCCTAGTGGGTTTCGTGTTCCCTACTCTTCGGCGTGTTAGCCGACATCGGGTATATAGTATATATCCTCTTTATTTAGAAGATACTCTATATATTATCCGGAAATAACTTTGGGCTTGGGCCTTGTCGACCCAAGCCGCATAACTGGTAGTCCAGTTGCGGCCCAAGCGTGGTGGGCTTAATTGTTAGTATTGTTTACTAACCGGGTTCGTGACCCGGGTGTAGACTATACGTCATCATGTCCCCCCAGTCTAGTGTGCGCAAGGTAAAACCTGCGGACGCTAGACTAGAGTCGTGTCGAAATTATTCCCCACGCGTACGCGGGAAGCTTTCAAAAAATATACCGCCAAAAACACACGTGTGATGTATCTAGTCCAAAAAAGTGCAATTTGGGTACCTTGGGAAGTGGAGAGGTTGCCCACTTGCCTTGTACCGTCATTTATCCTAGCCACACGATTGGAGTTAGTGGGATACACGTGTCGATCATCTGTGGTGGATAGGATAAGTATATAAACTGCCGCCTCTCATTTACTGTGACATCCACAGTTAAAAAATCGCCATTTCCACCATTTTTACATCCTCAAATCTTCTTCCAAAAAAGATAATTCAAAGGTAATTGCGCGTGCGCACATAATCTGAGTCAGAAAATGGTAGCACAACTTCATGATTTCCATTCTAACATAACCGAGGATGAACTGATTCAGTTCACCTCGGATTACTTCATTCCTATGGGTCTGCGCCCCGAGGTACCAGGTCCGAATGACACCATCGCGGATTTCCCTGCCGGGAAGGTGGGGTTATATACGCGCTTTTTCGAGTGGGCGAATCAGCGCGTCCCCATCTCCGTGTTATTGAGTGACATACTCTATTACTACGACCTCCACATCTCCCAGTTGCATTGTATTGGTGCTGGGAAGATTGCTAATTTTGAGGTGAACTGTCGCTTGTTAGCGATTCACCCATCCCTCCACTTATTTCGCGCGTTTTATCACTTGACGTGGTCAAATGGTTGGGTTACCTTCGCCAAACGCGTAGGGAAGTTACAATGTTATCTGACTAAGGTAGATAAGCTCAAGGATTGGAGGGAAAAATTCTTTTGGGTTGATGACGCCGTCTTCCCTTCCCATTTTCCATTTTACACCCGTGCCAATCTGCCCAAGGATGAGCGCCCCCCTGAGACGTGGTATAACGTGGATCATGTGGCGATAATAGATGAGAACCGCCTTCCGATCAAACCATATCCAGAAGCGTTCCTGGTGCACATGGGCATCAGTCGCAACTATTTTGAGCATGAGACAGAAGTTCCCACATTCTTGAATGCGGATGGCACGGGTGGGTGCTCCTTCTATCGCCTTACTGTCGTTATTAGTGTAAGCTCTTCTTCTTTTTTCATACTTTATGTAACTTGCCTTTCTTTGTTTACTTGATGCGCAGAGATGGATCTGTTCGCTGTTGTGAGGCTGGAGAATCCGCGTTCCGTGGCGGTGGGAGTGCGTCCTCTGGGGGACGGTGAGCAGACTATTCTGCAGGCGACGGCAGGGCGCGTCGTGGATTTGGTTATCCCAGATCCCGAAGGCTCCCCTGATGTGATAGCAGCTGAGCCAATACAGGAGGTGGCTCCTCCTGTGCAGCCAGGTCCTGACGCTGCGCAGCCTCCTCTTCCTGAAACGGTGATCCATTTAGAGGAGACTGACAGTGAGATGGAGGAGAGCTCCCCACTGACGCGCAAGAGAGCGCTTGGCAGTGATGGTGAAGGGCCGTCCAAGAGGCCGCGAACTGATGTTGGGGAAAGCTCGTCTCTTGCTGGGGTGCAGATGAAGTAAGTATTTTAGTAATGAACTTTTGTCAAGTTATATTTTCTGCTAACTTTGTTCCTTCGTGTTCTCAGTGTGGGTGCTGAGAAGTCTGGTGGAGGTGTGTCCACGACTGAGACTGAGAAGGAGAAGGACGTGTCCTCGACTCCTCCCCCCATGTAAGTATTTTTAGCATTTCCTTAGTATTTTGTGTATGCTTGACCGTGCACTAACCTTGTCTCTTGATGTTTTGTGCAGTGAACAGCCTGTGGAGGACGCTGGCGTCCTAGATGGGAGTGCGCCACCCGAGGTGAGTCATGCTCTGGACGGGGCGCATTCACCGAGGGATGTTGAAGTGGAGTCAAGTCCATTTGACTCTACGATGGAGGAGCTTGCCTCCATCGCTGTGCGCCAGTCTGAGCTGGTGGCGCAAGCAAGGGTGCACAAGTCTGAGGAAGTTTCCAGACTGCAGGCGCAATTAGCGTCTGTGCAGGCTGAATTAGCAAGCTCTAAAGCTGAGCAGCTGAGCTCCAAGGCTAAACTGGAGCGCGCAGAGGCGTCTGCGCGAAAAATGGGTGAGGAGAAGGTCATGGTGATGGCTGAGCTGGGGAAGGAGCGTGCTGCTGCGGATCTTCAGAGGCGAAATTCTTTATGGGCGCTGAAGTACTTGCAACAGAATAGGAGCAAGCACTTTGCCAATATTGAAGAGTTCCGTAGCAAAGTGGAGCTTGCGCTGAAGATGCAGGAGGAGAAGCTCCGTAAGCTTAGCATCGAGTATGATGAGGAGCTATATCCTCATTTGGTTCAGTCTGTGGCTGAGCGCAGGTACATGCTGCTTTTATCTCTTTATAGCTTGTGTATATTTGAGACTCTTTTTCTTATTAACACTTGTGTTATTTCGTAGGTGGTTGATCAGTAATGGTCTTCGCCTGGCCGCCATGTGTACGCTGGAGCATCCTGAGGTCACCGCATCCTTTGGGAAGGTTGTGAACTGCGCTATTGTGCACGGTGAGACCTCGACCGCAGACAAGCTTGCTGAGGCCAAGTTGCTGACTGTGCCGCTTGCCGAGGTGCCTGGGTATAAGGCGAATGCCCATGCTGAGCTTGTTGCTGCCATGGAAGAGCTAAAGAAGCTTGAGCTTCCACATATCGGTAGCTTGGAGCGTGATCAGGATCAGCCCATCAGCGTGATCATGGCGGGGCTCACTCTTCCTAGGCATCTGCAAGATGATGCAGATCAGCAAGTGGACTTCTACTTGAAGCCTGATGTGGCGCAGTTGAAGGTACCCATTTTTGCTCAGCCTCGTGACATTCTGAATCCTTTCCGTCTTGAGAAAGAGATTTCTTTGCAAAGGTCGCTAAATGCGCATGTTTCCAGGGTCGCACGAAAGAAAGGCGAGAAAGGAAAGGCCATTCTGTGCGGCATAGGCGCTGCGCATCAGCCTAGATCCGATGGTGTGCCTGTCTGCGTGGCCACTGTTTCTCTTGATGATGCGGAGTTGTTGAAGAGGCTCGCGGATGCAAAGGAAGCGGCTTTGAGCGGGGGTTCCAGCCAGTTAAGGCGTACATATAGTATTTAGCTCTTTTGTACAAGTCTTTTTGTAGAACCGTATTCTATGAATAAAAAGTTGCTTTTGTACTTAGTGTTTCTATAACTTCTAAATACTTATGCTTTTTGAACTCGTAGTTCTTATATGACTTATGTATCCTTGCGTGAAGATAGCTTTAAGTGTTTAAGCGTACTTAGAAAATAAGGGTCATAATCGTGTATGAATTTCCTTAAGGACCGTAGTCGTGTGTTGAATTTTTCCAACTTAATCATAGTCGTCTATGTATTTTTGTAAGTTTACTTGTCGTATTGTACTTTTAAGGAATCAAGAGTCTTGATTTCCTGAGTTGTTAAACGCGCACAGTGTGCTCTATCGCGCATCCGTCGTGGGGTGCGTGAGGAACTTGCGCCAACGTCTTGAGCGCAAGGTGTTTAACAAGGATTCGTGATCCGGTGTTGATGGGTTTGCAACCCTCTTACTCAACGAGTAGTTTATTAGGTTTACTCATCCTTTCTGCCATCGTGGGTCTTAGTGTGTGCATGCACGCCATGTAGGCAAGATTATAACAATATTGAAATACGATGATAAAGATGCAAACAATAAAGTTAAATGTGTTATGGAGTTAGCTAGAAACCATAACGTTTTATTAATACTTGCAAGTTTTGAAAAAGAACACTTATCTAGATAATACTTAAAAAATAAAATTACATGGATCTTTATTGGGGGCACTTTCTAAAGCGCATGAGTGTCCATGTTGGGCCGTAGCCTTCTTCAAAGATAGCACCGTTTAAGGTTGCGGACGTTCCATGTTCGCTGTAGCTCACGTCCGTCCTTGTCGCGTAGCTTGTACGCTCCATTGCCAAGTGCTTCTATGACCTCGTAAGGTCCTTCCCACTTTGGTCCTAGCTTACCAGTGTCTTCTGCGCGGCTTGAGTCATTGTCGCGATATACGAAGTCGCCTGGTCTGAATGAAGTGCTGCGTACTTTGGTATCATAGTATTTTTTCATTCTCGACTTGGCTTTCTCCTCGCGTATTGCTGCGCGTTCACGTCGCTCTTCTAATAGATCTAAGTCTATGCGCCGCTCATCGTCATTGGTTGCCACGTTAACTTCCGCAGTACGGATGGTTGGCATTCCAATTTCGGCTGGTATAACCGCTTCTGTCCCATAGACCAAAGAGAAGGGGGTGTCCCTGTTGCTAACCTTGATGGTTGTTCGGTGCGCCCAAAGAACATGTGAGAGTTCTTCTACCCATCTACCTTTGTGTCTGTCCAGGCGCGCTTTGATTCCTTCGCCAAGGCTTCTGTTTGCGCGCTCGACCAGACCATTGGTTTGTGGATGAGTTACTGATGCAAAGTGTTGCGTGATGTTCAGCTGTTCGCACCAGTCTTTGAACGGGTTATCACGGAATTGTTTTCCGTTATCAGAGATAATTTCTCCAGGTAATCCAAAGCGACATACTATGTTGTCCCACACGAATCGTTTCACCTGGTTACCTGTTATAGTCGCTACTGCCTTTGCTTCGATCCACTTGGTAAAGTAATCTATTGCCACAATGAGGAATTTCAATCCTCCTGCGGCAATGGGGAAAGGTCCAGCGATGTCGATACCCCATTTGTAGAAGGGCCATGGCGATGTAATAGGTGTTAGTTCATGTTGTGGTCGGCGCGGAATAGGTCTGTGAACTTGGCAATCATTGCACTTCCGTACCAAGTCGCGTGCGTCGCGGTGCATAGTTGGCCAATAGTATCCAGACCTTAGGGCGCGCGCTACAATGGACCGTGGTCCTGAGTGCATGCTGCATGAGCCTGCGTGGATCTCTCGAAGTACATAGTCTGCCTGGAGAGGTCCAACACACCTAAGCCATGGTTGTAGGAATGAGCGTCTATATAAGACGTTGTCTCTGAGCTCGAATCGCTGCGCTGTGCGTCGGATTCTTCGAGCTTCCTTCTGTTCTTGGGGAAGTATGCCCTTGCTGATGAAGTCAATGATCGGTGTCATCCACGTAGGATTTTCCTCTTCTATCACCGTGGATATTTCCATCTCTGTGATTGACTTGTTTTTCAAGGTTTCCACCAAAACTTGTTTTGATAGATGCGCGAAACTGGTGGATGCAATTTTGCTCAGCGCATCTGCTTTCCTATTTTCACTCCTGGGAACCTGCTTGATGACAAACCTATCGAAGTTCTGGATCAGAGATTTGGTCTTTTCGAGGTATTGGATCATGTGTTCCTCCTTTGCTATATATTCTCCTGACACGTGGTTAGCCACTAGCCGCGAATCGACGTTTACTTCTAGGTTGCGTGCACCCATTTCAGTTGCGATGCGTAACCCAGCTAGGAGTGCTTCGTATTCTGCCTCGTTGTTCGTGGCTGTGAATTCAAAACGCAGTGCGTAGGTGAATTCAACTCCTTCTGGGTTGGTGAGAATAAGGCCACCTCCTGATCCATCTACGCATGAGGATCCATCAGTAAATAGAATCCATGGTTCTTGAAGTTCCTCCTTGCTTGTCGCAGGTGGAGTGTCTGTATCCGGCTTCTCGATGATGAAGTCGGCCAATATCTGCCCTTTAATTGCAGTGCGCGGTCTGTATGATATGTTATGCTCGCCCAGTAACACACTCCATTTTTGTAGGCGTCCCGATGCGTCGGGTTTCGATATAACCTGTTTGATGGGTTGGTCTGTGATGACAGCGATTGGATGCGCCTGGAAGTACCTGCGTAGTCTTTTCGCTGCAAACACTAAGGCTAGGACCAATTTCTCCATTGCAGTGTAGTTAATCTCCATTTTCTTCAGCGCCTTACTAACAAAATAGATGGGTGTTTGGACGGAATTCCTGTCTGTCAGTAGGACTGCGCTGACTGCTCCTTGAGTCGCAGATAGGTACATGATCAGCTCTTCCCCTGGTCGGGGTGCAACAAGCTTTGGGAGCGCTGCTATGTGTTGTTTGAGCTGTTGGAAGGCTTCTTCTGCCTCCGCAGTCCACCTGAAGCCTCCCTTTTTGGTGCACTTCTTGAGTGTCTTGAATAGGGGAAGTGACTTGTCTGCTGATTTGGATAAGAATCGGTTCAGTCCGGCTAGCTTGCCGTTTAGTGACTGAACTTCTTTTAGTGTGCGCGGTGAGGGGAGGTCAATGACTGCTTGAGTCTTCTCTGGGCAAGGCTTGATCCCATCGGGTTCTATCAAATACCCGAGAAACATGCCTTCCGTAGCGCCAAACGTACACTTCTTGGGGTTCAATTTCATGTTGATTCTCCTGAGTGTTTTGAACGTTTCCTCCATGTCGCGCACCAGCTCGTCCTCTGTATGGCTTTTGATGACGAGATCATCGACGTATACTTCCAAGTTGCGTCCCACTTGCTTCTCGAACGCAGTGTCCACCAATCTTTGGTATGTTGCTCCTGCGTTCTTTAGGCCGAAGGGCATCTTTGTGTAGCAGTAGACTCCTTGACTTGTATGGAAGGCCGTCTTTTCTTCGTCTTCCTCCGCCATTTGAATTTGGTGGTATCCCTTGTATGCGTCCAGGAAGCATTTGAAGGGATATCCACATAGAGACTCAATTTTCCAGTCTATTTCCGGTAGCGGGTAGCAGTCCTGTGGACATGCTTTATTGAGATCTGTAAAGTCTACGCACATCCTCCAACTACCATCGCTCTTCTTTACCATCACTGGGTTAGAGAGCCAGTCATGGTAGTAGACTTCACGCATGATGCCTGCGTCTACTAGCTTATGTACTTCTTCCAGGATGGCTTTTGCGCGGTCTGGAGCTTGTCCGCGCTTTTTCTGTCGTATTGGAGGATATCCTTGTCGGATTTGTAGCTTATGTTCCGTGATGGAGCGTGGCACTCCTGTCATATGCTTAGGTTCCCATGCAAAAATATCCAAATTATTTTGCAAGAGTGCGCATATAGCTGATCTGCCTTTGTCAGACAGAGACTCACCAATAGATACCTGTTGATCCGGGTATTCAGGGTGAATGGCGACCGTTAGGTTTGGGACTTTGATTGCGCGCTGTTCTGGAACAACACTTACGTCACTTGTCACTGCGTTACATTCTTTGGGTGGTGTGGTGGTATTGTAAAGGGTGACAATACCTCCTTCCACTGGGAACTTGAGCATCCCGTGCGCTGTGGATGGAACGGCGCGGATGGATGATATTCCAGGTCTCCCAATAATACCGTTATACGGGGAGGGGGATCTGATTACCATGAAGTTCATCCAGGTAGTTGTAGAGTGTGGTTTGTCACCAACTTCTACAAATAGACGTAATTGCCCCGTGGGCCATATTTTCTCCCCTGTGAAGCCGGTGAGTGGCGTTGTGGCTGGGGTCAGCTGACTCTGTATCTCAGGTCGCAGCTTCTTGAAACAGTGTTCGTATATGATATCAGCGGATGCACCTCCATCTATATACATGCGACGGATGTCGTGACCCCCCGTATGTATTTCAATGGTGAGTGGATCCACTACTGCGTTGTTCGCAGTCAGGGAGGGGAAAGAAATTTCGTTTCCCTTAGAAAAACGCTGACTAACTTTCTGTCTTGTCGCGCGGGGCCATGGCTGTATCATGTAGATGATATCTGCCTTTTCTTTTGGTGTCTCTTTCTTGGCCCCTGGTTTTGATTTGTCTTTCCCTTCTCTGATGTTTTTTACGAGATGGTCCATCTTTCCTTCCTTTACCAATTTGTCAATCAATTGGCGCAGTTGGACGCAATCGTTGGTTGTGTGGCCCTTCTGTCCATGGTATTCGCAATAACCATTCCCTATGCGCTTATCCTCTGGGGTGCGGATTGGTGGTGGTTTCGGGAAGTTCGCCTCCTCCGTCACAAATATCTCCCTTGGGGTTTTTGTGAGGGGTGTGTATCTATCATTGTCTCTTCCACTCCCTTGGTTGCGATAGCCTCTGCTGCGGCTGTTACGATTGCCACCCTGGTCATTGGATTGTCTCCTTGACTCTTCTTGTGGTCTATGATTCGAATAGCCTTTTTTGCTATCCGCAGCGGCTTCTTCTCCTTGGACGAAAGACCTCGTGCGCTTCATGAGCTCATCGAAGGTTAGGGGAACCTTATCATTTAGCTTTTTTATCAAATCTGGGTTATTGATTGCATTCATAAAACCCGATATTTTTAGTATTTCTGGACACGCCTTGACTTTCATGCACTCATCCTTGAAGCGTTCCATAAAAGCGCTTGTGGATTCCCCTTGTCGCTGTTTAACCCTAGCGAGTTCGACAGGGTTTTTGGCGCACTTCTTCCTTTGAGTGAAGTTTAAGCGAAACGCTCTGCGCAACTCTTCAAACCCACCAATGCTTCTGCGTGGAAGCTTACTAAACCAGTTGCGCGCATTCCCTACTAATGTGGAATTGAACATATGGCACCACACAGGCTGTGGCCAATTTTCGATAGTAACTGCTGATTCGAAAATTTTTAGGTGATCATCAGGATCACCTGTCCCATCATATGTTTTGACATTAGCAGGCATGCGCCTTTTCTTATTCTCAGAAAAGTCACTGATGCGCCTAGTAAACGCATCAACCTTTTGGCGACGCCAGGGGAGAGACATGTCTTCATCATCCTGGTCGCGGTATTTCCCTCTTGATTTCCAGTGTCCAGTCTCGCTGTCCGAGGAATCTCTTGAGGATGAGCGGACTCTTTTGTGACGCTTGCGTCGACTATCATCAGAGTCTGAGCTTGCTCCTCTGCGGCGCTTGCGCCGACTATCCTCAGAGTCAGAGCTTGAGGGGCTTTCACTTGGGGAACATCGTCGCCCAAGCCAATCTTGGATCCTGCGTCTGCCAAGCCTAGCGTGGACATTGGCGCGCCGCTCCCCCTCTTCAGGCTCTTCCAGATGTTGAAGGTCGGCTGCTTCATCGTCCACAACCTTCCTTCCAATCCTGGCGAACACTGGTAGTTTACGGCTATCCCTCTCGCGTCTTTCCTTTCGGTAGCGCGGTGGGGATGCGTCAGGATTAGGGTCAAAGTTGAGTCTAGCGTGCAGACTTTGGCTTGACCTCTTCTTTGCCTCCTCTCGCATGAGCGCAGTCAAGGCTTCGTAGTTTTGAGATACGAAGTCACTTGGGGCCAATTCGGAGGTAACTCCTTCTAGCGCGATAGAGTCGGTTTCCAAAACTGGATCCTTGTTTCGTATAGGCGCGTTGGGAGGCTCAGTGAAGTTCACTTCTGGCATGGCAAGAGGTGTGCGCTCCAGTTCTATCTCGCTAGTACTTGTCGTAATAGCGGGGGTAAACCTGGTAAGCGATTCCACTGCAGGAAAGACCAGATTTGGGTGCGCTCCTAAGCTTGGAGGCGTACTGGTTGTCCCAGAGGCCTGTTTAGAAGCCGTATCAATTTGATGTTTCTTTCCTAGTGGATCGTCCTGCGTTTTCTTCCCATGCGGACTCTTATGACTTCCGTGTTTCGTCATTCTAGTTTTTTGGTAAAATCCTTTGTGTAGGGTCCCACGGATGGCGCCACTTGTTGATACAAAAGTTGGACGTTCCTTGATAGGACTTCTATTCTCGTACCAATTGAATCTTAATGCTCGATGGAACCTGCGCACTAAGAAAAGAGAACAAACACCGTTAGGCTTATCGAGGGATTGTCTCCCCCGATTATCCTCCGGCGTGAGAGTAAGTAATCGAATGTAGGGTTTAGTAAAGGGTTAGGGTTTATTGAAGATCGTACCTTTACCGAGGGCTTGGGTGCCCTTTATATATGCATGAAACCCTAGTGGGTTTCGTGTTCCCTACTCTTCGGCGTGTTAGCCGACATCGGGTATATAGTATATATCCTCTTTATTTAGAAGATACTCTATATATTATCTGGAAATAACTTTGGGCTTGGGCCTTGTCGACCCAAGCCGCATAACTGGTAGTCCAGTTGCGGCCCAAGCGTGGTGGGCTTAATTGTTAGTATTGTTTACTAACCGGGTTCGTGACCCGGGTGTAGACTATACGTCATCAGTACCTTTTCCGATGATTTTACTTTTAAGCTTGCTACCAAATATGACATTACCTCCGTCGTACACTTGGTAAGTGGAGAAAAGGCTTTTGTTTCCCGTTATGTGTCTTGAACCCCCACTATCTTTGATCCACTCATCAGGTTCAAGTTCAACTTTTAAGCACACCTCTTCTGTGTCATGAGCCATAAGGGCAACTTCGTTGTTTTTAGGCTCATCATCATCTCCTTCACTATCACTCCAAGCTCCACTAACGAATGCTTTTTGAGATTTGTTCTTTGGAGGCTTTGGACATTCACCTATAAAGTGATCAGAATCTCCACATCTATAGCACTTCCTATCTAACTTGCCCTTTTTATCATCACGGTCTTTTCGTAAAGATTTCTTTTCTTCACGAGGTGTGTTGGTCCACAAATTGTATATGGATCACTAAGTAGTCTTGAATACCTAGTAGATGGTTAGGATAAATCCGAACCAATCTAAGTGAGAAACCCTAGGTGATTGTTATTGTTAATGCGGAATCTTAACAAGAACAATTAAGAACACAAGCAGGGATATCACTAACTTCGTATATTGATATTCACTATAATGAATTCGTACAACTCTCA
Source organism: Artemisia tridentata subsp. tridentata (assembly GCA_021014915.2). NCBI lineage: Eukaryota > Viridiplantae > Streptophyta > Magnoliopsida > Asterales > Asteraceae > Artemisia > Artemisia tridentata. The sequence continues at coordinate 329,544,280 of CP139501.1, read as the reverse complement.
CACGAACTAACAATCTTTAGGGATCCTTTTATAACACAAGGAAACCCTAGCCGACTCAGAAGATATACACAAATCTTCTATAAAGATACATACACGCATTGTATCTTTTCCTAACATAACTCTAACAGACTTTCCTATCTTCACGACCAGACTTAACTTTATAAGTCAACCAGACTTAAATATGCTACCAGACTTAACATTACATTACCAGACCTAATCACACAAACAGACCTAACTTAGATAAACTACCAGACCTAAGTTGTCTGCTCTTGATACGCATCATAATTCCCAACAATCCTCCCCTAACTTGATCTTCATGCTCCATGAACTTCAAGTTCTTCTGATTAAGCCTTCTGAGGATTGAATCTTGAACACTTTGAACTGTATTTAGGTCTTGTTCCTTTCTAGCAGCTTGAATCTTGATAAGCTCTTCTGATATGGTCTTTGCAGCAACATTGACTATATGTACATCAATTCATATTAAGTTTCATATCTATTCTCATCACTTCCAGGTGTGTTAACTCCTGTGAGAGGTGAATCATTGAAATTTAATGGATTTGATGTCTCTTTACCAATAGCCATCACTACTGGAGTAGCCAAATGTTTTGGTGTGTAAGACCATGGTACACTGATAACCATATGATTTTTAGCAAATCATCAGCTTATCAACGGATTTGTTAAGTCTTTACCAAAAGCCGTTTGCTTCTGGACTAGTCAATTCTTTGATGGAAAAACACCTCATCATGGTGAATTGATTACTATTTATGGTTTTCCACAGCCTTTACCACAAGCCATAACCTTGTGGGCTAGCCAACTCTTCACTTATCTTAGATATGGTGAGTTGAATACCATACAATTTTTGGCAAATTGTCAGCCATAAACGGATTTGAGCAATCTTTACCTGTTAGCCGTTTGCTCAGGATTAGCCAGTCCTTATGTTGATGAGACAAGGTGGACTGATAACCTTTTGATGTGTTAGTGCAAAGCACCTCCACCAAGTGAGAAATTCCAATAGTCTCACTCAACAACTTGTGAAATTATACTTAATCCAGCATTGCCTATAAAAGAAATAAAAGACACAGATAAAAACAAACCCATTTTTTTTTTTTTTTTTTATCACTAACAGAACTAAAAACAAAACTACAAGACTTAAAGATAACCTAAATGCTGGTAAGTATTCATACTTTACATACTTCACAGTTTGACCTCCCCTTAGGCCAAACCTCCCCTTAACTCAAACTAGGGGTTCATCATACCAATGTTAACTACCAGATAATTGAATCTAGGACCATCAAATGCCTTAGTTAACAGGTCAGCAACATTAAAATCTGTATGTATTTTCTCCACTCTAATCAACTTCTTTTCAAAGCAATCCCTAATGAAGTGATGCCTTATTTCTATATGCTTAGTTTTAGAGTGATATACTGGATTCTTAACAATACAGATAGTACTCTTATTATCTATGTGGATAACAGTATTCATAAAATTCAAACCATAGTCCAGCATCTGATTCTGAATCCACAAAACTTGTCCACAGCAATGAGCAGCTGCTACATACTCAGCCTCAGTAGTTGAATTAGCCACAATCGTCTGCTTCTTGCATTGCCAAGATATTAATCTCCTTCCAAGGAACTGACAACCTCCTGTTGTTGATTTCCTATCCAGACTTGAACCAGCATAGTCACTGTCTGAATAAGCTGTCAGGTCAAAAGTTGACTCCTTAGGATACCAAAGGCCCAAATTTGGTTTGCCCTTTAAGTACCTAAAGATCCTCTTCACAGCATGAAGATGTGAAGTCTTTGGTTGAACCTGAAAGCGTGAACAAACACAAACTGCATACATAATATCAGGTCTAGAAGCAGTAAGATACATGAGGGAACCTATCATGGATCTGTAAAGATGCACATTCACATCAGCAGCATCTTCATCCTTTGTTAAAGGCACTTTGTTCTCCATGGGAGTGACTGCTGCCTTCACATTTGAGAACTCAAACTTTCTCAAAATTTCTGCAACATACTTGTCTTGAGAAATAAAAAGTCCATCATCCTTTTGCTTAACTTGCAGTCCCAAGAAAAATGTAAGTTCTCCCATTGAGCTCATTTCAAACCTGCTTTTCATTAAACCTTCAAATTCATCACACCAAGACTTTCTTGTGGATCCAAAAATGATATCATCCACATATATTTGGACAAGAATGATATCCTTCTGGTCTCTCTTAATGAATAAAGTCTTGTCAATTACACCCCTGATGTATCCATGTTCTTCAAGAAATTGTGAAAGAGTTTCATACCAAGCTCTAGGAGCCTGATGAAGACCATATAGAGCCTTAATAACCTTATACACTTGATTGGGATTAGCAGGATCCTCAAAGCCAGGGGGTTGATGTACATACACATCTTCTTCAATAGTGCCATAAAGGAAAGCACTTTTGACAACCATCTGATATACCTTGAATCCCATGTATGATGCATAGGCCAAAAATAACCTGATATCTTCAATCCTTGCTACAGGAGCAAAAACCTCATCATAATCTATGCCCTCCTCCTGTTTGTATCCTTGAGCTACCAACCTTGCTTTGTTCCTTACAACTACCCCTCTTTCATCCCTTTTATTCCTGAAGACCCATTTAGTACCAATAACTTTAGCTCCATTAGGTAGGTCTACAAGAACCCATACTTTCTGTAGCTTGAACTGCAACAACTCTTCTTGCATGGCTTCTACCCAACTTTCCTCCCCTAAAGCTTCAGAAACTGTAGTGGGTTCACTTTGAGAAAGAAAGCAAGCAAATAAGCAATGTTGCTGGTCCTTATGGTTGACCCTTTGTTGTTGCTTAATCAGGCTAATGAGTGCAAGAGAATCAGACTGATGTTGCACTCTACTTCTTGTTTGAACAGCAGACTTGGGGTTACCAATTATTTGGCTCTTGGGATGAATGGTGTGGATCCTGAGAGTGGGGGTTGGACTTACCTCCACTTCAGTGGGTAAGTTGTTGAAATCAGTAATAATGCCTCCTTCATCATAGAAAACCCCATCAAAGACACCTTCATTAGGATTAGGAAATACTTCAAGTTCTGGCATCTCAGAATCAGCACAGGCAGTACTTGAAGAAAGGTCTGGTAGAACACTACTACCAGACTTAAAATGTGAAGTACTGGTAATGTTAGGGGATATGACTTTGCCAGACTTAACTTCAGAATCTATTTTCTGAGTGGAAGAATCCTTGATTACTGCTTCAGTTGCATCAGACTTGTTCTCTGTAGATGGAATTACAACAAGCTCAGCCACATCATCAATGTTCTCTGAATTTGAAGAATCTTTGGTACCTGCAATGTTAGTAACTTCTTGGGTACCTGCAATAGGGTTAATTTGATTCTCCTTGGAGACAGGAATATAATTCATAGAGTCAGTCAAATAATCAATATCAAACATCCACCTATGACCAATTCCCTTGACATTGGGTTTTTCTTCAAGAAAGTTTACATGCAGATTTTCTTCTACTTTCTTGGATACTAGATTGTAAACCCTAAAGGCTTTACTGTTTAATGCATACCCAAGTAAAAACCCTTCATCAGACTTTCCTTCAAATTTTCCAAGAACACTTAAAGTATCAAGAATGGTAACATGACACCCAAAAGGTCTTATATGGCTAACAACTGGTTTATGGCCAAACATAAGCTCATAGGGAGTTCTATTTTGAGGCTTGGTCACTCTAACCCTATTAAAGATGTAGCAGGCATTGCTGACTGCTTCAGCCCAAAATGTAGTAGGTAAAAGTGAATCTGCTAGCATAGTCCTAGCTGCCTCAATAAGTGTCCTGTTCATTCTCTCTGCAACTCCATTTTGCTGAGGAGTTCTTGCATTACTGAATTGTTGCTTAATTCCTTTATTACCACAAAAATCTAGCATGCTCTTGTTTTTAAACTTAGTGCCATTATCACTCCTAATGATTTTAACTCGTTTATCAATAAGGTTTTCAATCTGTCTAATGAAATTTTGAATCAAAGGGGTAGCTTCATCCTTCCTAGACATAAAGAACACCCAACAATATCTAGTACAATCATCTGTAATGACAAGGCAATAGCATGCATGATTAATACTGTGGACAGATGTAGGGCCAAAAAGATCCATATGTAAGGTATGTAAAGGTTCAGTGATTAATCTTTCTAATTTAACCTTACAGGATGCCCTATGTTGTTTTCCCTTGTTGCAAGCCACACAAGCATGATCATTTTTAAACAATTTTGAAGGCAAACCTCTCACAAGGTTATTCTTCACAAGTTTATTCATGTTTTTGAAATTCACATGGCCTAATCTTCTGTGCCACAACTTAGATTCATCCAATGTAGCTTTTACAATTAAACAGGTAGCACCTTTTGCAGGATTAGATGCTTTCATATCAAAACTGTACATTTTGTGTTGTCTGGGAACTTTAAGAAGAATCTGATGTTCTTCAGGCATCTTAAAGTCCGGAGTCAACACAAGACAATCAGTTTCAGTAAAAAGCACCTTATGCTGAGTATCACAAATTTGTGATATTGAGAAAAGGTTGAACTGCCCAAGTTCTTTCACAAAAGATACATTGTCAAATTCTATGTTGCCCACAATAATTCTTCCTTTACCAGTTATCTGTCCCTTGCTTCCTCCAAAAGTAACAGAACCTCCTTCGAATTCATGAAAATCATTAAGATAGTTCTTGTTACCAGTCATGTGCCCAGAGCATCCACTGTCAAGTATTCCTCTATCTTCCATATAGCAAAGTGGATGATCCTGCACAAAAAGAAGAGAAATTAGTTTCTCTTAGGAACCCAGGCCTGAGTAGGCTTGGGTCCGCCTTGTGGATCAATATGCTTAAATTTCTTAATTGAACCTGATCCACTGTTGTTTTGGGATTTATACTTGGATTTATTTTTGTTTGAATCCCAAGACATACATGCTGAGGTCTTAACAGCAGAACCCCCATTTTTTTGTCTCCTAACAGGTGAATGAGTCTTATAAAAATTATTTCTTTGAAAATTTTCATTCACCTGAGGTTTTTGAAAAGGTTGTTTGGGTCTCACAAAACCAGAGTTCACATTAGGTCTCACAGAGTTAACATAACCAGTATTCACTTTAGGCCTCATAAAATTAACATTTTGCCTATTCACATTAAAGTTTCTGTAGCCAGACCCAAAATTTGGTCTACCAGAATTAACAAAAGAGTTAGGTCTGGTAGTGTTATTTAGTTGAACAGGTCTGGGAACAAACTGGTTAGCATGATTAACTCTACTAGCATTATTCCAAACTGGTTTATTTGAACCATGAACCTTATTAACATTCATTCTCTTTTGCTCAGCCTCTCTTTTCATTCTCTTTTCATGGAAGTCACAATCTCTTATTAAATGACTCAAACTTCCACACACAAAGCATCTTTTAGGAGCATAAGTATAACTACTCCTACTTTCTCTATGAACACTATTGCTTCTAGGCGACTCATTCAATTTAACAGATTCCCTAGGAGTTTTTATGTGATTGACACAACTAGGTTTAACTGTCTCAGCCTTTTGTTCAGTCACTACAGGTTTAGTAACAACAGGTTCACACTTCTCAACAACCTTAGGTTCAGGATTCTCTTTTTCCTCATTGTTTGACTCAGACTTAGAGTGATCAGAGGAACCATCAATAGATCCTTCAGAGTCATTGGATTGACAAGAAGAATATCTACTGGATTTGTCGTCTGAGGTAGTTGGTTCAGGCACTTGAGGACCTTTCTTACCATACACAAAGAGTGAATCATCCAACTCTTCCTTTTCAAGAGGAGTATAGTCATCACTCAAAGGTGGTGGTACTCCCTTAAAGTCACCAGTCTTAACAAACCTATTATACAAAGGCTTATCAGCATAGTCCTCTTCTCTATTCTTAAATATAGCCCTATTCTCATTTTCCTCATATCCTAAGCCACATTTTTTATTTGACTTAATTTGAGAATCCCAACACTTAAACAGGTTATTATTTGAACTGTTCCATTGATCTACCCTTTTTCTCAGCTCATCCCTTTCCTTCTGAATTTTAAGCCCTAATTGTCTATACCTTTTAAGCTGCTCATCTTGTTCGTATATCTTATTAGCTTGAAAGTATAGTTTTTCATTTAAAGCAGCATGTTGGTTTTGAAGGGTGACCTTTTGTGCCTCTAAAGTTTTTACAGCATTTTTATGTGCTAATAAATTTACTTCTAGATCACCTATTTGTTCTTGCTGCTCATCACACAAAGCCTTAACATGATTATATGAGTCAGTACATAATTTAGAGCATAATGATACCTCATTACCAATGGCCATGAGAGCATGATCAGACTCCTCATTTATTCTTGGATGCTCACCCCAGTTGACTCCTCCAGCTTCCATTGTCAGCAGACTCATCTGATTCTTTTCCATCTTCCTATCATCATCACTTTTCCCATCAGCAGACTTCTTCTCTGGACAATCTCTTGAAAAATGTCCATGCTTGTGACAGTTGTAGCATTCAACAGTCCTCTTTGTGTATCCCACTGGTGATTTGTTGTTGAAGTTGATAGTCCTACCATATTGCTTCTGAAATCGTTTGACCCTTAAAGCAACCATGGCAATGTGCCATTTTATGTCCATCTCCTCAACTTCAGCATCATTAATCTGTTCAAGGTCTTTACTAATAAAGCTTTCATCTTCAGTTTGGATGGCAAAGAAAGAATGTATCACTTCATCAGTAAAACTTGAAGCAGACCTTTCACTTGAAGGAGTTTCATAGTTACCAGACCTAACACCACCAGATTTAACCTTGTAAGTACTGCTTTTGTTTTGAGACACAAAAGCAACATTTGATGAACTGGTTGAAGCCTGAGTGTTGTTACTGATGTCCCTTTCAAACATCCTAAGATTATTGTATAGGTCATCAGGTGTCATAGAATCTACTTCCTCCTTAATCCTCATCGCCACAGATACATTGCCCCATTCTGATGGTAAAGATCTAAGGAATTTGTGATTTGCATCCTCATTTGAGACTGCTGCACCATGAACTTCCAGTTGTGTTAACAGATGTTGAAATCTGTCATAGCCCTTCTCCAAACCTTCAGTCTTTGAAACACTGAATGTTTCAAATTGCTGTTTAAGAACAGCCTTTTGCATCTTTTTGGAGTTAGCATTACCTCCAAATCGTTTCTTGATAGCTTCCCACATCTCCTTAGCATCAAGAATGCCATGAAACCTTTGTAGATGCTCCTTAGGAATAGCCATAAGAAGCAAGGTTCTGGCCTTCTTTTCCTTCTCCACAGCCCTAATCTCCTCAGCAGATACTGGTGGCATTATTCTGAGCCGCCCATCATTACCTTGTGAAATTCTCTTCTTAGAATTTCCCTTTTGAATCACCTTCCATACATCGCTATCAATGTATTCTAGATAATGTTCCATCTCCATGGCCCATATATCATACTCTTCTCTCTTCAGTAATGGAAGTTTTATGTTTGAGATTGTGGTTGTGGAAGGGATGGGTTGTTGTTGTGATTGGGAGTTACTGGTATCGATTTTTCCTTCATCTTCATGGTTTGATTTCTCATCCTCACTGTTATGGATTGAGAAAGTTTCAGTGAAAATAGGCTTATCGAATTCAGACATTTTGTAGGGTGATTTGAGTGAGAATTAGGTTTTTGAGATTTAGTGTTCTTCGAATTCAGAGTCTCTCCCTTGCTCTGATACCACTTGTTGGTCCACAAATTGTATATGGATCACTAAGTAGTCTTGAATACCTAGTAGATGGTTAGGATAAATCCGAACCAATCTAAGTGAGAAACCCTAGGTGATTGTTATTGTTAATGCGGAATCTTAACAAGAACAATTAAGAACACAAGCAGGGATATCACTAACTTCGTATATTGATATTCACTATAATGAATTCGTACAACTCTTACACGAACTAACAATCTTTAGGGATCCTTTTATAACACAAGGAAACCCTAGCCGACTCAGAAGATATACACAAATCTTCTATAAAGATACATACACGCATTGTATCTTTTCCTAACATAACTCTAACAGACTTTCCTATCTTCACGACCAGACTTAACTTTATAAGTCAACCAGACTTAAATATGCTACCAGACTTAACATTACATTACCAGACCTAATAACACAAACAGACCTAACTTAGATAAACTACCAGACCTAAGTTGTCTGCTCTTGATACGCATCATAATTCCCAACAAGGTGGTTTTACGAACTTTCCTCGTCTTCTGAAGAACTTCTTGAAATCTCTTACGGCCATGGCATATTCTTCGTCTTCGCTACTTGAACAAGACTCTTCATCATCACTTGACTCAACTCTAGCTTTCAAGGCAATGGACTTTATTTTCTCCTTCTTCCCTTTAACTATTTCTGAATCCTTTTCCATCACCATTTCGTGAACTTTGAGATTTCCTATGAGCTCATCAAGTGTCATGCTTGAGAGATCCTTGGATTCTTCAATAGCCGTCACCTTTGCTCTCTACTTAGGATGAAGTGCTCTAAGAAATTTCCTGACAAAGTTCTTACTAGAAAAAGATTCGTCAAGTGCTTTAAGAGATGTAATAATAGTATTAAACTTAGCAAAAGCACCATCAATGGTCTCATCTTTAGAGATAACAAATTGTTCATATTGTTGAACAAGAAGATCAATTTTGTTATCTTTGACTTGTGAGTTCCCTTGATGAGTGATAATAAGAGATTGCCAAATATCTTTAGCCGTTTTGCACATAAAAACTCTTTTATATTCTTTCTTAGGTAAGGCATTGTAAAGCATCATTTTTGCTTCATTGTTTTTGGCAATCAACTTCTTTTGCTCATCACTGTGACGAGTAAGAGAAGCTCCTACATCCCGACCACCCGAAATATCATTACTAATGGGCTTGTAATCACCCTCAACAATAATATACCACAGATCTATGTCCTTTGACTTTACATATGTCTCAAAGCGATTCTTCCAATATATAAAGCAATTTGGTTCAAATAGAGGTGGTCTTTGCATAGATTGTCCTTCTTTAAAGTTTTCAAAATCCATGGATCGTTTTAAGTTTTAAAATACAATATATTTTAAGTAACGTAGCTCTTGATGCCAATTGTGAAAAACTAGAAGGGGGGGTTGAATAGTTTTACCGATTAAAATTAATTCGCTTTGTTTCTTTATGTTAATTCAAAGGAAACAAGCTCAGACAAGTATTCACACAATATATATGAAACGTAAAGAGAGGAAAGATCAAACCACACAACACGGATGTTTATAGTGGTTCGGCTACAAGGACTCTCTTCCTTGCCCTACTCCACTCCTCGAGCCTCTAACTCGAGAGTTATCCTTCACCAAGAAACAAACTCTCTTCTAGGTGGAGAAAACCTTTACACGTTGCTTACTTCCTTTTCCGGTACTAAGCTAAACACCGAGTTCTACTTCAGGGCAGAACTAACCCAACGTCGCCTATACAATTACCGACACTAAGCTAAATGTCGAGTTCTTTCACAAGGGTACAACCACTCCCTACACTCTTTGTGTTTTGAGGACTAAAACACTAACCACACTCACTAAGATAAATGATACAAATAATGATGTGTGAATTACACAAAGATCACACAGTAACTATATTAAAGGTTTACAAGTCTGTGTTGAACCTTGATGCTTAATCTTCTGTGCTACAAAATATAGATCAAATGATATGAATGAATGATGTTAGTAATATGAATGAGTATGTACTTTAGCTATATGAGTGAGGAGAAGGCCAAGTGATCAGCTTGCTATTTATAGGCAAGCTGATACACACTCGACGGATCCGACGGATTCCTTAAAAGGGATCCGTCCTTTATATCGAAGGGATCCGTGGACATGCCAGAGGTAAGACAGCTAAGAGATTTTCCAAATCTCTCCAATCTCTCCATATCTTTGAATTGCCATATCAAGATCATCCAATGTCAACTATCTTACTTGAAGATCTATCCAAGATATTACAAGATCTTACCAAGATTACATGTATGATGCATGCCATGATGTCATTGTATCATTTAAGAAATAAAGTTTCCTTTTAAGGAAATAATCATGTATATGTATGAAATGTATTTCCAAGTAAACTTGTGAAATGTAAAATGTGTTCTAAAGAGACTTTAGCTAGTATTTATAATTTGCTTAAAGATATACTTTGTAATTGTCATTAACAAAACTAAGCAAAGATCGTAAAATATAAATAACGTTTTTGGGACGATATTTGTATTAACACTATGGTTTGAAACAAGGCACAAGGGCGTAGTATGACGAGTTATCATCTTTCCTACTTCAAAACAATTTCACCAAAGGAACAATTGACCCGACCTTGTTTACTAGAAAATTCAAAGATGACATTTTGATTGTTCAGATTTAAGTGGATGACATAATCTTTGGGTCCACTAATCCGAAACATTCAAAACATTTTGAAAATCTCATGAAAAGCAAATTTGAAATGTCCATGATGGGGGAACTAAAATTCTTTCTTGGTTTACAAATTCATCAAACCCCACGTGGTATTTTTATAAATCAAGCTAAATATACAATTTAGATTTTGAAAAAACATGGAATGTAAAATTGTGATTCTGTTGGTACATCAACAAAAATAGGGGCTGATTTATATGGGAAACCCATGGATCCGAAGAAATATCGGAGCATGATTGGTTCTCTCATGTACTTAACTGCTAGTCGACCCGATATACATTTTGCTGTCTGTTTATTAGCACGGTTTCAGGCAAGGCCTACCGAACTTCACCTCCAAGAGGTTAAACGGATCTTTCGGTACCTACGAAGAACCATTAACATGGGACTTTGGTATCCGAAGGATTCGGAGTTTAAACTAATAGCATTTTCAGATGCGGACCATGCCGGTTGCCAAGTTACAGCAAAAAGTACATCTGGTGGAGCACAATTTTTGGGAGAAAAGCTAGTAGGCTGGTCATCAAGGAAACAAGACTGCACTGCACTATCAACTGCAGAAGCCGAGTATGTGTCTCTATCTGCGTGTTTTGCCCAAGTTCTATGGATGAGGACACAGCTCACAGATTATGGCTTCTCTTTCGACAACATACCTTTTTATTGTGATTAGAAGAGTGCCATAGCCATCTCGTGCAATCCAGTACAACACTTGAAGACCAAGCATATTAAAGTCCGCTATCACTTCATCAAGGAACACGTAGAAGAGGGTACTGTTGAATTATTTTTCGTGAAGACTGAATACCAACTAGCCGAACTATTTACTAAAGCCCTTCCAAAAGAGAGGTTTGATAACTTAGTTCGACGAATTGGCATGGGAAGCCTAACTCCCGAAGAGTTAGAAAGTCGTCTCGAATCTTCTTGAAAATATTTTCAAAATAGCTTCGCTGTAAATATCTTTTGAAAAAGAAAATACAAAATTTGTAAAACCATCAAAAACAAAATACAAAAATAGAAAATTTCAAAAATACAAAAACAATATAAAATCAAAAAAACCAAAAATATTCTTCTTACGACATGTCTCTCGTATAATCGATATTCTGTACGTATCTAGAAATGTCATTCAACAATGATACGGACATGTACAGATGCTTGAGCGAGAGTTCATTTAAAAGTTTTCAAAACATGTCGTTTCTCAAAATTTCTTAAAAGATGGCTTTCGTATACTTCAGTACGAAACCTGCACTTAAATGACGGCTTTCGTATATTTCAGTACGAAACCCGTGCTACATTGATGATTTCTGATTATTTCAGATCATGACTCGTAATGTTAATGGCAAAAATAAAATCCTTTGGCACATGATCTAGATTTCTCAAAAAGATTTTTAAAAATCTTTCTCAAAATTCTGTGCTCAAGGTTTTTCAAAAAAGCAAACTCCCTCTAAACCCTTAAAATTAATTTAAACTCAAATGTTTAAAAATATGCTTTGTTTAAGGGAGAGTATAAAATGAAAAACAAAAATGTTCCAATTTCAAGCTCAAATCCGTCTTTCTCTCCAAAAAGCTCTCATTTAATCAGTTGATATAAAAAATATCACTACATGCTATTTTTGAGGGGGAGAAGACGTTATTAAAATGTGATAAAAATGTTTAAAGATCGTGGATTGAATCTCAAAAAGAGCTCTCCAAAAAGACTCAGATCTAAACCCTCGAATTGGCGAAAGCTAAACGTTTATAATCGAAAGGACTTGTCCGGGACGGGTAATAATTTTAAGCTAGTTTAACTAGTGATGTAAACGTGTCTCGCAAAGGACTTGTCTGAGTAGAATGTACCAATTCGAGAGATGATCATTGAATATGACCAGGACGGGTAATAATTTCAAGCTAGTCTAACTAGAGATGTAAACGTGTCTCGCAATGGTCATGTTCATTGAAAATCGATCAATTCAAAAATGTGCAAATTCTACCCAACATGTGCAAATTTTATCTTAAAAATGCATGAGCACATGTGAAGGGGGAGTATTTCAGAAAATGCAAAAACTCTCGAAGTGTTAACCAAAATGTGTTTTATTCATAAACACTTTGAGAGATTTTCACAAAAAGGTTTTATGGCAAGTGATCAACAAATCTAGGATAATCATGGAGTAATAAGGTGATTATGGTTAGGTTATGTCCAATGATCCGCCAGAGCCGGAGGGATCTACCTAAGGACAATTCCAATAGATTAGAATTAGAAGTCCTTAGGTAAGATTTAAAAAAGGTGTAAATGAGAAAGGAGAAAGAAGGGGTTGAAGAATGAAAAAGAAAAGTTTAATGAAAGGGTGAAAAGAAATAGCCCTCCATGAAAACTTAGGGCAGAAACCGGGTCAATACATCTGCTATCGGTTATCACAAGTTGATACTGATATTGAAGACAAGACGTCATGGACCCAGTGACGCGCTGCACAAACCCCTCCTAGCCACTCAGATATCTCTTAAAAGATATTTGTTTCATTTCTCACAGAGAACAATGCGTAATCTATCGGCCTCTCACTCCGAGATGTGTTGATATTGAAAAGGTGGCACTCTGCTCCATGCCTCCGACTACTAAAAATCAAAACGCACATTATCGAGTCTAGAGCCATGAGATTCATCAAAAATCTCTTAGGAACACTTTCCATATAATACACCTGTGTTCACCAATAAGGACACATGGTGTACAAGAGTCTTAATGAGATCTTCGGGTATTTCCACTAATATCATGATGGTTACGTGCTTCAAACAGTCTACAGTCGTGGGGTGATCTCCAGCGACTTAGTGAATCGCGGGTGCACTTCAGTGTGTCTGTGTAAGCCCTTTCGGGGGTATCCGATTCAGAACGGCCTGGGCTAGGATTAGAGAAAGTCTTCACACTATGCTGCTGACGATCTCGAAGTCCGAACCTGTAAGCGCTGGACGATGTATTGCTAACTGTTTTATGCAAGTGTTGGGAATTAAATATTCTAAAGTTAGAGTATAAGAAAATACTTTAAGAAGAAGGTACTGCTGGTTCATGATCAAGGTACTGCTAGAACAAGAAGGTACTGCTAGTTCAAATAGAAGGTACTGCTAGTAGAGAATGGTACTGCTGATCAGTGAGTCATAGAGCTGCTACAAGGATAAGATCGAAGAAGATATTATTTGTATGAGTCACTCTTATGCAAAAATAATATCTAGATATGTTCTCAGTCAACAAGTTGATGCATGTGCTTGCATTAATTCATTTGAACAACTTGAGAGATATAAACTTCCATACGCTAGCTCGACTTGATCTTTTGTAAGACAAGTGTTGATTAGACTTAAAGTAATATTGTAAGAGATCTCTGGGACTATAAAAGAGATCTTAGATTAGTGATTATGTACATGCACAATTACAAACTCATATCTGTTAAGACATAGAACAAACAAAAACATATATCACAAATCTAGAAACATAAGATTCAAGGTCTTTGTAACCCTAGTGATAAATTCAAGATCACTCGTATTATTTTGAATAATATTGAATCGTTTGGTGATAAACTTTCTTTGTTCATTGTTAAGTAACAAACATAATTCTTCCATTTCCATAACATACATAACCTTCTAAGTGTGATTAAGTAAATTCCGCGTACTTAATCATATAAACTCAATATATCATTACACACAAAGTATACAAGGTTTAACCACCTTAACCGTGTGTCGTAGGTCCTCTCAGTTGGTATCAGAGCTCAGGCTGATATAATTGAATTAGAAGAAACAGAAATGGATGCACATGATGCTTAAACAAATGTTGCTGCAAAGTTGCCCATAATCAAACCAAATGAGTTAGAGTTATGGAGGATGAGAATTGAGCAATATTTCATGGTCCAAGATTACACTCTTTGAGATATCATTATATATGGTGATTCTTTTTCACCAAGCTATTCAGATGTTGTCCTAGAAGGTAAAACAATTAGGAAAAGAAATACTGGACCAGTTTCAAATGAAGAAAAGATACTGAAGAGAAATGATCAGAAAGCAAGAAATTTGTTGCTTATGACCATTCCTAGTGAACAGATGCTATCTTTTAACAAGTATCATGATGCAAAAACTCTTTTTGAAGAGATTTGTGCATATTTTGGTGGTAATGAAACTACCAAAAAGACACAGAAGACACTACTGAAGCAACAATTTGAAAACTTTACTGCTTTTAGTAATGAGTCTCTTGATAAGCTTTTCTCAAGGTTACACAAGCTTGTCAGTCAGTTGGCTGTGTTGGGTGTTGAGACAGAGAAGGAAGATCTCAACATAAAGTTTTTGAGAAGTCTACCTGATGAGTTCCATACTCATGTTGTTGTCTGGATGAACAAACCAGACATTGAAACAATGAAGCTCAATAATTTGTACAACAACTTCAAAATTGTTGAACAAAGTCTTAAAAAGTCTGGAATTTATGGTACTAGTTCTGGGAATGTGGCACTTTTGTCATCTCCTAGTATTGGTAAGTCTGAAAAGGTAGAAGAAGTTGAAGGTGTTTCTAATGCTACTTTTGGTGGTCCTTCTACTAGTTCACAAAAGACTCTTGCAGGACTTGGTGATCCAGCATTCTATGTATTCATGTCTAGTCAATCTAGTGGTTCTCCTCTAAATCATGAAGACCTTGAGCAGGTTGATGGTGATGATTTGGAAGAGATGGACATCAAATGGCAAGTTGCTTTGCTCAGCATGGGGGCCAAGAAGCATTGGCAGAGAACTGGGAAGCAAATTACCATAAATGGTAATGACACTGCTGGGTTTGACAAGAAGAAAGTAGAATGTTTCAACTGTCATAGGTTGGGACACTTTGCTAAGGAGTGTAGAAGCCCAAGGAAGCAAGAAAATAGAAACACATGGTATAAGCAAGATAGGAAAAAGGAAGTTACTGTTGAAGAGCCAAAGGCTATGTTGGCTATTGATGGTATTGGTTATGATTGGAGCTCTATGGCTATTGAAGAGGAAGCACCACCAAATGCTGCTCTTATGGCCAATGAATTTGCTCTAATGGCTCATTCTGATTCAGAGGTAAATTCTATTCAAAATTGTACTGAATCATGTCCTAATCTTAAAGCTTATGAAGACCTTAGTAAGAGATTTGATGCTCATAGAGAAGAGCTAATTGATGCTCTTTTTAATTTAGCAAATCACAAAAGAGGTCTAGGTGTTGTAGAAAAACAAGTCTTACATTTTAAAAGTAATGAATCTAATTTTACTAATGACATCAATATACTAAAAAATGACATTAAGATCAGAGATGAGTGTATTGTTGAGTTGAATGATTCATTAGCTAAACACAAAAATGAAAGAGAAAATGTTAAGATATCTGTGGATGTTTTGGCTCATGCCTCAAATGGATTCAATAAGCTTTGGGAAGCTCAAGTAATTGATAAGGTTAATTCTGGTGTTGGATTTAAGTCTGTCCCCCCACCATACAGAGGTGTTCATTCACCTCCAGGTATTGATTTAGCACACACATGATTAGCTGAGTTTCAAGAACCAATCATGGAATATGGTTCTAAGGCCACTAAGAGTCCTAAGATAGAAAAGGTAAGTAAAAGTTTAGATAAAACTTTATCTTATCAGGACAAGGTGTCCTTTGTTAAGAAAGGAGATGCTATAGTTGTTGAAGATTGTACAACTGATAGTGATGATGATGAAGAAGAACAGGTTATGTCTAAACCTGTCTTGGTTAAGAAAGTAGGAACAAGTGTTCCTAAGATAGTCAATCACAACACTAACAGGCCTAAGTCAAATGTTAAGACTGTTAGGAAACCAGTTAGATATTGTGAACAATATAGAACTACAAACAAGCCCAGAGGTAACCAAAGGAATTGGAACAACCTCAAGTCTAACCAATTAGGTGATGACTTTGCTTTTTACAACAAAGCTTGTTATACATGTGGTAGTTTTGACCATCTTGCAGCTTTCTGCAACCAATGGGTAACTGGGTATGAAAACAATAGGGTGAACTACAAAAGGCAAACTCCTCAATTTCACTCTAACACTCATAGAACAAAACCCAGAACAGTCTCAAACAAGTCTGGACCAAAAGGTCCTGATAGACAAAAAGGTCCTGCTAATACATACAAAAAGGTACTGCCAGTACAAATAAAAGGTACGGGTAGAACAAAAGGTACTGTTAGACCTTTGATGACTGTTAACCCAAAATCAACAGCTAAGGATGCAAAAACAACTTTCAAACATGCATCTATAACTGTTCTAAGGCCCATTCAAACAAAAGCAGTGGTCCACAAACAAATTTGGAGACCAAAGGGTGTGACTTCAAAGCTAGCAGTCACTTCTGCTAAGCATGTTATTCACTCTGCTGCTAAGGGTAATAGGGCAAATGCTGTTAAGGCCTCAGCATGTTGGATTCTTAAATCCAATGTTGCATCAACTGTCCTTAAAAGATTAAATTACATTGATGCAAGAGGCAGATCCAAGTCAGTAATGGCTTGGATCCCCAAAGAAAACTAACACTCTTATTTGTGTGCAGGAACATTCAACTGATAAATAAGAAGATCAAGGATACTCAGATAGTGGATGTTCAAGGCACATGACAGGCAACATGTCTTATCCTTCAGATTTTCAATCTTTCAATGGAGGATATGTTACCTTTGGAGGTGGTTTTCGTGGCAAAATTTCTGGTAAAGGTACAATCAAAACCGGAAATTTAGATTTTGAAGATGTGTACTATGTACAAGAGCTAAAGTATAATCTTTTTAGTGTCTCACAAATGTGTGACAAAAAGAACAATGTTCTCTTTACTGACACTGAATGTCTTGTTCTATCTAAGGATTTTAAGATGCCTGATGAAAGTCAAGTGCTTCTTAGAATTCCTAGAAAGGCCAATATGTATAGTGTTGATATGAAGAACATTGTTCCTAAAAAGGATTTAACTTGTCTTGTTTCAAAGGCCACATTGGATGAATCAATGTTATGGCATAGAAGGCTTGGTCATATTAATTTCAAAACCATAAATAAAATTGTTAAGAATGGTTTGGTAAGAGGTTTACCTCATAAAAGATTTGAAAATGATCAAACATGCATTGCTTGTCTAAAAGGCAAACAACACAAAGCCACTTGTAAGCCCAAGATTTTTAACTCTATCAATCAGTCATTGTTTATGCTTCATATGGACTTATTTGGACCTGTTTCAGTAAGGAGTATGCAACATAAGAAATTTTGTCTTGTTATAACTGATGACTATAACAGATTTACATGGGTTTTCTTTTTAGTGTCTAAGGATGAAACATCAAGCACTCTTAAGACTTTCATAACAGAAATAGAAAACCTAGTAAGCAAGAAAGTAAAGGTCATTAGGTGTGATAATGGGACAGAATTCAAAAATAGAGTTATGGATGATTTCTGCAAAGAAAAAGGTATTAGGAGAGAATATAGTGTTGCTAGAACACCACAACAGAATGGAGTGGCTGAAAGAAAGAATAGAACACTAATTGAAGCTGCTAGAACAATGTTAGCTGATTCTAAGCTACCTATAATCTTTTGGGCAGAGGCAATCAACACTGCTTGCTATGTTCAAAATAGAGTTTTAGTTGTGCAGCCTCACAATAAGACATCATATGAACTCTTTAATGGTAGAACTCCTGCAATAGGATTTCTTAGACCTTTTGGATGTCATGTGACAATTCTCAATACCTTAGACCATTTAGGAAAATTTGATGGTAAAGCAGATGAAGGTTTCTTAGTTGGATATTCTCTTGTTAGCAAAGCTTTTAGAGTTTACAACTTAAGAACTGAGAAAGTACAAGAAGAACTACATGTGGAGTTTCTGGAAAACAAATCCAATGTAGTAGGCCAAGGACCAAAATGGATATTTGAACTTGAGTATCTAACAAATTTTATGAATTATATACCTTTTGTTGCAGAAACTAATAATTTTTCAGGTTCACAAGCAACAAATGAGGCAGAGTTAGAAAAGGATCAACATGATGGCACAATGCCAATATGGTCAAATTCAGGTGTGGAATCAACTTCAACAAATGATGTATCTTCTTCTAGTAAAGCTAAAGGAGATGTTGAAGATGACAACAAGGATGATGGAACAAAGGAACAACTCAATATTTCAAATATTGATGGTACTGCTGACACAGAGCAAGGTACTGCTAGTATCTATAAAGGTACTGTTAGTACATTTGTAGGTACGGCTAGTTCATTTGAAGATACTGCTGGTCCTTCAAATTCAAGAGAAGCAGAGTTCCAAGAAGATGAAGTGGATTTGGGTAATCTTGCACCATCTTATCAAGTTCCTTGTACACCACACACAAGGATTCACAAAGTTCACTCCCTGGATAATGTGATTGGAGATGTACAATCTGGTGTGAAGACAAGAAGACAATTGGTCTCTTCAGACCAACAAGGGATTCTTGATGCTCTTTATGCTTCAAAACAACATGAGGTTTCAAACTCTTGCTTATTTGTATGTTTTCTCTCTCAAAAGGAACCAAAGAATATTCTTACAGCCCTAGATGATTCAATCTGGGTAAAGGCTATGCAAGAAGAGCTTCTTCAGTTCAAGATTCAAAAGGTTTGGGTGCTAGTTGATTTACCTAGAAATGAAAAGGTGATTGGCACTAGATGGGTTTTTAAGAACAAAAGGGATGAAAGAGGGATAGTTATTAGAAATAAGGCTAGATTAGTAGCCCAAGGGTACACACAAGAAGAAGGGATAGATTATGATGAAGTTTATGCTCCAGTAGCAAGGATTGAGGCAATTAGGCTGTTTCTAGCTTATGCTTCATTTTTAGGCTTCACAGTCTACCAAATGGATGTCAAGAGTGCATTTTTATATGGTACAATTGGAGAAGAGGTGTATGTTTCACAACCTCCAGGCTTCATTGACCCTGACCATCCAAACAAAGTGTACAGAGTAATGAAAGCTCTATATGGCCTACATCAGGCACCAAGAGCTTGGTATGCAACACTTGCTTCCTATTTATTAGAAAATGGATTTCAAAGAGGAAAGATTGATCAGACACTTTTCATCAAACAGTACAAGAAGGATCTTCTGTTAGTGAAGGTGTATGTGGATGACATTATCTTTGGATCTACAAGGAAGGAAATGTGTTTAGAATTCGAAAAGCTTATGCATGATAAGTTTTAGATGAGTTCTATGGGAGAACTCACATTCTTTTTGGGTTTGCAAATTAAACAATCATCTGAAGGCATTTTTATCTCTCAAGATAAATATGTTGCAGAAATTCTTAGAAAGTTTCAATTTGTTGATTCAAAAATGGCAAGCACACCAATGGACTCTGAGAAGCACCTTCTGAAAGATGAAGATGGAGAGAATGTAGATGTACACACTTACAGATCTATGATAGGCTCTTTGATGTATCTTACATCATCTAGACCTGACATCATGTTCCCTGTTTGTGTTTGTGCAAGATTTCAAGTTACTCCAAAGGTTTCTCATTTAACTGCAGTCAAGAGAATTTTTAGATATCTCAAAGGACAACCAAGGTTGGGTATATGGTATTCTAGAGACTCTCCTTTTGACTTAGTAGCATTTTCGGATAGTGATTATGCTGGTGCTAGCTTGGACAGAAAGTCAACAACTGGAGGATGTCAATTCCTTGGATGTAGACTTGTCTCATGGCAGTGTAAGAAGCAAACAAGTGTGGCAAATTCAACAACTGAAGCTGAATATATAGCTTCTGCAAGTTGCTGTGCTCAAGTCTTATGGCTTCAAAACCAACTTCTTGACTATGGGTACAATTTCTTAAACACTGTTATTTATATTGATAATAGTAGTACAATTTGTATTATTAAAAATCCAGTGCAACATTCTAAAACAAAACACATTGAAATTAGACATCACTTTATTAGAGATTGCAATGAGAAAAGATTAATTCAAGTAATGAAAATTGCTTCAGAATATAATTTTGCAGATCTACTTACAAAAGCTTTTGATGTTGGAAGATTTGAGTACTTAGTAGCAAGTATTGGAATGCTTAATCTTTAAATTTTTCAAATGATGTGTTTATGTACATAAATTTCTGTTGGTACTGTTGGATTTATAAGGTACTGCTAATATATCAAAAATGTAAATTGTGTTATTCATACAGTTGGTTCTATGATTTTTCTAATGCAAGACAAGTACTTTGTACATTGTTCTTTTGGTTTTAGACTAACAATTTCAGGTATGAATATGTGAACACAAAGGAGATTTCAAGTGAAATGGGAGCAGCAGAATGCTTATCCAATTGCTAACATAGTAGGTTTATGATGGACTGAGTTTAGGAATTTAACCTCCTTAAAACTTCTTTCTTGAAACCTAGTTATGATATTTCACATTGAATTAATGACTTTGTTGATCAGATAGTAACTGATGCAACTCACTTTCTATCATTTTATACTTTCAAGTATAATAAGCAAGTCTAAAGACATCTGATAGAAAGAACAACTAGTAAAAGTGAATCTAACACTTGTGTTAGAGACAACAATTGCTATGAGCTGGAAACCCTGTCAAGAAAATCTTATGAATAGATTTATCTTTACACAGGCAGTTATTTTTAACTGAAAAATATTGGTTCTCAAACAACCAGAGGTTGCTTTAAACCGAAATTTTGATTAAGTGTCTGTTACACACTTAATCCCTTCAAAATGGTTGGAAGCAGTGTGATTTTTCAATTCTAAAATCATGAACATACTGCTAAGTCAAATAATTTCTTAAACAAGGTTTTTCAAGAGATTCACAAAAACCATCCATTGATGGACCATGAATCAAATGTCCACTGATTCACCTCTCATAGGAGTTAACACACCTAGAAGTGATGAGGACAACAACTTAAACTTTTAAGGAATTGATGTCTTCATGTACAATATTGTCTGACAACAAGTACACATTGATAGATCAGTCAAAGGAACATAGTGAGATCTTCCTAACAAGGGGAGGAAACAAAAGTTATTTGCTTCAGGAGAGGTTACAATCTCAGGGAAGGAAATAATTGCCCAGAAAAGGAAGAATAAATCCAATAAAAGGAAGGAGAAGATAAGAGCATACAAGATGATGACATAGAGGTTGAAAATGACAAGAATAGATCATATATCTAGAAGGGATGAAGCATTCCTAAAGGAGAAAGTTCTATCTAGATCAAACGAAGGAAAGTTTCAATTCAGTTCATTATGTTTTTTTATCACTTGCAAAGGCATGCTGATAGATGATTTCACTTGTTGAAATCATTGCCTCTTACAATTCCTCCATCTAAGGAAATTGCACCATCTTTTGGTACAATGTTTTGATATTGCTGAAGTCAAAGAAGAACAAAGCAGATGAGTTCAGAATAAGAAGAATAGTTCAGATTCATGAAATGTTTGAAAGATCTTCTCAAGTCCTCATTTAATTCAAAAAACATGTTTGAAATGATTCACATGTTTAGGGGAGGATTGTTGGGAATTAAATATTCTGAAGTTAGAGTATAAGAAAATACTTTAAGAAGAAGGTACTGTTGGTTCATGATCAAGGTACTGCTAGTACATCAAGGTCCTGCTAGAACAAGAAGGTACTGCTAGTTCAAGTAGAAGGTACTGCTAGTAGAGAATGGTACTGCTGATCAGTGAGTCATAGAGCTGCTACAAGGATAAGATCGAAGAAGATATTATTTGTATGAGTCACTCTTATGCAAAAATAATATCTAGATATGTTCTCAGTCAACAAGTTGATGCATGTGCTTGCATTAATTCATTTGAACAACTTGAGAGATATAATTAAACTTCCATACGCTAGCTCGACTTGATCTTTTGTAAGACAAGTGCTGATTAGAATTAAAGTAATATTGTAAGAGATCTCTTGGACTATAAAAGAGATCTTAGATTAGTGATTATGTACGTGCACAATTACAAACTCATATCTGTTAAGACATAGAACAAACAAAAACATATATCAAAAATCTAGAAACATAAGATTCAAGGTCTTTGTAACCCTAGTGATAAATTCAAGATCACTCGTATTATTTTGAATAATATTGAATCGTTTGGTGATAAACTTTCTTTTTTCATTGTTAAATAACAAACATAATTCTTCCATTTCCATAACATACATAACCTTCTAAGTGTGATTAAGTAAATTCCGCGTACTTAATCATATAAACTCAATATATCATTACACACAAAGTATACAAGGTTTAACCACCTTAACCGTGTGTCGTAGGTCCTCTCAGCAGGTACTAACGAAAGTCCATTCACCATCATCATATGTCTCAACATATATACCTCCTCATGCTCATACTTATGAAGATCATCCTCAACAAAGCTCGAAATGAAAAGTTCAAGACAAAAATTTCAAGTTAAAGACAATGTGTTACGAAAAAGTCAAGAAGCTAATTAAGATGTCAAGAACAAGTTCATGTATCAAGTAAGGACGACATAAGTATGAAGTTCATGATGTATGAGTATGTTGGAGGATACGACGCTAATGTACAAAAGATGCTGATCAAGGCAAGAACGACCAAAAGACGATTACTTTGAAGATCACATAGCATGAAGGAACGAAGAATGAAGAGTATTCTACAACGACACACAAAGTTAAAGACAACGAAGACGAAAGACCAAATCACTGGGAGCATCATTTGAATGACCATCCCTTAGGGGGAGATTGTTAGCAGTTAAATTATAAAAGTGAAGTGATGGTCATTCCGTATTTATCAACTTTGTAGTGTGTCGAGTTTAGATAGTTAAAAAGGGGCTCTCGGTTGGACATTTATAAGTGACTAAGTGTGTAATAAGTCCATGTAATTGTACAAGTCCAATCCATGTATTCAAGCCCAACCGAAGACCACCCCAAGGCCTTTAGGGCATCATGTTTGCACTATATAAACACACTCTCACCTCATTTCCAAGTGTGCCTCATTGTCTAGTATAGGTGAGAGTGTGTATGTGTTCTCTAAGTTCTTTGTATTTATTTTCTTTCTTTACAAGCTAATAGATACTTGGTAATATTATACAAATGATCCACATATCTCTTTCTCTTATCTAGTTCTTGTTTGAGTGTCATCGAATAGCATAATATAGTGTGATAAAGTAGTGTTTTTTATCTTTGCAGAAACAGTTAATCGTTACGCGAAAAAAATTATACCATAACGACGAGAATTAAATTATCTTTCTATAGATATGCAATTCTATATACTTTCGACCATTTATACAAATCATATGTGATTTTTCTGGGCGGAAATTTTGAAAAATAAAAATTCGTCGAAAATATAGAGAAATGCATATCTATAGATAGATAATTTAATTCTCGTCGCGATTGTGTATTTTTTGTAGCTTGAAGATTTACCATTTGCAAGATATGTTTTTTTTTTAAAAAGGTGAAAAATGTTTTTTATTAATTTGAATGAAAAATGGATGGCTAAGGTTTGTTATTTGGATATATGACAAATATGAGATCTATATTGATCTCAACTCTAGGTTTTGAAGGTGCATTATTGAAAAATGTCAAGAAACAAAATTGATTTCACTATTTTTAAATGGATTGGTCATGTGTGTGAAACGTGATGTCTGAAATAAATAAACAAAAAGATAAATTCATGGTCTCCATAGTAAGGGAGACGCGTCCGGTTTGAGTAGACCAACCAAATGGTTTGGTCTTATTATGTTTAGTCTTAATAAATATAATTTTCTTGACATTTTTATTCATCAAACCAATGTTTATAACGAGGATTATGTAGGACCGCACTTCATTGTGGTTGAATGAAGCTTTCGGTTCGTTAATTAAGTTATAAAACGTAAGAAGAAATTGTATAGAAAAAATGTTTTTTTCTTCATCGCATGTAACGTTAAAATTTATAATATACAACTTTAAAGAATCGTTTCCTACCTATTTATTTTACGATTTGAAAAGATTGTATGTAGTTACAAAATTGTGGTAAAAGTGAAAGAATGAAGACCTATACATAAATCAAATAATTCATTTAATAAATAAATAATTAACCTAAATAACAGTACTTAGTATGGATTAGAACCTAAGATCTTTAAAGAAGTGACTAAGTATACTAGCAAAGCTTTTACTTTGATTATCTACAAGAAATATAATCACAATTCTTATATTTAGTAAAATTATTAGATATAAAGAGAAAACATATATTGTACATAATAGCTATGTAAAATAAAAGAAGTAAATAAGAAGCTATTAATGAGATTGGAACTTCGGTGTTAAACATAAAAGGGATTGTGTATCCGAAAGTCGCTCAACTATTAAATTTTTTATTTTTAGGCATTTATATTTTAAACTAACTTATAGGCCACACAAATATGTGTTTGTTTTCGTTTATACTAATCTTGTTCATATTCTTGCTGGAAATTTGTACAATTTCAAGAATAAAGCTAACTTTAACATATCAAAACTATAAAATTGAAAATTGAAACGTAAAACATTAGTTAAATTATTATAAGTCACTTTCGACTAAATAAGAGTTGGATGACTTCCAGATACATAATCCCAACATAAAAAGAGCTCTTACACTTGCTTTGGACTTAAAATTCGCAATTTAATTTCTCCAATAGATTTTTTGTTCAAAAGTGCAAAATTCTAGATCGTGTGTTTTGAATCAAGCACTTAGAAAGAAATAAAATATAAAATAAAGCAAAAGTTACATAAAAAAAACATAAGCTGATGACTCGTAAAGTTGACACTTGACCTTTCATTTTACAATTGAATGTGTTAGCCACCAAGCCAAGTACTTTTTTTGGAGGTCATGAGGTGGATGCTTTGTTGAATTGAATGTATGATTTTCCCACTCAGTTAAACATGTGGTAGAGAAAATGGATATTGATAGCATGAAATTAGGGTTTTAATTATTATGATATGATTGCATAATTGTATATTCGTTTTAATTTATTCGTTTTTTTGAAATTTCATATTTGTTCATGTACATTATTTATGCCATATTTTGAAGATATTGATGGAATCACATGGATGAAGAGGATATGGTAATATGTGTTGAATCACATGGATTTTGAAGATAGGTAAATCATACAATTTAGAAAGTGTATAGGTTTTTATCACATATATATAGGAACTGAATTAACTATGTTTTTTTATTTATTTTATCTATTAAAATGGACTTGTTAGACGATGTGAAACTATTAGGCCAGTCTATGTGAGCGTAAGTACTCAAACATTAGCGACAACTCATGATAAGAACTACATTGTTATTAACAAGTTCAATTGACGAACACAGACTAATGTCAGTAGTCCACATAACTCAAGAACAACTTGAGAATTGAACTACCTTTCTAAGTAATGTAGCATAACACTTTCAATATCACAAAAGCACTTTCAAAACATACATCCAAACTGATCTAAACTCATTAATATTGCATACATGAGTCTAAGATTTTGGCACCTTTGCCTGCTTATATGGACTAATGTTCCGCGCAAGTAGACCATGGAATCTATCTATGGTGGATTTCGAGTGCCCAACCACATAATGAATGACGGACTTCAAGAGATTTAGCTGCCCAAAATGTATAAACTTTTATGTCTTTTTGTCTGTTCATATGAGTTTTTGGAGGACCAATGCTGTAACACCCCAGCCCGGCAAGGGTAGAGATATCACCAATACATGGTTTCATATCAGATAAACATAGCATACAATCAATAGTAATACAATGGTTCTCAAAGGTTACAATGAAATCTTGCAATACAAGGGTTACAAAGGAAAATAAAAGCTGCCTATGAAATCCATAAGTACATCTCTTCTAATGGCTTCTACTCAAAGTCTTCTAAGTCCAAAAGTCTCTTCACTTATACCCAAACCCGTCGTCCTGCTTATAATCTGCCGCACACGAAAAGAAAACGTGCGGCTGAGCTTAAAAAGCCCAGTGAACAGATATAACGGAAACAAAGCAGTAGCATAATGAATAATACATGAGTAAATGAGAATGGAAGCATGAATACATGGTGAGAATACAAGGTAAGAATACATGGTAAGAATGCATGGTAAGAATACATGGTGTTATAAGGGAAAGGGTAAAGGTGCATGGTAAGGGAAGGTCAGTAATCCACTACGAGCCCATAACATGAAATCATAATCATAATCATAGCCATAAACATGTAGAGGGGAGACCTCTTAGTATCCTGTAAATATGAGGGGTGTCCTCATCATGGGTATCTTGTAAATATGAGGGGTGTCCTCAATCATGGGTTGGAGTAGCTAGCTCCCAGAGTGTGAAAGACGTGTATCGCACACACCATCAGTCACCATGAATAACATAACATAACATGAACATGAACAAATCTAGGATGCATCCATACGCCCCCGGTGGCCATAATCTGCCTCTACATAAACATGAATCATAAACATAAACGTGCAGGGACGGGACAGGTCATCACTCTCCTGCCCTAGAGTCATGCCATCGGTGCATCGACTGACATGGACATGAAACCCTCATGCCTAGTGAGTGGCTCGTAGTATCAAACTGAGGGTAAAGGTCAAGTATCATGGATCATGTTTTAGTTTACTTGCATAGGTCAATATCATGTTTCATAAGTTCATAATCATGGTTCATAATCGTGGTTCATAAGCATGGTTCATAAGCAAAGGTTCATAAGCAAAGGTTCATAAGCAAAGGTTCATAATCATAAAAGGTTCAATATCATGATGGTTCAATAATCGGAGTCCATGAATGAAGGGAACATAGCAATGGCTTGAGAAATCTTAACTGAATCATAACTCAAACTCAAAATCAATGCTCATCTCAAAAGTTCATTTCAAAATTCTCATCAAAAGTCCATTTTAAACAATCCTTTATTCATTATTTTCATAAAACGATCCTTTAAAGTAATTCTCATAAAAATATTCTTTCAAAACGGTTTTTCATAAAAATTAGTCTTCCAAGAATAGTTTTCATAAAAACTAGTAACATTTATATAAAAATGGTTTTGCCTCATTGATAAACCTCTTTTAAAATGGCTTTTCTCAACAACATTTCCAAGATATAATCAGAAAAGGTTTTCATAGCATAACTTCAGATCAGAAATCATATCAAATGGAATTCAACCGGGAAGGTTCAAGCAAGGGAAAACATAGCAATCAAATCAGAAACTAATGGATTCAGAATACGAGAGAGATCATGAGAAACCTTAAAAGAAAGGTCAGAATATCTGTACCTTATTGTAGAAAACATAAGCACACAAAAATAAGATGGGAAGAATCTCAGCTCCTCTCCTTCTTCACACCTAGAGGGGTAGACAAGTGTTACAACACTTTCTATTTTTAGTAACTTTCTATTTTAGGCAAGTTTCCATTTTTAGTAAGTTTCCATATTTGGTAAGTTCATAACTCATTATGGAAGTGAAGTATATTTTAATCACATTCTCATAGTTTAGGGTCCATTATGACCACTCTTCATAGTTTAGGGTTTTAACGCACGATTACACAAAGTTACATATTGAACCCTTCAATTTACTCACTTCACATATCAAGTCCATGACTTTCCACAATTTACACTTTTTAGTCCTTATATTTCCATAATTCATAAAAGGATTCAACAATATTAATACCTTACTCAAAATCCTCTTAGTTTCAAAGTATACGCACGTAGCCTTCATTCATTATTTTTGGAAAACACCCATGACCTTTATTGGTTCACAAAAGCAACCCCTCACTTTTTAAAATCAAACCGAGCCCCAATTCCCATTTAAAAACCAAACGAAATCCAAATTCTATAAACCAAAACACACGTTAAATTCATACACCACAAACCTCGGTTTGAAACAAAGTGACCAAAAACCTTATCGAACCCATATCCAATTCATTCCCAGGTTCGACATACCTCAACAACACATCATAAACGTTCATCACATCCTTTTAGAACACTAAACTGATTCAAACATACCCATCGATCCCAGATTATTCGAAAACCCGACTCGGCCAAAACGAACCCACAATGACCAGACCTTGTTTCATACGTTCGTTAAGTTCCAAAATCATACAAAGCGTACACCAAACACACCCAGAACAGCAGGTCAATTTTTAAGATGGTTTAGGGTTTTTGGTTCGATAAAATATGTATATTCGTATAGATTAACTTTTAAATGTGCATGGGTCATATTCCTACGTATATATATAATGTGATTATGATGACAAGGATTTAAAGAAGAGATCAAACCATGCTACCGTCGAACAGGACCAGGCGTACGAGGAGGATGGGTCGAATGGCCAAGAACGAGCAAAACACCATCTCGTTGCACCTCAGCTTTCCCAGGCTTTATAAATGCTTCTCACAGATTTGTAGGGGTATGAGGGTTAGAAAAACACGTCACAACTTGTGTATAAAGATCGGACGAGAAGTTTTTGCGTTTACCTTCTTCTTGGTGAAAGCTATAACCAGGATCGAACTAGGCCACCACACTCGTTTCAAGGGCGTTCAAGAGCTTCTTTAGACGTTCAGAATTGCAGAGGTATTAAGTTTATGTGATGGGGTGGTCGAATGAGTTGTAACAGGCGATTTAGAATATTATGGTATGTAGGTGACTTTTTTTGGATCAAAATGCATGCCTGTTATATAAAACGTGTGGGATGGAGAGATTTAAGCCTATGAAATAGGTGGTCAAAAGTTGTGGCTGCTTAGACTTAACTGTTTCCTTTTTTTTTTTTTTTTTTTTTTTTTTTTTTTTTTTTTTTTCCATATTTTGACGTCAGTTTTGAAAAAGGAGATATATGTGCTCTTTTGAAAATGGTAACAAGACTAAGACATGTGAAAAAATATAAAGCCTGGGAAAGTATATTTAAATGGTAGAAAACGTGTGAGAGGGATATGACTATGCAGAAACTTTCGGATGTGATTGACATGGTCTAATTAGTTGATAGTAGTTTCCATATTTTGAATATGTTGTGTGATTTAAAATTTTATATATAGGTACACATAATTAATTTGGTTCTAGCATGCTTCTAAGAGGTCCAAAATACTTTTACTATGTGCCAAAAATAATTTAAAGTGTTTTGGTTTCTTAAGTTTTTGATTTGGCGCGATTCGGAATCCTTTCGGTGCGTTACGAACTCTTTATGTAAACGTTTCAGATTGTAAGGGCATTTTGGTCTTTTTACATGTTTAAAATTTTTCAGGGTTTTACAACTCTTCCCCTCTAAAAGAAAATTTTCGTCCTCGAAAATTGAAGTCGCAAAGTTAAACGAAGTCGTAGCAAGTCGCAAAAGATCATTACAAACATTCTCACGCCCGAGGAGGTTCTTCCAAAAAGATCTTCAAAACAAACGGTTTCTCATGACTCGATCAAAACAAGATGGGTTCAGATTCCTCAGAAGGAGACAAATTAGGTTGATTCAGAACAAAAGGTCCATGCAACATAAAATGGACGAATGGTGAATCTTCAGGAAGCTCATATGGAATACGAACAAGAGTTCAAATCAAATTGACTGTATCAACAGTAGAGGGCTCTTCACAGAGTTTTCCAGATTTATAACTGCGGTCAACAGAATGCAAAACGAGAGTCCAAACTCATCCAGATATCTAATGAACGAAAGCAGAGTATACGCATAGATAGAATGAACCTAACTTCTCACTAATCACAGATAACCAACGGAGATCAGATTCTAAACTTAGGTACTCCCCAAGATATCCTATGGCCACAATGAGTGCACGTTATATGGTGTAAGTATTATCACGTTGATCAGGCGTCATAATACTAGCACCACATAAATATGCCTTCATGATGATCATACTTTATCTCAAGTCGTAATCAAAACCACCTATCTTAATCCACCTAGTACTTCTACATTCTCAGAGGTCATCAAAATCAAACACCATAACTAAGAGGAGAACGAACTACTCGAAAGAGTTAACGGAAGTCCCAGAATATCTATTAGAATTTGGTACATCGCTAAAAGCATCAAATCGTCCATCATTCATCAAATTTCTCATAACAAAACCATCGTCCAGCATATGCAGAATGAACATCGAGCGGAATTACTAACAGGGAACATAACTCATTCAGGGAATCCTATCTTAAGTTAACGGAAATTTGAGTAGGTCAAGAGGAAATGAATAACGTCATCCATAGCTTCACTCTTCACAAAGTCAACTCTTCCAAACACAAACGTTCTCTATCATAATTATCATCCATTCAAATGCATGAGCTTAAACTTCTTCCAAGTCCATGCAGTCTATCGCATGATCATAGGGTGGAAAGGAAGTCTAACTCGAGTCTGGTCCCTCAAGCCTTCGGCACCTCTTTTTGGGACTGTGGTGTAGTAACGTGAATCCCCGGTATGGTCACTGTGCATTCCTCCATCCGCGAGTCTGCTTCTGCTCTCAATTCATCTTAGTACGACTAAAATGGATAGAGAAGCAAGACTGCGGGTATTGGACGGGTCTTCAGCGTAGTTCGAAATTCGCCAACTCAACTGCCGTCATCGCCGGATGCATGGTAGTGTTGTCTGCTACAATCTCTAGGTGCCAATAAAGTCTGTTTCCTCCAGAATAAGGGTCCTTTACAAGATAATTTACATGCTCCTCTTTGCGCATAAAACTGAAATACTTCCCGGTGGTTATTCTCAGTTTGTCATCTCCCTTCTTAGAAGTTCTTGTGGTTGCTTCTTCAGTCCTTCAATCATCCACAGAGGTCGTCTGGTACGGAGTTTACAAAGATAGAATCAATCATTGATACGCTGATTTGAAAGGTGGTAATGGTGGTGATACGATTAGGTTTACGATAGTTGATACGCTGACGCAGAATTTTCTCTTTCATCTTTACAAGCTAACAGGGTATTCAAAATGAAACACTGAGGTGAACAAAATCATATTCCATCATCTCCTCCGATTTCTCAACTTCTATAGCATCATGGTCCGTCAACAGGGATTGGTTCAAATTTTCATTCTACTTCTCAACCGGAAAGGAAATCCAAGAGTTCCATCATAGAACACCAGAAAATTTTGCACAACAAAACTTCTAATGCCAACGTTTTCTAAGAGTGGATTCAAATAAGTGTCAGGGGACAATCATCAATCAAATGAAATCGAGATAGAAGTTTCCATAGCAGGTTAGGCTTAACAGATTTGAGCGGTTAAAGGTTATCATAACGAAAGTGGGATGAAACATATTACTAAAGGTCACAAATTAGATACGGTAGTCCCTGGCAGCGTATGAGGGCCAGCCAATCCATAACTTAAAGACCTCAAAATCGAATATGTCAAAAGTAAACGGATTCGTAGGATGAGCACGGTCGCCAAGCCAGACGGATAGTTCATATATCAAGGTCAAGTACATGGTTCATCAAAGTGTGGAGATAGATAAACGAACAATTCAAGGTGTTGGAGTCTTGTTTAGCTATTTAGCATAAGTTGCAGGTAGGTTGTGAGTCATCGAAAATACAAACATCGTATAACTGTCAAAAGTCAGGCGTATAGAATATCAGTTACCAGCATCATCATGCTCAGTTAACAAATTTACATCGGGACAAAATTATCGTCACAGTCCATGGCTAATAATCACCACAGTTCCCATAGGAGTAGTAATGGACTTTGCAAGGACAGAGTAATATCAGATGATACATTTATATTCAGCACGGGTAATGAATTCACATAATGTGTCAAACACCTTAAGATTAAATGACCTTCGGAATGGTCAAAGGAGCATCAAACTGCTTATTCCCATGAGTACAAAATCAGGTAGAGATAGCAAAAGTTTAACAATCGGAAATCATGGTAGGGAGTTCAAATGGTTTCAAACACCGAAGGTGGAACATAGGAGGGTAATCGTCAAAGATCAATCAACCTATCCTTTATCAGAATACAAATCAAAGCTAACTATTTAATGAAAACATATCGGCAACGTAAGTCTTATTGTTCAAAAAGTGAGAGGAAAGCATTCTTATACTCATGGGAATAGAGATGTTTAAGACAAACTCAGATAGGGTCAGAAGATCCATAGATTATCAAAAGCATATAACAGAATGCATCAAGTACGTCATCGTCATAGAGATTCTCAGAATACCCGAAAAGACATCAAAATGATTAACAAAAGAATCAGAGATCGGAGTCGGAATCTTAGGTGGTGCAAAGCATGAGCTTTAAATCTCCAAAAGTGCTTTCAACAAACAGGGTTTAAATCAGAGTGATGCGGAAGCAATGATACTTAAACAAAAGCCTTATAGTCTACCCATTCCTCACTGGTCAAAACTTAAATTCCTATAGGGAAATCCTAAAGCAATTCTTAAAGGCTATCTTATGAGCGCATACAGTGTAAACTTAGTGGTCTAACTTACACAGGTCAAGGGTAAATGTATTACGAGTCGCAGCCTGTCTCTCTGATACCATAGTTGTAACACCCCAGCCCGGCAAGGGTAGAGATATCACCAATACATGGTTTCATATCAGATAAACATAGCATACAATCAATAGTAATACAATGGTTCTCAAAGGTTACAATGAAATCTTGCAATACAAGGGTTACAAAGGAAAATAAAAGCTGCCTATGAAATCCATAAGTACATCTCTTCTAATGGCTTCTACTCAAAGTCTTCTAAGTCCAAAAGTCTCTTCACTTATACCCAAACCCGTCGTCCTGCTTATAATCTGCCGCACACGAAAAGAAAACGTGCGGCTGAGCTTAAAAAGCCCAGTGAACAGATATAACGGAAACAAAGCAGTAGCATAATGAATAATACATGAGTAAATGAGAATGGAAGCATGAATACATGGTGAGAATACAAGGTAAGAATACATGGTAAGAATGCATGGTAAGAATACATGGTGTCATAAGGGAAAGGGTAAAGGTGCATGGTAAGGGAAGGTCAGTAATCCACTACGAGCCCATAACATGAAATCATAATCATAATCATAGCCATAAACATGTAGAGGGGAGACCTCTTAGTATCCTGTAAATATGAGGGGTGTCCTCATCATGGGTATCTTGTAAATATGAGGGGTGTCCTCAATCATGGGTTGGAGTAGCTAGCTCCCAGAGTGTGAAAGACGTGTATCGCACACACCATCAGTCACCATGAATAACATAACATAACATGAACATGAACAAATCTAGGATGCATCCATACGCCCCCGGTGGCCATAATCTGCCTCTACATAAACATGAATCATAAACATAAACGTGCAGGGACGGGACAGGTCATCACTCTCCTGCCCTAGAGTCATGCCATCGGTGCATCGACTGACATGGACATGAAACCCTCATGCCTAGTGAGTGGCTCGTAGTATCAAACTGAGGGTAAAGGTCAAGTATCATGGATCATGTTTTAGTTTACTTGCATAGGTCAATATCATGTTTCATAAGTTCATAATCATGGTTCATAATCGTGGTTCATAGGCATGGTTCATAAGCAAAGGTTCATAAGCAAAGGTTCATAAGCAAAGGTTCATAAGCAAAGGTTCATAATCATAAAAGGTTCAATATCATGATGGTTCAATAATCGGAGTCCATGAATGAAGGGAACATAGCAATGGCTTGAGAAATCTTAACTGAATCATAACTCAAACTCAAAATCAATGCTCATCTCAAAAGTTCATTTCAAAATTCTCATCAAAAGTCCATTTTAAACAATCCTTTATTCATTATTTTCATAAAACGATCCTTTAAAGTAATTCTCATAAAAATATTCTTTCAAAACGGTTTTTCATAAAAATTAGTCTTCCAAGAATAGTTTTCATAAAAACTAGTAACATTTATATAAAAATGGTTTTGCCTCATTGATAAACCTCTTTTAAAATGGCTTTTCTCAACAACATTTCCAAGATATAATCAGAAAAGGTTTTCATAGCATAACTTCAGATCAGAAATCATATCAAATGGAATTCAACCGGGAAGGTTCAAGCAAGGGAAAACATAGCAATCAAATCAGAAACTAATGGATTCAGAATACGAGAGAGATCATGAGAAACCTTAAAAGAAAGGTCAGAATATCTGTACCTTATTGTAGAAAACATAAGCACACAAAAATAAGATGGGAAGAATCTCAGCTCCTCTCCTTCTTCACACCTAGAGGGTAGACAAGTGTTACAACACTTTCTATTTTTAGTAACTTTCTATTTTAGGCAAGTTTCCATTTTTAGTAAGTTTCCATATTTGGTAAGTTCATAACTCATTATGGAAGTGAAGTATATTTTAATCACATTCTCATAGTTTAGGGTCCATTATGACCACTCTTCATAGTTTAGGGTTTTAACGCACGATTACACAAAGTTACATATTGAACCCTTCAATTTACTCACTTCACATATCAAGTCCATGACTTTCCACAATTTACACTTTTTAGTCCTTATATTTCCATAATTCATAAAAGGATTCAACAATATTAATACCTTACTCAAAATCCTCTTAGTTTCAAAGTATACGCACGTAGCCTTCATTCATTATTTTTGGAAAACACCCATGACCTTTATTGGTTCACAAAAGCAACCCCTCACTTTTTAAAATCAAACCGAGCCCCAATTCCCATTTAAAAACCAAACGAAATCCAAATTCTATAAACCAAAACACACGTTAAATTCATACACCACAAACCTCGGTTTGAAACAAAGTGACCAAAAACCTTATCGAACCCATATCCAATTCATTCCCAGGTTCGACATACCTCAACAACACATCATAAACGTTCATCACATCCTTTTAGAACACTAAACTGATTCAAACATACCCATCGATCCCAGATTATTCGAAAACCCGACTCGGCCAAAACGAACCCACAATGACCAGACCTTGTTTCATACGTTCGTTAAGTTCCAAAATCATACAAAGCGTACACCAAACACACCCAGAACAGCAGGTCAATTTTTAAGATGGTTTAGGGTTTTTGGTTCGATAAAATATGTATATTCGTATAGATTAACTTTTAAATGTGCATGGGTCATATTCCTACGTATATATATAATGTGATTATGATGACAAGGATTTAAAGAAGAGATCAAACCATGCTACCGTCGAACAGGACCAGGCGTACGAGGAGGATGGGTCGAATGGCCAAGAACGAGCAAAACACCATCTCGTTGCACCTCAGCTTTCCCAGGCTTTATAAATGCTTCTCACAGATTTGTAGGGGTATGAGGGTTAGAAAAACACGTCACAACTTGTGTATAAAGATCGGACGAGAAGTTTTTGCGTTTACCTTCTTCTTGGTGAAAGCTATAACCAGGATCGAACTAGGCCACCACACTCGTTTCAAGGGCGTTCAAGAGCTTCTTTAGACGTTCAGAATTGCAGAGGTATTAAGTTTATGTGATGGGGTGGTCGAATGAGTTGTAACAGGCGATTTAGAATATTATGGTATGTAGGTGACTTTTTTTGGATCAAAATGCATGCCTGTTATATAAAACGTGTGGGATGGAGAGATTTAAGCCTATGAAATAGGTGGTCAAAAGTTGTGGCTGCTTAGACTTAACTGTTTCCTTTTTTTTTTTTTTTTTTTTTTTTTTTTTTTTTTTTTTTTTTCCATATTTTGACGTCAGTTTTGAAAAAGGAGATATATGTGCTCTTTTGAAAATGGTAACAAGACTAAGACATGTGAAAAAAATAAAGCCTGGGAAAGTATATTTAAATGGTAGAAAACGTGTGAGAGGGATATGACTATGCAGAAACTTTCGGATGTGATTGACATGGTCTAATTAGTTGATAGTAGTTTCCATATTTTGAATATGTTGTGTGATTTAAAATTTTATATATAGGTACACATAATTAATTTGGTTCTAGCATGCTTCTAAGAGGTCCAAAATACTTTTACTATGTGCCAAAAATAATTTAAAGTGTTTTGGTTTCTTAAGTTTTTGATTTGGCGCGATTCGGAATCCTTTCGGTGCGTTACGAACTCTTTATGTAAACGTTTCAGATTGTAAGGGCATTTTGGTCTTTTTACATGTTTAAAATTTTTCAGGGTTTTACAAATGCGAAAATCTATCATTGCAAAAATCAAAGCTGTATAAATAATGGGGAAATAGAAATGATATTGAACTTTGATTACTTATTATTTGGATATCATTCAGTTTATGTGCGGTCTCACTTATACACATAAACTAATAAGAATGTCAAAGAAGATCCCAAAAGTTGTATGCCAAAATCATTGCTGCAAATTTCATGGGCTAGAGGGACATAGCAAAGTAGAACGTAGCTATATATAATTTAATTGCATTAATGTTCGAATTTTATCTATATAATACACAAGCTTGAATGTTATGATATTAAGTCATAACTGAACATGCATTTTTTCGATGTTTAGATATTGTTATTGAATATGTGTTAACTAACCTCCGATGTGGAAGCTTCCTAACTTATATTACACTTGAACTCCATCAGTTAGCATAGTAATTTTCATATAAGAGATACATAAGCAATTTCAAGGTTGCATAAATTAACAGACGGGTAAATGTTATATGGAATTTCTATGCTATCAAAATTACGTTATGTGTAAAATCATGTCTACTAATTAATTGACTGTGAAGATCCTTTCAGCCATTCTAATTACAATCGTTAGTCGTTTGTAGACGGTGGTATATGATTTTTATAGCTTTCTCCATATACTTGACAGAAACTACTGCAAAGGAGACTCTAAAACATGTTATGGCAGATGCTCGACAAAATCAAGTTCTACTCAATCTTCTACTTGAGCAGTTTGTTGAGCTATATCAGGAGTTAACCATCCAACATACTAGCATAGAAACTTAGTCTGGCTCGGGTTAGTTTTTATATATATTACCCTTTATTTTACTTCCCATTCTTCCACCTTTTGCTGTTTGGGTTGCACAAATATATATCGTAAACATTAGTTTTTCTCCACATCACCAACAGGAAATATATAATTTTGAATCATGCAATGCTAATAGAAGAAGTACAAGTAATGCATGCATATGGGTGACAACGCACCCAGTTCTTATTCATTGTCACCCATTTTAAGGCATATACCCTTTAATTGGGAGTCATTAGTGAATTACTTATGTGTAGTTTAAAAGAGTTGTTTGGATATATTAGCCAAGGAAGTTTGTTACCATATCAAAATTTATGTTTTTTTTTTAATGAATACTTTTAGTGACAACAAAGACATCACAAAAGATTTTGACTTGTAGTGTGCGTGGGCGCCAACGTTAAAACTAAAGTTGTTACAGTCGCCGTAAATAACTTTTAGCGACGAAGTTCTGTGACGACATTTTTCCGCCTACATGTCGTCGCACAATACTTTCAATGACGTGAAGCTTTTTGTTGAGAATTTTGTCATAGCCAAAACCTGTTATTCTTGTAGTACAAGATCAAAACAATGGATTTTACTAAATTTTGTAGTTTTCTCTTTATATAATCAGATTTTAGTCATAAAGACACATCTAAAGTTAATTAGTTGCGAGTAAATCATTTAGATGTTAACTTTTTCAAGAGTAAAGTCAATTAATAGTGTTTTATTATGGACGTCACGAACCAACATTTGCGGAATACGCTTTTAAAGCTTTTT
The DNA here is from genome assembly GCA_021014915.2 of Artemisia tridentata subsp. tridentata. NCBI lineage: Eukaryota > Viridiplantae > Streptophyta > Magnoliopsida > Asterales > Asteraceae > Artemisia > Artemisia tridentata. The sequence goes on along the minus strand of CP139501.1, from coordinate 329,506,427 downwards.
CATTTATATGCAATAAAAAACCAAAAAATGTCTTCGAAAAGAAATTTCGAAAGTGGGTTGATATCAACAAGGTCTTTGTAAATTAACAAAACGTCTTCTTAAGATTATTTACACTTTTGATCTCTCCTTTTCGACCCACTGTAAAGATTCAAGGCTATTTCTTTCACACCCTAGCAAATTCAACCATTTCTCCAGCTTGAATCTCCAATGCAACTTTTGGTACCAAATTTATTTATTTTTGTATATAGATACCTGTATTTTGTTCTTTGTCGTTTGGTTAATTCACTTTGATTTTTCTATAGTTTCACACTCCCAATTCGACTTAATTTAGTCCCATGTAATGGATTGGTAATTATAACTACATGTTTAATTGTTGGTCCTGAAATTTGGATAAAACGAAAATATGTTTATGAAGTAAAAACAAGTTTTACATAAGATCATTTAACGATTAATAACACCAATTATACTTTTCAATATATATCTACTTTAATTAGAAATAAATAAGAATATTACAAGGTTAGTTGCGGAAAAACCGAAATCAAATCGAAAACCGAATGAAACCGAACCAAAGTACCGACCGAAACAAAAAACCGATGATTCGGTTTTTACTTATTTCAAAAACCGAAAAATTCTGTTCGGTTTCGGTTTTCGTCCAAAAACGCACCGGTTTTATTATATAATAATATATAATTAATATAATATAAATGTATAACTAAATAAATCAAATTTATAATTTTATATTCATTTTGTAGGTAGATTTATAATATATTTATTTTAACGTTTAAATGCGTGTTTATTGTGTACGTGTGTATACTTGATAATATATCAACAAATATGCGACAATGATTATACTATACGTATGTTCACTTGCGTGTGTGTATCTCATTTTATACGTAAAACAAATTTGTTGGTATAAATTGACCACACCCAAATATAAACGGCTAAAAACCGAAATAACCGAAAAACGAAACCGAAACCGATAATAAACCGAATAAACTGAACCGCCAAAAACCGAACGGTTTTGGTTTTGGGTTTTATAAAAACCGAATACTACGGTTCGGTTTCAGTTTTAGCAAAAAACCGACCCAAACCAAACCATGCTCACCCCTAACTATAAAAATTGAATGACAAATGAAACTCTTCTAGAGATAAATAAAATATTGCTTGCTTAGTTTATGATTCATAGAAAAGGATGATGCCTTCACTATAATACATTTTGTATTATTTTTGTGTAAACAGTTTCTTTCTTTCTCTCTTGCAAACTCTCTCTTATATAAGTTTGGATACAAGCGTAACATGTGAGGTCTTCAACGTGTGTCAAGTATTTAGTGAAGAAATACATTTTCCAATAAATGCTTCTATTCTTTGAATAAGATAAGATTACTTGTCAATTAATTGAGGGAAAGCTTGTGCTTGTAGGTAACGATGGGAAGCCGCCTCCTATGTAAAAGGAGGCTATTGTGGGTCACATGGGCAAGTACGAAGATATCTCTAGCTCATCAAATGATGTTCCTTGTGTTATTCCTAATTGTATACATGTTATGGTTAATGAAGGTAAAAAGGTAGGTAATCCATTTTCTAAGGTTGGTAATTTGGTTAATTTGGATAGTGATAGTGATGATGAAGTCGAAGATGTTTATGATGAGACTTCTCGTTTCATGATAAATGGAGGTGCATATGATGCTAGTTTACATGAGGATGAAGATTTTGATCTATACGACACTTATGACCTCCAAGGTTTAACTCTGGAACAACGCCCGTTTTGTGACTCGATGGATATTAATCTTCGTGGTGAGTATAAATGTTAGTTTTACTTCTTGTCTTTATAGTAGTTGATCATAAGATTGGTTTGTCTTTCTTATGCTAGTTTATGTCTGAAGCACTGTAGGTGTGTTTGGTTTGCCTTTTTGGGCTGAGGTATGGGATTCACCCATACCCGTTGTACTTAATTGTTTTTTTAGTAATAATGTTTTACCAGGGGTAACCCTTTTACCTAAAAAATAGATAGATATTACTTTAAGAAACACTATTGAAAACTATTTTCACATTTATACCAGATTTTTGTACTTGTTTAACTTCATTGTAATTGGCTTTTCACTTTTTTTTTAGAAAGTTGTTGCTCATAATTTATGAGAGAGAGAGAGAGGGGGGGGGGGGGGGCAGAGGGTGGGAGGGAGGGAGAGAAAGAGATTTTATCAGATCTCACTGACTTAAATGTTGTTGTCAGCTCAGGTAATAATTTACTCATTGATATCGCATCAGTGTGTTAAAATGTATCTTCAGATGGTCTTTAATGTCTCTGGAGGCAGGGGTAGACCCATAACTATAAATCACCACGACACAAATTTCTTGCCAGTATAAAGGTAATAAAAATGAATTAAAGGTACAATTTATTAAAAATTATTAAACAAATTAAGAAGATGTGCATTTCTTTTAACATATTAGTAGAATAGCTAAACAAGACATGCATTTATGTGACAAAAAATTTCGGGATCAAGTTCATTTAGAGCAGTGGGTATCGTGGAGCTAAAGGGCTCATGCCGTTCTCCAAAATCGCTGCCACGTCAGCAAAACACTGAATGTAGGACCTATGATCAATCTTATCACACTCAATAATAAACACTAATAAACAAGAGATAAGAGAGATGAAAGAGATCTAGAGAGAGAAACTAGTGAGATAAATATTCATTCATTAAGCACACACTCTCTTCACACACTCATCCAATGGCCGTACTTCCAAATGAGGAGGTTGTGAGCTATTTATAGTTCTTTCACTTGGATGGGCTTGGGCTTGCTATGGACTAACATATAGCCTAATGGATTACATAAGAAAGCCCATTGACTATTTTACTAATAAATACAACGACACATTACAAAATATAAAACGTAAATGACCATCACTTTTATAAAAGCTAACAATCTCCCCCTAAGGGATGGTCATTCAAATGAAGCTCCATATGATTAGATCTTTAGTCTTCATTGACTTGAGCTTTGTGTGTTGTTGTAGAATAATCTTGATTCATTTGTTCCTTCATGCTATGTGATCTTCAAAGTATCGTCTTTTAGTCGTTCTTGCCTTCGATCAACGTCTTCACAGGATTGCATTGACGTCTCGTCCATCATTCTCATACTTCTTGATAATTCTTTGAACTTCATACTTATTTCATCCTCTCTTGATACATGAACTTGTTCTTGACATCTTGATTAGCTTTTTGACTTTGTCGTAACACTATGTCTTTAACTTGATCCTTTGTCTTGAACTTTTTATCTTGATCTGTTACCACTTGTTATGGCCTAAATCTAACCTTATCTAACAACTAGAATCAATGTGAGGCACAATGGTGAAGTGTGGTGCAAGATTTCTAGTGAGAGAAACTAGAGAGAGATAAACACATTAAAAACACACACCTCCAACCTCTGGAAATGAGAGGGTTGGAGGCTTTTTATAGTTTACAACTTGGGTGGGCTTGGGCTATCTTTTGGGCTTTCTTTTTGTCTATTAGATTAGCTCAAGCCATTGACTATTCTTTTAACTAAACAACAACACTTTTACAAAAATAATAAAACACAAATGACCATCACTTTTTATAAAAGCTAACAATCTCCCCCTAAGGGATGGTCATTCAAATGACGCTCCATGTGATTAGGTCTTTCGTCTTCATTGTCTTGAGCTTAGTGTGTTGTTTTAGAATAGTCTTGCTTCTTTGTTCCTTCAAGCTTTGTGATCTTCAAATTATCGTCTTTTGGTCGGTCTTGCCTTGATCTACTTCTTCTGTTCAGATTCGTCGTCGTTGTAGATGATGATTGTCAATGGACTTTCGTCAGTACCTGCATAAAACAGTTAGCAATAAATCGTCCAGCGCTTATAGGTTCAGATTTCGAGATCGTTATCAGCATAGTGTGAAAACTTTCTCTAATCTTTACCAAGGCCGTTAAGAGCCTCTGAAGTATACCGAGGTATCACTTCAAGACTGTAGACCGTTTGAAGCGAGTAACCATCATGACATAAGGCAAGATCCCTAGATCTCATTCAGACTCATACAACTTGTATCCTTTTTGATGAATACAAGTGTATTTCATTGGAAGTGTTCCTAAGAGATCTTTGATGAATCTCATGTCTCTAGACTGAATAATGTGCGTTTTGGTTTTAGTCATCGGAGGCATGGAGCAGAGTGCCACCTTTTCAATATCAACACATCTCGGAGTGAGAGGTCGATAGATTATGTAGTGTTCTCCGTGAGAAATGAAACAAATATCTTTCAAGAGATATCTGAGTGGATAGGAGGGGTGGTGCAATGCATTACTGGGTCCATGACGTCTTGTCTTCAATATCAGTATCACCTTAGTGAGTACTAATAGCAGATGTATTGACCCGATTTCTGACCTAAGTTTTCATGGAGGGCTATTTCTTTTCACCCTTACAAAAACTTTTCTTTTTCATTCTTCAACCCCTTCTTTCTCCTTTCTCATTTACTCCTTTTTTCAATCTTACCTAAGGACTTCTAATGCTAATCTATTGGAATTGTCCTTGGGTAAATCCCTCCAGTTCTGGCGGATCATTGGACATAACCTAACCATAATCACCTTATTACTCCATGATTATCCTAGATTATCGATCACTTGCCATAAAACCTTATGAAAATCTCTCAACATGTTTATGAGAAAACACATTTAGTTAACACATTGAGAGTTTTGCATTTTTGAAACACTCCCCCTTCACATGTGCTCATGCATTTTTGAAATAAAATGCACATGTTGGGTAGAGTTCGCACATTTTGAAATGATTGAGTTTCAATGAACATGACCTTCGCGAGACACGCTTACATCACTAGTTAGACTAGTTTGAAATTATTACCCGTCCCGGTCATATCAAAAGATCATCTCTCGAATTGGTACATTCTACTCAGACAAGTCCTTTGCGAGACACGCTTACATCACTGGTAAACCAGCTTGAAATTATTACCCGTCCCGGACATGTCTTTTCGATAACTGACAGTTAGTTTTCGTCAATTCGAGGGTTAAACTGAGTCTTTTTGTAGAGCTCGTTTGAGATTCGAACCATGATCACATTTTAATCACATTTCTCCCCCTCAAAAATAGCATTTCGATGGTATTTTTGATACCGTTTGATTAAAATCATTGTTTTTGGAAAGCTAATAGGGAGAAACGATCATGCATGAACTTTTTGGAACAAATTTCTTTTTGGAATACTCCCCCTCAAAACTTGCATTGATTTTGACATTTTTGAAAACTTTGGAGCAAGTGGGGAGTAATGATTTGAAAAATCTTAAGCAAAATTTTTGAAAAGTTTTGAAAAACCTTTTGATTAATTTTGAATAAAATTTTGCTTAAGATTAAGAAGTTTGGTTTGATGAACTTTGAATGAAAACTTCTTATCATTTAGGATTGTTGCAATAAAGTGTACAACAGGGTCCTTTCTTTGAAAAACGGGTTATACACTGTTATGTGTGCATAAGCCAAAACGTTGAAGCTCGGGTTGTAAGCTGAAATACTTACAAGCCATTTAGATTTTTAGGATAAGCGCTCGAAATTTTTTGATGAAGCACTTTCCTTTCTTTGAAGATCGGGTCCTGAACTGATGTGTTCAGAAGTCATTAAGTTAAGCTCGGGTTTCGTACTGAAGTATATGAAAGCCTTCAAATTAAGCGCGGGTTCCGAACTGAAATGCACGAAAGCCATTAAGGGATTAGATTAGACAACAACCTTGGGAACCCATTTAAGCACTGCGCCAATGGGTTTAGCAAATTTTGAAAACCATTTGTAAGTTGTGTCAATCTGATTCAAAGAAGTTGAATTCCAACGAGGACTGAAAACCGGTTTTTCATTTGGAAATAACACTCGCGGAATCAACGGTGATTTAAAATTCTTTTTCAAAACAGAGTCCTTGTGTTGCAGCGGAAGTTTTTCAGAGTTTGAAGGACTTTGCTTTGGTCTCCACACTTGCCTTACCCGTGTAAAGCTAGATTGTGGAGTTTGAAATCTTGAAGTCTCTTCATGAGACATGTTTGACCTTGAAAGCTTTGGAGGAGTGAGCGTTTCATAAAAACTTGGTTTCTTTGAAAACTTCCTTCCTTTTTGCAAAGAATAGGTTGTAAACTGGGAAACCTTTTTCAAAAATGGTTTTGAAGATTCACCCGTGTAAACCTTCTTTGGAACACTCACTCTTGGTGTTGAAAGATTTGAAATAGGAGATTTGCCTTTTGATCGATGGAGAACATCAAACTTTGCTTTTAAGGCATTTTATGACATTCGCAAATCATTGTATTCTTTTTGAAGAAGATCTTGAGATGCCAATTTAGATTCCAAAGAAGCAATTTGTTTCAAAAAATGATCTTTTTCATCTTTTGAATCATCCATTTTACGTGCCAATTTTCGTTCGAAAACAATATTTTCTTTTTCAAGTCTTTCAAAATATGTTTCGAATTTGTTTGTTTTGTTGAAAAGATCAGTTTTGGCATCCTCAAGATCGTTTGTACGTTGAGCTAAAAGCGTTTCAAGCTCAAGTACTTTTGTTTGAAGCACATGATTTGCATTTTCCGTTTCAAAATCTGAAGAATTAGAATCAAACAAGGGATTTGGATAGGAAACTTTGGTGATTAGAGACTCATCGTTTTTCTTCTTCATTGACTCAGTCTTTTCCAAAACCTTTTCAAACTTTTCATCAGCGGATTCAGACAATTGAGACTTCAAAACTTCGGTCTCTTTTTGTTTCATGATTGATTTTTGAGTCTGAACTCGTGAACGTTTGATTGAATCAAACAGGTTTTTATAAGTCTGTTTCAAATGCTCATTTTCTTTTTGTAATGATGCCACAGCATGTTTCAATTCAATATTTTTTGTATCAAGTTCATCCAAATCAAACTTGATATTGACATCATCACAATTTTCTTCAAAAATCTTTTCCTTTTCTTTAAGCACTGATGTCGAAGAGTTTTCAGAAGAAGCAATTCTTTTTGACAATTCTTCTTTGACATCAGCTACTTCTTTTGAAAGTTCAGTGATTTTTCTTTTGAAACAAAGATTTTCAGATTTCAAAAAATAAGTATGTGCAGAATCCACATTCTCATGCACATGATTGACAGACACCGACTTGAGTGACTCAATTTGATTTATGAAAAATTCTTTTTGAATATCAAGTTTTAAGCATTTTTCATCAAATTCATCTTCAAGAGAATGAACGTACTTTAAATCTTCTCTCATTTCAGTGACAAGAAATTTTTCAAAGTATTCAAAACTTAAGTTGATATTTTTCACAAGAGGTTCAATCTCATCTTTTAAAAACTTACAGACTTCCCTATTTAGTCAAGCGTCTGATGACATGAGACGAGTGTAGTCACTCTCGGTGTATTGTTGTTTCGACCAAATGACCTTTAACGTGTGCTCAATGTGATTTTTAAGATTACAAAATTGTTTCCTTGCTTGACTTTGCCATAAATTAGCATCATAAGTAGCAAGTTGAGCTTCTTTGAAAAATCTTTTCACATTTGTTTCTTTTCTTTTTAAAGGTGCTTTTGGTATTTCTGACAATTGTATACAACCATACTCAAAGCCTTGGTACGAGAGTAGGCTTTTTCTTTGTTTGACTTTTAAGCGTTTTTCCTTTTCCAAATTTTCATCTTCTTCTGACATGAACAGAGCATCAATCGGCAAAAATTTATGTTCAACCTGATCTGTATTTTCAAAACCAATTCCTGATTTTCCCTTATGAACTTTCTCAGCTTTAGGAATCATCATTTGAAGAGTTTGAACACTTTGGTCTGTTTTTCGAAGTTTTTCTTCAAGATTGTTTGCACGTTTTAAAACCTCTTGATTTTCATTCTCAAGTTTTGTATTAGCAATCTTAAAATTTGAAGTAGTTTCCTGAAGCATTGAATATCTCATTTTTAATTCAACGTTCTCATTTAAAAGTGTTTCGATCCTTCTGTTGGCGGGGCCCATATTTGCATCCACAATTTTCTGACCTTGAGATTTAAGGTTTGAGATTTCAATGACTTTTCTTTTTGTTACTTTTTCAAGCTCTTTGGACAATAAGATGTTTGTTTGCTTAGCTTTGCGATTGTCCTCTTTGCACATTTCAAGTTCATGTTTGAAATTATGGATTAAAGAAGCAAATAAGGCATGATCTTGATCATGAGAAGATCAATCCTGGGCAGGCTCACCTCCATTAGGATCCATATATGGGTTTTAGGAGTGATATTACTATCAAACCGTTGCTCCACATATGTGTCACTGATGGACTCAGGATGCGCAGGATGTGTCTTGTCATGAACAAACATATTCTCGAACAAATCAACATTATCATGATCGTGTGAATGTTGTACCGTTGCCAAGATTGCTATGTCAGATGAAGGTCTGATATGGTCAGCCTCAGTATCCCAAACAACTTCATTCCTGTGCGAACCATCAGCATCCGAATCGTATCTTGGAGTACTGCTTACAACCTGCTGTTCTGATGATGTGACACTACCCGTTAAAAACAAGCTATCATCTGATGTTGTACCCTCATCGACTGTTTCTTCATCTTTGTTTGCCTCTTTCTCATTCACCTCTGTTTCCTTTAATAGCACTTCTTTTTCAATCTGCTCTTTTTCCCGTTTCTGCTTCTCCATTTCAATTCTTTCCCGTTCAATCACTTTCATCTCTTCCCGCATCTCTTTCAGACGAAGTGATATTCTATCAAGTTCAAATGCCAGCGTTTTTATTCTCCAAAGTAACTCATCTCTAAACGATTCAGCTTTCAGGTCTCTTGTGACGCATTCACTCCATGTTTGGATATTTGAATCATATCCTGGATGTCTTTCGACCACTCTGAAATCTAAGTCGAAAAACCATTTAAACTGCGTCTTGAGTGCTTGATATGCTTCTGTGCACTCATATCCTCGATCAATTTGGTTCTCTAATAGAAATGTGTTATCCAATAGTTTCTCTCTGTATGTCCGATAATCCATTTCAGGTTCGAGGAGTCTGGCGAACATTCGATGAAATGCATATGAGTCCACTATTGATATTTTTGCCTTTGTGAGTCTATCACATTGACTTTTGATTGCTTTAAGGTGTATGAGACATCGTTCCTTTGAATGAATAAGTTTTTGCATAACTGGAGACATTTGTCCCTTTTGAGAACTCGATTCCATTTTCTTGTGAGTTGCCATTGATGAAGTTGTGTATGATAAAGTTGATGTTGGATCGGTTCAAAGAAATAGGAGTTGTGTTTGATGTAAGTATTGTCCTTTCTCGAGTTTTGCTTACGTGATGGAGTTCTAAGTTTAAGGCTTCCTAAGTTGAGGTATTCCTAAGTAGGAGAAAGACTTCTTACTCGAAAAATATGTTCCTAACTCGAAAAAAATATCCTTGCTCGGAAAATATTTGCTCGGAGAAAAGTTGCTCGGAAAAAAAATTTTCTTGCTCGGAAAATTTTTGTCTTGCTCGGAATTTTTTTTTCTTGCTCGGATTTTTTTTTTTTTTTTTTTTTTGTCTTGCTCGGAAGTTTTGATTTCTCACTTACTCGGAAAACAGTCCTAGCTCGGAAGAAAGAACTTTGCTCGGAGAAAAACCTTGCTCGGAAATGTCCTATCTCGGAAGATTATGTACTTACTCGAAAGACATTACTCGGAAGATTTGGGTCTAACTCGGAAGAATTTCCTCTTACTCGGAAGATTTTGAGCTAACTCGGAAGAAAATTCCACTTACTCGGAAGATTTGTGCTAACTCGGAACTCCTTACTCGGAGGTTTCTGCGCAACTCGGAAAAATTTCGACTTACTCGGAAATTTTTTGTTCCTGACTCGGAAATTTTTGGATTTACTCGGAGAAAAATTTCCTTACTCGGAAATATCGCTAAGAACAGTTCCGAAAATCAAAAATTAAACCCCTAGATCAATGTTTGGCTGTTGATACCACTTGTTATGGCCTAAATCTAACCTTATCTAACAACTAGAATCAATGTGAGGAACAATGGTGAAGTGTGGTGCAAGATTTCTAGCGAGAGAAACTAGAGAGAGATAAACACATTAAAAACACACACCTCCAACCTCTGGAAATGAGAGGGTTGGAGGCTTTTTATAGTTTACAACTTGGGTGGGCTTGGGCTATCTTTTGGGCTTTCTTTTTGTCTATTAGATTAGCTCAAGCCCATTGACTATTCTTTTAACTAAACAACAACACTTTTACAAAAATAATAAAACACAAATGACCATCACTTTTTATAAAAGCTAACATGATCTTTGTTGAGGATGATCTTCATAAGTATGAGTATGAGGAGATATAGATGTTGAAAGATATAATGGTTAATGAACTTTCCTCAGTACCTGCATAAAACAGTTAGCAATAAATCGTCCAGCGCTTACAGGTTCAGATTTCGAGATTGTTAACAGCATAGTGTGAAAACTTTCGCTAATCCTAACCCAAGCCGTTCTGAACCGGATACCCCCGAAAGGGCTTACACGGACACACCGAAGTGCACCCACGATTCAGTAAGTCGCTGGATATCACCCCACGACTGTAGACTGTTTGAAGCATGTAACCATCACGATATAAATGGCAAGATCTGAAGATCTCATTAAGACTCTTACAACTTGTGTCCTTTTTGGCGAACACAAGTGTATTATAATGTCAGTGTTCCTAAGAGATTTTTAATGAATCTCATGGCTCTAGACTCGATAATGTGCGTTTTGGTTTTAGTAGTCGGAGGTATGGAGCAGAGTGCCACCTTTTCAATATCAACACATCTCGGAGTGAGAGGTCGATAGATTATGCAGTGTCCCCGTGAGAAATGAAACAAATATCTTTTAAGAGATATCTGAGTGGCTAGGAGGGGTTTGTGCAACGAGTCACTGGGTCCATGACATCATTTCTTCAATATCAGTATCATCTTTGTGATAACCGATAGCATATGTATTGACCCGGTTTATGCCCTAAGTTTTCATGGAGGGCTATTTCTTTTCACCCTTTCATTAAACTTTTCTTTTTCATTCTTCAACCCCATCTTTCTCCTTTCTCATATTACTCCTTTTTTCAATCTTACCTAAGGACTTCTAATTCTAATCTATTGGAATTGTCCTTGGGTAGACCCTCCGGCTCTGGCGGATCATTGGACATTACCTAACCATAATCACCTTATTACTCCATGATTATCATAGATTTGATGATCACTTTCCATAAAACTTTTTTATAAAAATCTCTCAAAGTGTTGGGTAGAGATCGCACATTTTGAAATGATTGATTTTCATTTGACATGACCTTTGCGAGACACGTTTACATCACTAGTTAGACTAGCTTAAAATTATTACCCGTCCCGGTCATATCAAAAGAATAATATCTCGAATTGGTACATTCTACTAAGACAATTCCTTTGCGAGACACGTTTACATCACTGGATAACCAGCTTGAAATTATTACCCGTCCCGGACAAGTCTTTTTGATGACTGACTTTTAATTTTCCGTCAATTCGAGGGTTCATGCTGAGTCGAGCTCTTTTGAGATTCAACTACGATCACATTTTAATCACATTTCTCCCCCTCAAAAATAACATTTCGATGGTTTTTTTTATACCGATTGATTAAAATCTTTGTTTTTGGAAAGCTAAAAGGGAGAAACGGATTTGCATGATAGTAAAGATTTGAAAATCTTAAGCAAAATTTTGAAAAGTTTTGAAAAACCTTTTGAAGAATTTTGAATAAATTTTGCTTAAGATTAAGAAGCTTGTTTTGATAAACATCTTTTCTTTTAGGATTGTTGCAATAAAACGTACAACAGGGTCCTTTCTTTGAAAAACGGGTTATGCACTGTTATGTGTGCGTAAGCAATAATGTTTAAGTGCGGGTTGTAAGCTGAAATACTTACAAGCCATAATTTTTTAGGATAAGTGCTCGAAAGTTTTGATTAAGCACTTTCCTTTCTTTAAAGCACGGGTCCTGAACTGATGTGTCCAGAAGCCATAATGTTTAAGCTCGGGTCCGAAACTGAGATGTTCCGAAGCCATTGTGTTTTTAGGATTAGACAACAACCTTGGGAACCAATTTAAGCACGGCGCCAATGGGTTTACCATAATTTGAAATCCATTTGTAATCTGTGTCAATCTGATTCAAAGAAGTTGAATTCCAACGAGGACTGAAAACCGGTGTTTCATTTTGAAATAACACTCATGGAATCAACGGTGATTTAAAACTCTTTTTCTTTTGAAAATTGTTTGAGAAACCCGGTGTGTCTCTTGGAGTTTTAAAACTTGAAGAAGAAGTTTTCCATCCATTTTTGAAACCAAGTGTTTCATTTCGAAAATTCGTTTTCGAGATGAATGGAAGCCTTCCGGAATTTGGAATTTTCAAAGCAGAGTCATTTTTATGTTGCAGCGAAAGCAGTTCTGATGTTGAATATTTGAAAGGTTTTGAATGACTTTGGTTTGGTCTCCACACTTGCTTTACCGGTGTAAAACGAGTGTGTGGAGTTTGAAAAGCTTGATTCTTTCCATTTGAAGCATGTGACCTTGAAAGCTTTTGAGGAGTAAGTGTTTCAGAAAAACTTGGTTTCTTCGAAAACTTCCTACCTTTTTGCAAAGAATAGGTGGTAAACTGGGAAACCTTTTTCGAAAATGGTTTTGAAGATTCACCCGTGTAAACCTTCTTTGAAACACTCATTTTTGGTGATGAAAAATCTGAAATTGGAGCTTTTCCTTTTGATCGATTAAGAGCATCAAACTTTGTTTTTAAGGCATTGTATGATGTTCTCAAATCACTGTATTCTTTTTGAAGAGAAAGATGATCTTGAGATGCCAATTTAGATTCCAAAGAGGCAATTTGTTTCAAAAATTAATCTTTTTCAGCTTTTGAATCATCCGTTTTACGTGCCAATTTCCGTTCGAACTCAATATTTTCTTTTTCAAGTCTTTCATAATAATTTTCGAATTTGGTCGTTTTGTTGAAAATATCAGTTTTGGCATCCTCAAAATTGTTTGTTTGTTGAGCTAAAAGCGTTTCAAGCTCAATCACTTTTGTTTGAAGCATATGATTTTCATTTTCCATTTCCTTTTCACAATCTAGAGTATTAGAATCAAACAGAGGATTTGGAAAGAAAACTTTTGTGATTTGAGACTCAACCTTTTTCATCTTCATTGATTCAATCTTTTGCAAAACATTTTCAAACTTTTTATCAACGAATTCAGACAATTGAGACTTAAAACTTCAGTCTCTTTTTGTTTCGTGATTGAGTTTTGAGTCTGAACTCGTGAACGTTTTATTGAATCAAACAGGTTTTTCTAAGTCTGTTTCAAATGCTCATTTTTTTTGGTAATGATGCCACAGCATGTTCCAATTCAATATTTTTTGTATCAAGTTCGTCCAAATCAAACTTGATTTTGGCATCATCACAATTTTCTTCAAAAATCTTTTCCTTTTCTTTAAGCACTGTTGTCAAAGAGTTTTTAGAAGAAGCTTTCTGTTCCTGCAGTTTGAGTTGGAAAGAAATACTTCTTTGACTTCAGTTGCTTCTTTTGAAAGTTCAGTGATTTTCTTTTTGAGACAAAGATTTTCAGATTTCAAAGAAGATGTTTGTTCAAAATCCATATTCTCATACTCATGGCTGACAGATACTGACTTGAATGACTCTATTTGATTTGTGAAAAATTCATTTTGAATATCAAGTGTTAAGCATTTTTCATCAAATTCGTCTTCTAGAGAATGGATGTACTTTAAATCTTCTCTCATTTCAGTGACAAGATATTTTTCAAAGTATTCAAAACTTAATTTGATATTTTTCACATGAGGTTCAATCTCATCTTGTAAAACCTTACAGACTTCCCTTTTTAGGTAAGCGTCTGGTGAAAGAAGATTATAGTAATCACTATTGGTGTATTGTTGCTTAAACCAAATGATCTTTAACGTATGCTCAATGTGATGTTTAAGATTACAAAACTATTTTCTCGCTTTATTTTGCCATAACTTAGCATCATAAGTAGCAAGATGAGCTTCTTTGAAATATCTTTTCACATTTGTGTCTTTTCTTTTCAAAGGTTCTTTTGGTATATCTGTCAATTGTGTACAACCATACACAAAGCCTTGGTACGAGAATGGGCTTTTTCTTTGTTTGACTTTGAAACGTTTTCCCTTTTCAGATTTTTCTTCATCTTCTGAAATGAACAGAACATCAGTCGACAAACCTTTTCCCAATTTTTCAGCATCGTACAAACTGGGTGTCAACTTTTGCACTTTGTTTAGAAAACAAGGTTTTTCATTTCTCAAATCTTTTTCCAAATTATTTTCCACATGATTTGTATTTTCAAAACCAAGTCCGGATTTTCCTTGATGAAGGTTCTCATCTTTAGGAAGCATCATTTGAAGAGTTTGAACACTTTGTCCTATTTTTCGAAGTTTTGCTTCAAGATCGTTTGCTCGTTTCAAAAACTCTTGATTTTCATTCTCAAGTTTTGTTTTAGCAATCTGAAAATTTGAATTGGTTTTCTAAAGCATTGAATTTTCAGTTTTTAACTCAGAGTTCTCTTTTAAAAGCGCTTGAACCTTTCTGTTGTTAAGAACCATTTGTTCATCCAGTTTTTGAATGGAACATTTTTCACGATAAAGAGCTTCTCTATACCCAACTTCAAGTTCTTCCTTTCGTTTTAAAAGTGGTGTGACAAAATCTCCGTTTATTTCAAATTTCCGAGCTTGAGATTTAAGGTTCGAGATTTCAATTTCAAGTTCAGCTTTGCTTTTTGTTACTTTTTCAAAACCTTTTTCCATTTCTTTAAATCTCTCAAGCTCTTTGGACAATAAGACTGTTAGCCTTAAAGTTTTGTCATATGTGGGAATTGCACTTCTTTCTTTGTACAAGGACTAGTTTAGACATTTAGGCTAAGTTAGCTTTGTATTCTTTGCATAAATACCTTCCTAGTCAACACTAGGAAGGTTGAGGATTCACAGTTTCATGAAGTTGTGTGTGTTTTTCTAGACTTTCTCTCTAGAAAACACACACACCTCGGCAATCAATAAACCGAATATTCAATGTTTAATCTTTAGTTCGTGTTTATCGTGTTTCCTCCACCTCCTCAACGTGAATCTTGCTATCTACAATTGGTATCAAGAGCTAACCGGGTGGCCATTCGTGGTGTTTTTAAGGTGATAAGGTGATTTATGGTGTGTTTAATCTCGGTTCTTCTTCATCAGCCGAGTTTAAAGGTATTTTGTGTTCGATTTGTGTTTTTAAAGTTCTCCACTGTTGCGTTTTTCTTCTCTAAAAACGTGACAGTTTGGTGTTTATCTTGGAATCGTACGCATTCTACAAGGGTAAAGATTGTGTTTGTTAGTCCTAACGAGTTGGGTTGTTTGTTCTAAGCTTTTTTAGATTGTCAATAATTCACAAAAAGTTCATACGAGCTTATCTTGAAAAGATTTTGATCTTTTTGTTTTGAATAGTACTTGTTTGTGTATTATTCACTTGAAGTTAGTAAGAGTTGGTAAAGAAAGTCTTAAAAGTCACATGGGTTGTCAGTGAAAATATCTTGCAAGATAAGGTTGCAAGTGGGCAAGTGACACAAAAGGTCAAAAGTTGGTAAAGACAGCAGATTATCGCAATTCTGGGTTTCAGTCGTTTTATCGGAATTGGCGAGTTTTATCGCAATTCGACTTTTCTATCGGAATTGACACTAAAAGATCTTATCGCAATTCACAGCCTGGATTCTATCGCTATTGACTTCTGACAATTTTATCGCAATTAGAATTTAGATAATTTGATCCTAATTGTGTTTTTGGCAGTTTCATCGCAAATCAAATTTGGATAATTTTATCGAAATTGGACTTTGTCAGACTTTATCGCAAATCAACTTCATCAGATATCGCAAATGGTTATCAGACAATCCAATTCAGATATCGGACAGGTCTAACTTATCACAATTAAAAAAAAAATTCGGAGGAGAGTTAACGGTCCATTTTTACGCGAGATTCAAATTCTGGTACAAGAGTGAAAATTTTGGCCTAAAATTCAAATTTTTTGGCCAAAATTCGAATTTTTCGGGGAATTTTTGGCGTAAAAATTTCTTAAACTCAATTTTTTCCAGCATCATTAGAATGTCATTTTATGGCATATTTCACACCAAAATCACAAATGAAATTATCGGACTGCACCTTCAACATCACCACGTATAGCCAAAAAGATCCTGATCAAGATTCACAATCAAATGACAATGGTTAAATTATTAGCTGTGACTACGGGGATGATCTGTTATTATTTATTTGGGTTTGAAGTAAGGTTTTACGGACGCGTGTACTTATTTCATCTTCTTTCTTTCTACCCTCCCGCGAAGATGACTTGTTTGGGCATATATTAATGGTGACGAAGACTTGGATATCTAGTTACTTTTGTGATTCTTTCTCTTTCCACAAAGTAGCTATCACTTTAAGGAGTTACGTTGTAGTGCTCAGTGTCTCACGTAGTTGAGGATATGTCAAGAGGTTTTGTACTAATACTTCTGTTAAGGGTATAGGGTACACCGTTCTTAGTCACAAGGATAGTACAAGCTTAAGTCACAAATCTGGGCAATTTTACTTCAGTATCAAATTCGTCATAGTGGGTTTTCTCCATCGGTAGTCACTACATGAAGCCGTTGTTTTTTATACAGGAGGTAGATTGGGTTTATCGACATCTTCTCACAGGCTGATTGGGTTTAATGATAAAGTGCTTCCAGTTAATACTTCACGTACACAACATTATGCTGATTCCGATAAATCGTAACCAGCAGGGGAGAGAAATGTGTACATCGAGGTCTCACAACAAGTTCACGTGATCGGGCTTAATGATTTATGAAATGATTTGATTTGTGTCGGAGATTGGTTGATTCTATGTCTTATCTTCTCATCTTATTGTACTTCTACCTTTTCCACCTTCAAAAATTTCGGGCAACAAAATCAAGATGATCAGTGGTTCAACTTGTTACTTTGGTGTTATCATCTCATGTGTACGTTATGGGCTGATTTTTCATATGAAAGATAACTGGGATGCATTTGGTGAGATGAAGATGTTGATACTCTGTTTCCCCAAATGGATAATCTTGAAGAAGGTCGAGTCTACAGTCTGTTCTACATTTTCCGCTGCATGTTAGAAGACTAAAGACGGAATGCATTTAATTATCAAAAGACTTCTTCAGATTCAGGGCAATCATCAGAAAGGTTGTCAGTTTGGGGGAGAGCACTAATTAGGGGAGATTGTAAAGCCAGATTTAATCCCTAATTAGATTTGCTCACATGGTTCGTCTGCAAGTAAAGAAATGAAAGCTGAGAAGATTCTGCAAGCTGAATGAAGTAATGACGTTTGAAGACTATTCTCTGTGCTTATGGTTTATATTTTACTTGTAGGGAACATTGTAAGCAATTCCCATATGACTTCACTTTGGGGAGAGATTGTTAGCCTTAAAGTTTTGTCATATGTGGGAATTGCACTTCTTTCTTTGTACAAGGACTAGTTTAGACATTTAGGCTAAGTTAGCTTTGTATTCTTTGCATAAATACCTTCCTGGTCAACACTAGGAAGGTTGAGGATTCACAGTTTCATGAAGGTGTGTGTGTTTTTCTAGACTTTCTCTCTAGAAAACATACACACCTTCCCCAATCAATAAACCGAATATTCAATGCTTAATCTTTAGTTCGTGTTTATCGTGTTTCCTCCACCTCCATAACGTGAATCTCGGCTTCTACAAAGACATTCGCTTGCTTAGCTTTGTGATTGTCCTCTTTGCACTTTTCAAGTTCATGTTTGAAAATTTTGATTAATGAAGCAAATAAAGAACGATCTTGTTCATAAGAAGATCCATCCTGGGCAAGCTCACCTCCATTAGGATCCATATCTGAAGTAACAGAAGTGATATTACTATCGACCCGTTCCACCACATATGTGTCACTTATGGATTCAGGATGCGCATGATGTGTCTTATCATGAGCAAACACAACATTATCATTATCATTTGAATGTTGTACCGTAGCCAATATTGATTTGTCAGATGAATGTCTGATATGGTCATCCTCAGTATCCCAAACAGCTTCATTCCTGTGTGTACCATCAGCATCCGAATCATACCTTGGAGTACTGCTTTCAACCTGCTGTTCTGAAGATGTATCACTTCCCGTGAAAACCAGGCTAGTATCAGATGTTGTACCCTCATTGACTGTGTGTTCCTCTTTGTCTGTCTCTCTCTCATTTCCCTCTGTTTCCTTTAATAGCACTTCTATTTCAATTAGCTCTCTTTCTTGTAACTGCATATCTTTTTCAATCTGTTCTCTTTCCCGTTTCTGCTTCTCAATCTCATTAAGCTCAACTTCTTCTTTATCAAGTATCTTTTTGAGTTCACTCATGTTATCGATGCATTGGGTTTGGAAGGTCTTGAAGCTTAGCCAAAATCTTTTGTAAAACGCATCGAGAAACTCTGGCTGGCTCAATAACCAAGGTTTCAGTATAATCTGAAGTTGAGATTTGATCACTTCAAGAGCTTCCTTGCAGTTGTGCGTATAAAGTTCTTCTTCATTCAGTAGCTTTTCATATTGATTTAGGCTTTGTTTGAGTTGATCTCTGAAATGATGAAATTGGATTCTGATGAAGTATTCAAATGCCTGATCGAACCTTGAATCATATCCATATGAATTGATGACTTTCTCAATCTGAGTCTTGAACACTTTAAATGCTTTCTTTGACTCTCTCTCTTTCATTTTCATTTCCTTTTCAATTTAGTGCCGATATGTGATAAGGTTGATGTTATATCGATGCAAAGATCTAGGAGTTGTTATTGATGTTGATTTAAGGTTCACGAGTTATGTTTGTTAGAAGTAACTTCCTTTCCCGAGTTTTCTGATTTCCCTCAAAAATTTGAACTTTATAAATTTTTCTCCCAGAATTTGCAATTCACCGTAAAATGCAATTCTAAGATTACCAGAAAATTTTGAGTATTAAAGATGTTGACGCCAAATTTCAACGAAAAAATTCAAATTTTGACCTAAAAATTTGAATTTTGGGCCAAAATTTTCACAGTTATACCAAAATTTGAATTTCGCGTAAAAATTGAACGTTTAGTCTCTCCAAAAAATTAAATTTTACTCAAATTTTCCCGCCAAAAAACTCGGGTAATCCTCAGAAACTTGAGCAAATCTTCAGAAACTTGATCTAACTTGAGCAAATTTCAGAAACTTGAGCAAACTTGAGAAACTTGATGAAGAAACTTGATTAAGAAACTTGATTAAGAAACTTGATGAAGAAACTTGATGAAGAAACTTGATTAAGAAACTTGATGAATGTACTCAGAAACTCGAGCAACCTAGTTAATCTTGCCAGAAACTCGATCAAGTGCTAAGGAACTCGACTAGCTTTCAGAAACTCGACTAACCTATGAGAAACTCGACTAACCTATGAGAAACTCGACTAGAGAAACTCGATTATCCTCAAGAAACTCGACTATGAAACTCGAGTATTAGTCTAACTCGACTAGTAACTCAATTATCCTCAAGAAACTCGACTATGAAACTCGAGTGTTAGTCTAACTCGACTAGAGAAACTCGATTATCCTCAAGAAACTCGACTATGAAACTCGAGTATTAGTCTAACTCGACTAGTAACTCGATTATCCTCAAGAAACTCGACTATGAAACTCGAGTATTAGTCTAACTCGACTTAGAAACTCGATTATCCTCAAGAAACTCGACTATGAAACTCGACTAATGAACAGTGACTTCTCTGATGAACAGTACTATGTCTGATGAACAGTAACTCGCCCAAAAAAAATTTTCTAGATCAATGTTTGGCTCTTGATACCACTTGTAATACTCTATAAATCTAACTTTATCACTACAACTATGTTATATTAAGAACGTGACACTCAAACTAGAACGAGAAGAATAAAGATGAGAAGAGTGGATCATATGATATAATTTAGTCAAATGTTTATTAACCTGACTCTAATACCACTTGTAGGACCTATGATCAATCTTATCACACTCAATAATAAACACTAATAAACAAGAGATAAGAAAGATGAAAGAGATCTAGAGAGAGAAACTAGTGAGATAAATATTCATTCATTAAGCACACCGACCCAACAACATCCAGGCACTCTGAACAGCCTCCGCATCACCCAAACCTTCCAGATATGACTACTCTCGGGGAGTAGGCAAATTCAATATTAAGTCTTTGCAGACTTTCCAACTATCCAAACGATCATCTTTCCTGATCGACCACTCCGGAACGAACAATGCTTCCGGATCATTATCAACTGTGACCTTAACCTTGCCATGATCGGAAGCAGCAACAGAGGGACCTCCTGAAAGAAGAATAAAAAGCATGACCGTTATGGATAAATATATATATATATATATATATATATATATATATATATATATATATATATATATATATATATATATATATATATATATATATATATATATATATATATATATTAAAAAAAAAAAAAAAAAAAAAAGAAAGGAAAATGCACAAGACAAACACACCCGAATTGCTTACCAATATCAGTAGTTCCAGATGCAGATTCCCCGCCCTCCGGTTCTCTTCTAATTTCATCCGGGCGCAACGACCGAATGGGGTCTGGGTTGGGAATGGCCTCCGAAGAGTCATGATCCAGATCCACCATCGGGATATCTTTCGTCGGCCTGCTTCGCTTGGTCGGACGAGTAGCGCCGCTACCTCCCTCACCGCGCTGATCGCTGATGAAGCGAAAAGTGTACCGCTTTTAAGGGGTCATTTAAGCCCTAAATCGTATTTATTTGATCAAATATCGCCCTAAATCGTTCCTTTTGTCATTTTAGGTACTTTTGAGAAGAAATCTGGAAAAGAAAGCATTTTGGACGTTTTTGGAGCATAAAAGTGAAGAAAATGACAAAGTCTCAAAATCTTGCTGGAAGTTACCTTTGACGGCGTCAGGATTAACCCTGGATGGCGTCATGGCTTGGCAAAAGTGGTGGATGTGAAATTTACTCATGATAAGCCAGAGAAATTGCATGGAAATTCTGACGGCGTCACGCTTTAATTTGATCAAGGTCGTCACGTTATAATTTAAAGAGGGATGGCATCACGTTCATAGTATGAGGGCGTCAAGCCTTGATAAGCCAGAACGGATTTTGGAGAGCTAAAGAGGGACGGCGTCAAGAAGGTCATCCGAGAACCCTAAAAGCGGCGAGGTGACGGCGTCACACTCCATAACGTGACGCCGTCAGATCCAAAAATCTATATATACTTTTGCAATTCTTTGTCATTAGCGTGGAACTTATTGGGGAACTTTGTGTGTGAAAACCCTAGGACGAATTTGGCAGCTCTTTCAAGGCTTTTTGCCTTGAGATCTTCCATGTTACATTGAAGATAAGTTATCAATTAATCATTCAATATGTCTATGTGTTGTTTGATTCTATCTTATTCTTGTCTTTTGTTTAACATGTTAGGCTAGATTTATCTTGTGTTTGCTTAGATCTAATGAAACCTAGCTATTGATTATTGGTTATTAGTGTGTTGTTAGTTGTATTGGATGATTGTTCATCTATGTTAGGCTTAAGAAAACTGGCTAACTTCCTATTCGGTAACTTGCTTGAACGTCTTAAGAAACATGAACCAATGCGTACTAAAGGTTTTTATGGTTGTATTTAATGCACAAGCGAATTCTAGTGATCCCATGTTAGGAGCTTCCTAGCCGGCTCGACATAGGAGTGAAGTAGGAGCTTGTAGAGTTGGGGAAGTACGTACGCCACCCCACGAATGGTATTAAGGAATACACCCGTCATCCACGCAACTAATACACACTAATCAACCGGTAAAAGATAGTAAGGGAGTAAGGAAATCTAAGTAAACACATTTCCCTCCACATAAGTTTTCACCAACATTTTCATTTTCTGTTATTTTATTTAATTTGCATTCGTAGTAATTTGGGTTAGTTGACTAGCAACTAATTCCGCCCACTCTTTCAAACCCGAGATTTTACTTGCTTTCATAAAAATATAAAAACATAAAAAGAATCTTCTCTCACCCTTAGACCTATTAAAGTAGTTTTTCATACCTAACGAACACTATTCCCTGTGGAGAACGATCAATCCCCCGTACTTACCACTACACTATACTACATCGGTCAGGTACACTGCCTGGTGGGGTTGTAAGCCTCTTGAGATCCCTCGAGAGGTAAAACCTGTTGTAAGGTCGCAAAACCACGCATCAATCGCGCACCCTTGTCTTGCTAACCCCCACTCCACTCTGTTCCTTTAGAGCTTCCCGGGTGGCCGGTGGCAGCTTGCCCTTGCTTCTTGCCCTTGGCCCCCAAAACTCGCTCGTCAGCCACCTCGACCTTTTTCTCCTCGGCCGTCTTTTCATTGATATCAGCATTTGACGGGGCGGGGGCGGTCACATGTAACTCGTGAGACTCACCCTCACGGTATTCATCTCCCTTGACCATAAAAGCACCCTTGCGGATTAGGGGCTTCATCAGATACTCGAACATTGCTACAGCTGCGGAAGGTGAGGATGCAAAACAGTTAGAAATAAACATGCATAAATATATCAGTACAAAAGAAGGGGGCAAATGTGGAAAACTAGAAGGGGGGTTGAATAGTTTTACGTCTTTTTAATTTATGAAAAATTTTGTTTACTTTTTAAAAACTTCGATTCTATCTTATGTGAATTCAACTCTTGATCAAAATGAACATATATAAGCAAATATAGATAAGTAATGCAAGTAAGGTAAATATAATGAAATAAGAGAGAGAGATGGAAAGATCAAACCACAACACAGAGATTTATAGTGGTTCGGCTACAAGGACACCTTCCTTGCCCTACTCCATTCCTCGAGTCACCTACTCGAGAGTTTTCTTCACTATGTCAACAAACTCCCTTATGGCGGAGAAACCTTACACAACTTTAGCTTACACCAGCTTAACGACACAAAGCTAGATGTCGAGTCCTAATCGTAGCTAGAACCAATCTCACAACTTATACACAAATTCTACACGACTTAATCACGACTTCTTCACGACTTCTTCTCAACGGCTTCACGACTTCTTCACGACTTCTTCACGACTTCTTCACTACTTCTTCTTCACGACTACTTCTTCACAACTACTTCACAACTACTTATTCACAACTACTT
The DNA here is from genome assembly GCA_021014915.2 of Artemisia tridentata subsp. tridentata. Lineage (NCBI taxonomy): Eukaryota > Viridiplantae > Streptophyta > Magnoliopsida > Asterales > Asteraceae > Artemisia > Artemisia tridentata. The sequence continues at coordinate 329,483,303 of CP139501.1, read as the reverse complement.
CACAACTAATTTACAACACCACTACGTAATTACACTTAGATCTACTTATCACAACTACACAACACTTTACACAACAACACAATTGAATGAGGTAAGTAATAACACTTCTTCACTAGTTGAAGTAGAGTTCTTCTTTTGCACTTTTGGTGGTGGAAGCTTAGATCACTTAGAAACCAATGCTTAAGAAAATATGATCAAAGGATTTACAATGTTTAGAATGAATTTAGAACAGAAAGTTTTAGTGTGCAAAAGGTGAGTAAAAGTCCAGGAGAAGGCTGGTATTTATAGGAGAAAAATTGGACAGCTGGAGGTCTACTGGACGCGGGGCGGTCCCCTTAAATAGAGGGCGGTCCCCTTAATAATTAAGGGGGCCGCCTAGCAAAATTAAGGGGGCCGCCCCTACTGGACGTTGGCCAATTTTGTCCTTTTGTGGGGAAGGTTTTTCTGGAACATTTTAACTGATTTTGGTTAAAAATTTGAATTCATATTTTTATATAAGATTAAACATTTTTATTTAATACCAAAAATGTTTTTCAAAAATATATAAAATGTTTTTGATGTTTTATAAAAAATCTAGTTATTAAGAAAATGTTCCTTTGATCATATAATGCATTAAGCATTAGTTCATTCATACCTTAAGTGATTTGAGTTGTAGAAATAGATATTTACAACTAAATACTTGTTTACGTCATAATTTTCCGATTAATGATTTTACATTTTGTGATTATCAAAACGTAGAGATATTGAAAAATATTAATAACGTGTTTAGGCATTATTTATATCAACAATCTCCCCCTTTTTGATGATTACAAAATCTAAACTCATTAAATCTAAAAATTAGTTTTTAGACAAGTATTTAGTGAGTTTACATCTATTTCTCCCCCTTTTTTTAGAATCAAAAAGGTTAAGCCGACAAGTTTTAGAATCAAATTTGTCGGGACGAGAACTCCCCTTGATGTGTACTCCCCCTCGTTTGGGGGCACCAAGGAAACGAGCTATGGAACGCTTGCAAAAAAAATGTTAGAAGCACAAGTATATATAACAACAATAAGCAAGCATATAGAATAAGATCATTCATTTAATAAAGGTGTTGTGTATAAATACGCAACCAAAAGATTACAACATGAAGCATGCAAGCAAACAAAAACTACTAATGAAACTACATCATCATCTTAGAGGTACATGGTCTTCCATGGAGCTTGCTTACAAGAAGGTTTTGAAAAATTATTTTTAAGCATTGCATATGCTTAATTGGGTGAAAATGGAGGTGGTGGTGGTGTAGTGGGTGAAGGAGGTGGGGGAGGTGGTGGTTGTGGGTTGGCAATCATGTTTTCAAGAGATGAAAACATGTAGTGTATCTCATCTCTAAGACCAAAGATTAAGGTCCGGTTATGGACGCAACAAAGACAATTATCACCATGGGCTTCAAGCATTGCCCAAGGTATAGGAAAGAATGGTGGTGGGGTTGGTGATGGTGAAAAGTGAGCATCAAGAGGTGTGATGGGTGATAGGGAAATGGCAAGTTGGGTGTATGAAGGTTCTTGAGTGGATGGTGGTGATGATGCTTTTGGTGATGATGTTAGGTGAGTGTGGATGTAGTCATTTATGGATGAAGTGGATGGAATGGAGGAAGATGAAGCTCCATGGGTGGATGGTGTTTTTGATGGTGCATTAGGTGCACTTGGGGATGAACTTTGAGGTGGTGGTGATGGAGTTTTGATGTCATCTTGGGTTAGGTCTATGAAAGGTTGTTTTGGTGGTATGATAACAAGTCTTTGTTTCCTTGAAGTCTTAGAGATGGATGATTTTGGTGATAGCATTGTGGATGAAAATGGGTGTTTGATGAAGGTGATGGTTGATGAGGTGAAAGGTAATTGTAAGGAGGGTTTTTATATTGTGAAAATGTGGTTGATTTAGGCAAATTGTGGAGGTTTTGTGGTAATATTCCAAGTCCAGTTCGTGCATTAAGGGTAATGGTAGCTGAGGCTGGGTAAAAGTGATCACAAGATGCAAAAGGAAACAGTAAATTTTACTGTCCAGATGGCCGGTCCCCTTAATTGTTGGGCGGCCCCATTAAAATTAAGGGGACCGCCTAAGGAATTAAGGGGGCCGCCCATCTGGTGATTTCCCAGGCGACCAAATTTGAAAAATTTCCAGAAAAAGGTCATTTTTAGGGTGTTTTAGCAGCAAGTTCCATTTGGATCATGTACATCAAGAATGATTAAATATTATAAATTGCATATTAAAATAAATAATATACATATTTAAGACTAGAGAAAAAAAATCATATTAGAAGCATAGTCATATAATTTCAAATAAACTAGTAGCTAGGTTCTAATAAGTTTATCATCTAACATAATAAAAGTCATAGCAAGCAAATGTTAAGATAATAATATTACATATAAATGTCTAATTATAACACCGATGATAATTAACGAAACACTCATCAAACAAGTTTATTTCTTCTTCTTTCTAAACATCCTTCCAAGTGTCTTTCCAATAGACTTGAAACCGCCTCGTACTTCTTGACGCATCTGCTGTGTGGTGTTGAGTAGTTCGGTTTGTCTTTCATACAGCAGTTCGTCTGTTCGTTCGGAAGGAGAAGGAACTTGATACTCGGTGTAATCAAGATCCGGAAGATTTTGAACGAAGGTCCTAGGTGATGGGGTACTAGCACGTGTTGTGCCCTCCTCCTCATCATCATCATCATCATCTTCTCCTTGATGTGACGTGGAACCACGAGGTGGAAGTGAAACAGATTTACGAGATTTTCCTTTGTCACTTCGGGAGCGACGAGCACGGACACAAACAAGTGGATTGAGGACCGGTAGAACAAACTCATAGATTGGACTCCGAAGCTGTGGATAGTGTTCCATGATATCATTGTAGAGACGAGTGAGAAACATGCCATACGGAAGATTAGCATTATGAGTGTTTTTGGCGGACATGATACGGTAGACAAAGAGATATGCCAAATTGTACGGCTGTTCAGTAACGATACAATACAACATGTGGAGTATGCTCGCCGTGACATGATCACGGTGACCACTGGTACCGAACGCATTCTCACGAATGAGTTCTTCCCAACGTCTCATGTCGCTGCGTAGCTCCTTGAGAAGGACTTGGTTTGGAGTGATGTCAACATCTTTTGATTTGATCTTTCGACTAGTCGTACCACGAGCTAGCCCAAGATATTGACGAATCTCTTCAGGAGATGGAATCTCTGAGTAGTAAGGACCCTGTTGAGGTCGATGTTCCTCAAGATACGAGAGGTCCCACTCATTAGAGAAGACGGCTTGACCGGAGAAGGGGATTCTTAGAATTTGCCCGAATTGAGCAAGAGTAAGAGTGATGAATTGGTTTTGAATCATGAAGGATATGAGGATATACCCATTGGGATCGGTTTGTAACGTCACTTGACTATAAAATTCGAGGACAAACCGAGGAATGATTGGCTCATTTATTTTGTAGAGACAATCAAGACCAACATTGGTGAACATTCGTTCGATGAAGTCGGATTCATAGAACGATGGATGGACAATTCTTCCTTCGTGAATGTTCCTATCCTCAATGGGACGATAGAAACAAGCAACAGAGGGAGCCATGCCCGGAGTGGAAGAGACTTTTGGAATGTATGCTTTTGTTTTTGAGACATCGCCAACCGTCACTTTGGGCATTTTCACCTATACAAGATAGCAACAAACAAACAATAAGAAAATGACATGCATATATTATATATGCTACTTATGTGGAACGTAAACATAATTCGACTCTAAAACTTAAATCCTAAGAAGTAGTTTACAATGTTCCTTAGTTTTAATTTTTAACTCGCTTAAAATGTATTTTATGATGTTAAAGAATAGTTACAGGGACATTATGATAAGTAATCAAAAATATCCGAACGTTCTTTTATACATCATAAGCTACTTTGAAATGTGGCTAGACAAACATTGGATTGTATATCTAGCTATTTCTAACGAGTGTTTATGTTAAGTAACTTAGATTTTGACTCAAAAATTTCTTTCAAAATATTGTGCCAAACGCTCCTTTAAATAAGAAAATAACTAGTAAAATTTCAATATACATATGAATTATGTATCTTGATGACTCAAAACAACTAATTGCATGTTTATAAACTTGACAAGTAGTTATGGACTTAATTTTGATTAAATTTAGATGATTCTAGTTCCTAATCCAAACACTTTCTTATATTTATCAAAAACATTTTTTATGATTCGAAAAATATATTTTTAGCATTTGTGAGTTGTAATAAACCAATGTGATTAGTTTTAAGAGGTGTTTATGGCATAATTCAACAATGTAATTAGTTTTGAAAAAGGAGTGATTAGTTTGACATAATGCTTTTTTAATTACTTAGTTTCTAGGTTTATTAAGCATTCTAATCCTATGGGGAGCATTTGGTTATAAGATTTCTAGACTTAATTTTAACAAATTTTAGATTAAAAGAAAGTTTAGTAAAAGACCTAATTATGATTAGACTCAAAATTGAATGGAATTAGATGAAATGTGAATTAGAAAACTTACAAAATGTGTTGCTAATCAAGATACAAGTGTTTGCCCCTTGTGAAAATAATCGCAGATGGTGATTTGGTGAATGGTTTTTGAGTTTAGGTTCGTTCACAGCAGCAGCAGGTATGGGTGTGTTTGAAAAGTGGGGTGTTTGGTAAAGATTTTTGGAAGAAAAATATTTTTGGGAGCTACAGTAGGCCGGTCCCCTTAATTATTAAGGGGACCGCCCCCGTTTACTAGCCGGTCCCCTTAAACATTAAGGGGGCCGCCTACCAAAAATGTATTTTTGTTGGTTTTAGTTTCTGATAGCAAAATAATTTTATGTATATATATATATTTATTATATATCAAAAATACATTGGGTTTTAATGGCACGAGGAAGGAATACTTGACATTTTATTAACATTTCGTTAAGAAAACATTTCTTGAACATTTTGGATAAAATGATCAAGATGTCAAGTCGACAAATGTGTTAGGGGATGAAGGTAAAAGTGCATATTTATATATATATATATATATATATATATATATATATATATATATATATATATATATATATATATATATATATTTTGTGTGAAAATGTGGGATGTTGAATGGAATTAAGAAATGATGAGGTAATGACGGAGATAGGTACTGGCGGTGACGGGAGTTTGTTTCATCCATAGTTTTTTTGACTCGACGGTCAAAGTGCTACTTCTACGTTAATCCACTTAACTCACTTCTCTTCATCACCATGAGTTATGTGACAATGGACACGGAAGATTTTCGTATTGAACGTTAAAGTTCAAAAGATGCAAAGGGGGAAGAAAAGGTTCGAGGACGAACAATTTCTTTTAGTTCTAGATAGTCAACAAATGACGTATCTAGGTTATGTGCGTATATATATATATATATATATATATATATATATATATATATATATATATATATATATATATATATATATATATAGTATGTATAAATAGTAGTATAGATATATATATGTAAACATGTATAAGGAATAATCTACTAACTAACATACAGGAACAAACTACACTAGGCATTAAAGACTAATGGGGCATGCAATTGGCTAGTTCATTTATCTACGCATATAATGGTGAGCATGAAAGAGCGGCGTACCTTTTGGTCTTCAACATGTGGTCTTCAAGTTTTTCAGAGCATATTAACTTATAAAAGTCAATTACGAAAGAGATATCGCCTTTCCCGATGAGTTTGCAATCTAGCCACTTGGTCCCCATGATCTCATTTGTCCATAGTTGTTTGGCCCAAACATGGTTTGCAATTGACTTGGATGCATATATGGTGGGAGTATTCCCCAAGGATTGTAACTTGGTGGATATGGGTAATTCCACATTGGGTAACTATTATTATGATGGTTTGGTATATTTTGGTTTCTTTTAGGTTGAGGAGTTTTAGGCCGAGGGTGAGGACTAGGTGGTCTTCTAGGTGGAGGTGTTTTTGACCTTAACCTTGGTTTAGAGTATTTTACTTTATTTTTTAAAGATGGTTTATAAAAGGTTTTTACTTCCTCATCACTAACTATGGGTATTTTTCTATCTTTCATAAGTATATACTTAGGTTTTGACTCTAAAGGTTTTTGCTCACTAGTTTCACATTCAAACTTTACATTTTTAGTTTGACTATTTGAATCCTTAGTTGAATTAAATCCTAATCCGGTTTTATCACTTGATACTCTTTGAATACTTATTATTTCCCTAAGAGTGTTACTACTATTTTCGAATTTGTTAAGCCAACAAATTTCATCCTTAAGTATTTCATTTTCATTTTTAGTTTCTTGACATGTTTTACATTCAAGAATTTCTTTTCCCTTTTCTAAGTTATATAGTTTAATTTTTAATTCTAGTATTTCTTTTTCTAATTGATTATTTATGTGTTTTAGTGATTTATTTTTAGTCATTACTTTTTTGCCTAATATACATAACCTATTATATTTGTTATCTAGGTCTTTTTCATCTAATGATAAATTTTCATCACTAAAGTATTCGGTTTCGGAACGTACCTCACTTGATGTCTTAGCCATAAGACACTTCTCCTCTTTTGTGGTTTCTTTCTCGTCTTCTTCACTGTCACTCCATGCTCCTCCAATGAACGCCTTTTGGTTTTGCTCCTTTGACATCATAGGGCATCTTCCAATGAGATGATTTGGATCACCGCATTTGAAGCACTTCCTCTCGCTCTTGCTACCTTTGTCGTCTTTGTTTCTTTGGAGTGTTTTCCTTTCGTCATGTGGTTGTCTAACGAATCTTCCTCGTTTTTTGAAAAATTTCTTGAAGTCTCTAACGGCCATGAAAAATTTCTTGTGGTCACATGTAACTCGTGAGACTCACCCTCACGGTATTCATCTCCCTTGACCATAAAAGCACCCATGCGGATTGGGGGCTTCATTAGATACTCGGACATTGCTACAGCTGCGGAAGGTGAGGATGCAAAATAGTTAGAAATAAACATGCATAAATATATCAGTACAAAAGAAGGGGGCAAATGTGGAAAACTAGAAGGGGGGTTGAATAGTTTTACGTCTTTTTAATTTATGAAAAATTTTGTTTACTTTTTAAAAACTTCGATTCTATCTTATGTGAATTCAACTCTTGATCAAAATGAACATATATAAGCAAATATAGATAAGTAATGCAAGTAAGGTAAATATAATGAAATAAGAGAGAGAGATGGAAAGATCAAACCACAACACGGAGATTTATAGTGGTTCGGCTACAAGGACACCTTCCTTGCCCTACTCCACTCCTCGAGTCACCTACTCGAGAGTTTTCTTCATTATGTCAACAAACTCCCTTATGGCGGAGAAACCTTACACAACTTTAGCTTACACCGGCTTAACGACACAAAGCTAGATGTCGAGTCCTAATCGTAGCTAGAACCAATCTCACAACTTATACATAACTTCTACACGACTTAATCACGACTTCTTCACGACTTCTTCACAACGGCTTCACGACTTATTCACGACTTCTTCACTACTTCTTCTTCACGACTACTTCTTCACAACTACTTCACAACTACTTATTCACAACTACTTCACAACTAATTTACAACACCACTACGTAATTACACTTAGATCTACTTATCACAACTACACAACACTTTACACAACAACACAATTGAATGAGGTAAGTAATAACACTTCTTCACTAGTTGAAGTAGAGTTCTTCTTTTGCACTTTTGGTGGTGGAAGCTTGGATCACTTAGAAACCAATGCTTAAGAAAATATGATCAAAGGATTTACAATGTTTAGAATGAATTTAGAACAGAAAGTTTTAGTGTGCAAAAGGTGAGTAAAAGTCCAGGAGAAGGCTGGTATTTATAGGAGAAAAATTAGACAGCTGGAGGTCTACTGGAGCGGGGGCGGTCCCCTTAATAATTAAGGGGGCCGCCTAGCAAAATTAAGGGGGCCGCCCCTACTGGACGTTGGCCAATTTTGTCCTTTTGTGGGGAAGGTTTTTCTGGAATATTTTAACTGATTTTGGTTAAAAATTTGAATTCATATTTTTATAAAAGATTAAACATTTTTATTTAATATCAAAAATGTTTTTCAAAAATATATAAAATGTTTTTGATGTTTTATAAAAAATCTAGTTATTAAGAAAATGTTCCTTTGATCAAATAATGCATTAAGCATTAGTTCATTCATACCTTAAGTGATTTGAGTTGTAGAAATAGATATTTACAACTAAATACTTGTTTACGTCATAATTTTCCGATTAATGATTTTACATTTTGTGATTATCAAAACGTAGAGATATCGAAAAATATTAATAACGTGTTTAGGCATTATTTATATCAACCGCAAAGACAAAGGCTGTAAGGCTATACCCTTTCCCTCGGCATCCTTAAGTGCCGCCCAGTAACCAGGATGCTCCCAGTGTGAAGTCAGCCCTACGGCATAAAGAAAACCCGGGGGAATCGGAATGAGATCGATCACATTCGCAGACAATTTCTCGGCATCCTCAACGTTAAACTCATCTCTCGGAAAGGGATCCGAGATGTCAGAGTCATGGTGCCTCCAAGGCATAGCGAATGGAATAGCCCGCCTGTCTATCAGGAAAAAGTTGTGTTTCCAGCCTTTCAGACCGGTCAGAATGTCCTTGAAACAAACCCTTTTCTCCTTGCCGCTCCTCTTCTCAAAAGAGAACTAGTAGCCTTGCTTGCTTAACTTATAAAAGGCACGGAATAGAGAAGTGGTAGGGGTAATTTCCAAGCTTCGGCTGTATACCTCGAAAAGGGTCGCACGATGCAGACCCAACAGAACCAACTAAGAAATATGCACCTTATAATATTTAATAACGTCCAGCTAAAAAGTAGAGAAGGGTACGCTAAGACCGCCCTCATAAAAATACTCCAGATACAAGCCAATAACATCATCCGGCAACTCATCCATCATCATATTCTGTGGAGGTAACCTCGGATGTAGATCTTCGGGTATATCGAACTCCATTGTCACCATATACACAACCCCTTCATCCATCCGAGAAGTATATTTTTGAATATCGAACTTGGGTAGAAATCCCCCAACCTCCTGAGTATCCTCTTCATGAATTGAAACGGGAGAGCTCGACATAGCCTAACCGAAGGAACAGAGGATATAGCCGGATGAAAAAGAAATGCAAAGTGCGGATGCTCCGAAACTTACCTCTTGAGTCGAATGGCAACGCGAAAATCGCTCGGATTAACTATAAAAACTCGCTCGGAAAAATGCTTCGGAAAGTTTGTCAGAGCAGAAAATTACAGTGGTAAAAACGATAGAAATAACGTTATTTATAGGGAAAAGGAAGAACATGAAACGACATGGCGTGTCAGATAGTGACGTAGCGCCCTATTACCCATGCGATGCGCACATGCACACGTGTCTGAATCTTAGAACCCCAGTAAAAATGACGGCTATCCTTAAAGAGAAGCAATAATGATTTTTGGCGGTTTATACATCACACCCACTCATCGAATCCTCCCGAACTAAGCCCCTCGGAATTGGCAAAACGGGATTTCAAAATTGTCAGAGTATCACAATATCGGTGAAACCGATACTATGATACTGGGGGGGGACATGTTGGCGTATGTGTCCGAACGGCCTATCTTGTCCGGCCGTCCGGACGACATAGAGTCATCCGGTTAAAGACCGGAAGGAACCTAACTCATCCGGCCAATATAACTGTAAGTAATAGGACAAGTGGCATTACCCTTTGGACAGATGGCAGCAACAAACAAACCGCCGCCATCCCAGGATTTACGGGATCATGTCTGCGACATGTTTTCGTAAAATCCGCTGACGCCATTTCAGGTACTGTAGCCGGGTAGTATAAATACCCAGCTCATTTACTACTCTCAACCAACTTTTACCACTCACATTTACTCCTAATTACTGTTTAAAGTCTTTCGGATTATCAATACTCATTTTCACGCCGAAGCTTGGTCCTGGGATAACATTCGGGGCGAGCCTAATGCGTGCTTCTCTATGTGCAGTTTTCCGGAAGACCTCTAGAAGCCGAAGAGATTGATCCACCCGTCTTGCGGAAGAACCTTCATCCAGTTCGTCCGAAAGACCTCATTTGTTTTTCTGAAGTGTTTACGAAAAATTACTTCAACACTACCAAAACAAAGAATTGAGGGAAATTGAACACAACAAGTCTCCAACCTACAAATTTCTCAATTCAGAATTGGAAACCACCTTATTTTATAAATTATGAGCACTTATTGTTTAAATCTGACTTTTTAAAACTCGTTTAAAATTATTAACTCGATTACACCACTAATTGTCTTATGCTACGTTCTGAAAAGATTATGTACTGTTGTTGATTTATTACACAACTAAAAGTAGTTAGTAAAATGACTAATGATCGAGTCAAAATCCGCTTAGGTTATTGCTGCTTCTTGTTACTTACAAGTTTTTATACTTATTCAAAGGAAATCCACTAAATACATACTTCTCCAGATTTTAACTTGCTATTCTCTATATATAGGCTATGTTTGGCTCGGAGCTTTATGTGGCGATGAACGGTGAACAATGAGCTTTTTGATTTTTAATGTTCGTTTGGCAAAAGAGCGGTGAGCTTTGCTATTTTTTAGCAATACTCATTTTTCCAATGCTTCTTTAAAAAGCAGTGAGCTGTGGCTACTGCTCACAGCTCACTACTACTTTTAACAAACACACCCATAGAGAAGTCTTCCTAGAAGCAGTCTTCTTACTCTCAGGTTTATCATTGGGTAGGGGTAGGACCTGTCTACATTCTACCTTCCCCATACCCCGCCCCGACAAGATTGGGTATGTTGTTGTATTCTCTATATATAGAGAAGAAACATGTTAAAGATATATGAATAAAGACATGACACAAAAACAGTGACAGATGTAATACCATATATGAAAGGATGAACATCAAATATAAAAGCTTGGCATTAGGATAACCAATTTAATTTCTTGTTGGTATATTTACACTCTGTTGGGAATTAAATGTTCTGAAGATTAAGTATCAAGAACTACAAGTATTAACAGTTCCAACTGCTGAGAAGAATTCTCTAACAGTTCCAACTGCTGATGTATATCTTAGGACTGCTCAAGTTATAACTAACCGTTCTAACTGGTAGTACAAAGAAGGGACTGCTAGTTGATACTGTTGAGTTGAGACTGCTAGATGGATAAGTATTGAAAAGATATTTGTGTACTAAAGTCAAGAATATACGGTAGATAATATCTTACCCCATGTGCTTAGTTAACAAGTTGTGTACACAAATACATGTTGTATCTTATGTACTGACACTCTCAAGATAAGTTAACAAGTAGGTCGGCTAGACTTTAAGCAATATGTAAAGATCTTCTTGGACTATAAAAGAAGATCTTAGACTCAATATTAAGTGTGCATAAAATAGATAAGTTGATAAGTTCATAACTGTTAAGACATAGAACAAACACAAGAATATCACAAGTTGTAAGAACTTAAGATTCAAGGTTGTAACCCTAGTGATATTTCAAGATCACTCGTATTATTATCATTAATAATATTGAATCGTTTGGTGTTAATCTTTCATTGTTCATTTTCATAGAACAAACATAACCATTCCATTTCCACAACACAAATAACCTTCTAAGTGTGGTTAAGTAAATTCCGCGTACTTAATCATATTCATTCAATATATCATACACACAAAGAACAAAAGGTTTAACCACCTTAACCGTGTGTCTAGAATCCTAACAAGTGGTATCAGAGCTCAGGCTGATATTATTGATTTAGAAGAAGAAACTGAAGAAATGGATGTTGAATCTATTCAGAAAAATGTTGCTGCAAAGATTCCCATGCTCAAACAGAATGAGTTTGAGATGTGGAGGCTGAGGATAGAGCAATATTTCCAAGTGCAAGATTATGCACTTTCGGAAATCATTGAAGATGGAAACTCTTACCTGCCTACCCACACTACATCAACAGTGGACGGCAAAGTTGTGTCAACTCTGCAGACAAAGCCATCATCTGCAGAAGATAGAATAAAGAAGAAAAATGACTTGAAGGCAAGAAGCATGCTGATGATGACCATTCCCAATGATCAACTTCTAAACTTCAGCAAGTTCAAAGATGCCAAGTCATTATTTGAAGCTATTATTGCCAGGTTTGGTGGAAATGAAGCCACCAGGAAAACCCACAAGACACTGCTCAAGGAGCAGTTTGAAAACTTCTCCTCTACATATAATGAATCTCTTGACCACATGTTTAATAGGCTTCAGAGTATTGTGAGCCAACTTACTATTCTTGGGATTGAAATACCTCAAGAAGATTTGAACCTAAAATTTCTGAGAAGCTTACCAGAAGAGTAGGCTATGCATGTTGTTGTCTGGAAGAACAAGCCAGACTTAGACACCATGGAACTGATGGACTTGTATAGCAACTTCAAGATTGTGGAGCAAGATTTGAAGAAGAATGGAGGTACTAGTTCTAATACTGGGAACAAGGCATTTATGTCAACTCCTAGTACCTCAAAATCAAGTGAAGAGGTGAAAGTTGTTGATGATGTTGGTGCTGCTAGTTCATCAAGTAGTACCTATAACTTTTTGGGCTGAAGCAGTCAACTCTGCTTGCTATGTCCAAAATAGAGTTTTAGTTATTCAGCCTCACAATAAGACATCATATGAACTTTTTAGAGGAAGAACTCCTGCAATAGGATTTCTTAGACCTTTTGGATGTCATGTGACAATTCTCAATACCTTAGACCATTTAGGAAAATTCGATGGTAAAGCAGATGAATGTTTCTTTGTTGGATATTCTCTTAATAGCAAAGCATTTAGAGTATACAACACAAGAACTAAGATTGTAGAAGAAAACCTACATGTGGAGTTTTTAGAGGACAAATCCAATGTAGAAGGTCAAGGACCAAAAAGGCTATTTGATCTTGAAGTTCTAGCCAAATCAATGAACTATGTGCCTGTTGTTGTTGAAACTAATGAATTTTCAGGTTCACAAGCAACAGATGAGGCAAGGTTAGAAAAGGAGACAAATCAAGATCATGTTTCGATGCCAATATGGTCAAGTACAATTGTGGAATCAACTTCAACAACTGATGAATCTTCTTCTGGCAAAGCTAAAGAAGGTGTTGAAGATGAAAGGAAAGAAGGTGAAACTCAGGAACAACAAATTGTTTCTGCTGGTGATTCTGCTGCTAAGCTTAATGATTCTACTGTTCGGCCAAATGATTCAGCTGCTGGCCCTTCTGAAACAAAAGAAGCAGAATTCTCAGATAATGAGGTGGATTTCAACAATCTTCCATCAAATTATCAAGTTCCTTCTACTCCACAAACAAAGAATTCACAAAGTCCACTCCCCTAGATAATGTGATAGGAGATGTACACTCAGGTGTGAAGACAAGACAACAACTGATGTCTTCAGACCAACAAGGGCTTCTTGATGCCCTTTATGCTTCAAAGCAGCATGAGTTTTCAAACTCTTGCTTGTTTGTATGTTTTCTCTCACAAGATGAACCAAAGAACATTCTGAAAGCCTTAGATAATTCAAGCTGGGTAGAAGCTATGCAAGAGGAGCTTCTTCAGTTCAAGATTCAGAAAGTATGGGTGCTAGTTGATTTACCAAAGAATGCAAAGGTAATTGGCACTAGATGGGTTTTCAAGAATAAAAGGGATGAAAGGGGAATAGTGATTCGAAATAAGGCTAGATTAGTAGCCCAAGGGTACACACAAGAAGAAGGGATAGACTATGATGAGGTTTATGCTCCAGTAGCAAGGATTGAGGCAATTAGGCTGTTTCTAGCTTATGCTTTATTTTTAGGCTTCACAGTCTACCAAATGGATGTCAAGAGTGCATTTTTATATGGTAAAATTGAAGAAGAGGTGTATGTTACACAACCTCCAGGCTTCATTGACCCTGACCATCCAGACAAAGTGTACAGAGTAGTTAAAGCTCTCTATGGCCTTCATCTGGCACCAAGAGCTTGGTATGCAACACTAGCTTCCTACTTATTAGAAAATGGATTTCAAAGAGGAAAGATTGATCAGACACTTTTCATCAAACAGCACAAGAAGGATCTTCTGTTAGTGCAGGTGTATGTGGATGACATTATCTTTGGATCTACTAGGAAGGAGATGTGTTTAAAATTTGAGAAACTTATGCATGATAAGTTTCAGATGAGTTCTATGGGAGAACTCACATTCTTTTTGGGTCTGCAAGTTAATCAATCATCTGAAGGCATATTTATTAGTAAAAGAAAATATGTTGCAGAGATACTTAGAAAATTTCAATTTGCTGATTCAAAAGTGGCAAGCACACCAATGGACTCTGAGAAGCACCTTCTGAAAGATGAAGATGGAGAAAATGTGGATGTACACACTTACAGATCTATGATAGGCTCCTTGATGTATCTTACATCATCTAGACCCGATATCATGTTCCCTGTTTGTGTTTGTGCAAGATTTCAAGTTACTCCAAAGGTTTCTCATTTAACTGCAGTCAAGAGAATTTTTAGATATCTCAAAGGTCAACCAAGGTTGGGTATATGGTAATCTAGGGAATCTCCTTTTGACTTGGTAGCATATTCGGATAGTGATTATGCTGGTGCTAGCTTGGACAGAAAGTCAACAACTGGAGGATGTCAATTCCTTGGGTGTAGACTTGTCTCATGGCAGTGTAAGAAGCAAACAAGTGTGGCAAATTCAACAACTGAAGCTGAATATATAGCTGCTGCAAGTTGCTGTGGTCAGGTTCTATGGCTTCAAAACCAACTCCTTGACTATGGGTACAATTTCTTAAACATTGTTATTCATATTGATAATAGTAGTACAATTTGTATTATTAAAAATCCAGTGCAACATTCTAAAACAAAACACATTGAAATTAGACATCACTTTATTAGAGACTGCAATGAGAAAAGATTAATTCAAGTTCTTAAAATTGCTTCAGAATTTAATTTTGCAGATCTGCTAACCAAAGCTTTTGATGTTGGAAGGTTTCAGTACTTGGTAGCAAGTATTGGAATGCTTAATCCTTAAAATTTATAATCTTTGTGGTTTTTATATATGTTAAGGTTGTACTGATATCTTTGAAAATTGATACTGTTAATAGAACAGTTAGTACTGCTAGTACAAATTTTGTTTAAACAGTTCATACTGTTGGTCATATATTGATACTGCTATAAGAAAAATGCTATGCATTTTGTTTCTTGGTTTTGGACTAACAATTTCAGGTATGAACTTTGAGCAATAAGGAAATTTCAAGTGAAATGGAAGCAGAAGAAAAGTGATTCCAGTTGCTTTCATAACAGGTTTATGATGGACTGAGTTTGGGAACTCATTAACAAAGGTTTACACCTAAGTTAATTAATTCTTTAAAACTTCTTTCTTGAAACCTGGTTATCAAATTTCACATTGAATTGATGACTTAGTTGATCAGATAGTAACTGATGCAACTCACTTTCTATCATTTTATACTTTCAAGTATAATGAGCAAGTCTAAGGACATCTGATAGAAAGAACAGCTAGTGAAAGTGAATCTAACACTTGTGTTAGAGGCAACAATTACTATGAGCTGGAAACCCTGTCAAGAAAGCTTTTTTGAATAGGTTTATCTTTACACAGGCAGTTATTTATAACTGAAAACATTGGTTCTCACACAACCAGAGGTTGCATTAAACCGAAATTTTGATTAAGTGTCTGTTATACACTTAATCCCTTCAAAATGGTTGAAAGCAATATGATTTTTCAATTCTAAAATCATGAACATACTGCTAAGTCAAACAATTTCTTAAACAAGGATTTTCAAAGGATTCACAAAAACCATCCATTGATGGACCATGAGTCAAATGTCCACTGATTCACCTCTCATAGGAGTTAACACACCTAGAAGTGATGAGGGCAGCAACTTAAACTCTTAAGGAATTGATGGCTTCATGTACAACATTGTCTGAAAACAAGTTCACATTGGTAGATCAGATAATGATGGGATGATGGTGAGAGATCTTCCAAACAGGGGAGGATAAAATTTTATTTGCTTCAGGGGAGGAAATAAAAGCCCAAGAAAGGAAGACAAACCCAATGTAAGGGAGAGGAAAAGACAAGAGCATACGTTTGTTCATCACTTGCAAAGGCATGCTGATAGATGATTTCACTTGTTGAAACAAGCATCCAAGATACACAGCATCATTGCCTCTTATAATTCCTCCATCCAAGGAAATTGCACCATCTTTTAGTCCAAGATTGGAGCAATGTGTTGATATTGTTAAAGTCAAAGATCAGAAAGCAGATGAGCTACTGAGAAAGATATTCAATCTCTCAGAACAGAAGAAAGTTCAGATCAAGGGTCTGACTATGAAGTGTTTGAAAGATCTTCACAATCCATAAATTTAATTCAGAAACATGTTGAAATGGATTCACATGTTTAGGGGAGGATTATTGGGAATTAAATGTTCTGAAGATTAAGTATCAAGAACTACAAGTATTAACAGTTCCAACTACTGAGAAGAATTCTCTAACAGTTCCAACTGCTGATGTATATCTTAGGACTGCTCAAGTTATAACTAACCGTTCTAACTGGTAGTACAAAGAAGGGACTGCTAGTTGATACTGTTGAGTTGAGACTGCTAGATGGATAAGTATTGAAAAGATATTTGTGTACTAAAGTCAAGAATATACGGTAGATAATATCTTACCCCATGTGCTTAGTTAACAAGTTGTGTACACAGATACATGTTGTATCTTATGTACTGACACTCTCAAGATAAGTTAACAAGTAGGTCGGCTAGACTTTAAGCAATATGTAAAGATCTTCTTGGACTATAAAGAAGATCTTAGACTCGTGATTAAGTGTGCATAAAATAGATAAGTTGATAAGTTCATAACTGTTAAGACATAGAACAAACACAAGAATATCACAAGTTGTAAGAACTTAAGATTCAAGGTTGTAACCCTAGTGATATTTCAAGATCACTCGTATTATTATCATTAATAATATTGAATCGTTTGGTGTTAATCTTTCATTGTTCATTGTCATAGAACAAACATAACCATTCCATTTCCATAACACAAATAACCTTCTAAGTGTGGTTAAGTAAATTCCGCGTACTTAATCATATTCACTCAATATATCATACACACAAAGAACAAAAGGTTTAACCACCTTAACCGTGTGTCTAGAATCCTAACATATTTACACTGTGTTCTCCACTTTATTTTATGAGGGAAAGTGAAAGTAAAGGAAAAAGGTTTTTTTTTTTTTTTTTTTTTTTTTTTTTTTTCTAGATATTTTGAAGAATGAAAAAGTGGGGTAAGGAATGAAAGTGGATGGGACATTGTGTGTTTTTGAAGGTGATATTTACGTCCCAATTTTGGGATGAAAAGGAAGTAAAGTGTATGAAATGACTAATTTATCCTTTATCTTAAAAAAATTCATATATAGAGAAGATACATGATATTCTTATTGTAGTGTTTACTTCCAGAAAAACCAATATTATGTTGCTTGGTTAAGCAATTTATCGTAATTATGCTTTAGCTTCGGTCCTCCGCAGTCTTAGGCTTCTCCTGCGTCCCTTAGCTGAAATAAGACAAAGCACTATTAGCTCGCATTGGGTTTTGAAACCGAGACCAAGCTCCGGCGTGAGAGTAAGTATTCGTTTGGTACGAGTTTAGTGAGAGAAAGTAGTAAGTAGCGGAGTGTGTGAAATCGTATGTCGGCATCCATCGGGGTGGACAACTCTATTTATACTACCTGACCCATGATTCGCGACACCGGGATCGTGGAGATGAGGTTGTCGTCTTGGTGTAGCGAGAAGATCGCCGTTGGTACGAGCCTTAGCTTTCGGGGCTTGGGGTTGTCGTAATGTGCTCGACAACCGTTATGGGCGTAGCACTGTTCCTTCCGTACTACATCATACAGTGGTTGTCAGCATCTGTTAGTCAAGCTCCGGAGTAGACTAGTCTCCTCCACCAATACCTCCGGACCTAGCATAACCTTCCTTACCTTAGCTTCTCCGAAGGACCGTTCTAGCTTGGAATGACTTTCCTAATCTTTCGTGAGAGATGGACTAAGAGTGATTTAGCTCCTCCGGAATATCCGAAAGAGATGATACCTCATCATTTCCGTTAGTTATACTAAACATGCTCGGTCGGATGAAGTAATTTCCTGCTAATTTCTTGAGAATATTTACAAGTTTTCGTATCCATTCCAATTAACTCACTTTATTTCCTGACCATATTTCTTTCGATTATATCATTTCATTTGTACAATTTCCTTCTGCTTTAAACTATCTGTATTTTTAACTTGCTCTAATAATATGTTTGTTATGTATAGTTTTTAAATGTAAATGTAATACTGTAAGTTTTTTATAATTTGAAGTGGGTACAAGTACAAATTTGAGTTAATGTTTTGTTAGAAATGAAGCTGGACGATATTTACGTGAATTGGAGTAGACAACTTGAATGCGTATAACGCAAGGACTTATTATGTAATATTAGAAAAGTTGTCATGTAAGTCATTTAAATACCCCACAAGTCTTCACTTGTGGGGTGTGGCTGTGAACTTATTTCCATAGCAATAATATCAAAGTTCAAAGTCTCCACCTTCTCTCTACACTCTCTCACTAAACCTAAACATGAATCTCTTCTATTTTGATCAACCTCGACCACCGGAAGGTGTTAAAAGTCGATTCTTGGTTATAACAATTGGTATCAAGAGCTAACCGGGGGCGAATCGTGGTGTGTTTGAGGTAAAAAATGTGATTTTTTGGTGTGTTCTTGCTCGTTACTGTTCATCAGTAGCAGTTTTGAAGTTTTTTGTGTTCGATCTTTGTTCTTTAAATACCAAACTGTCATGTTTTTGTTCTTCAAAAGTCGTGGCTGTTTGTGTTGTTTATCTTGAAATCGTACACATGTGAAGTTCAAAGGTTGTGTTTGTTTGGTGTTTATACGACTTGGCTGTTGAAGTTTTAATAACTTTTCACTCTTATCTTGGTGTGGAAGATCATACACTTGTGTTTGTTCTTGGTTTGGCGAGTTAGTGATTATTTCTCAGGTGTTTGTTGGGAAAAAATATGCACTTGTGGTGGTGTTCTTTGCTCTTGGATCGAAATGTGTTAAGGATGAATCACTTTTTGTGTTCTTGAATATTATATTGTAATATCCTTGATATTATTGGTTCAAGTGGGCAAAAGATGTCAGGAATATCAGCAAGTGGTGAAAAGTTGTAAGACTTCATGTGGGTTAGTAAGGGAAAAAATCAAAAAGTGGTTGATAAAGCAAAAATATCGCATTTGGCCTCTTCAGCGCGTTTATCGCAATTGGCAGAAAACCAGCGAATTATCGCAATTCGCATTCTTTATCGCAATTGACACTGACCAGACTTATCGCAATTGAGTCTGAAATTTCTATCGCAATTGGAGGCTGATAAGCACTATCGCATTTGACCTATCGCAGTTGACCTATCGCATTTGACCTATCGCAGTTGACCTATCGCAGTTGACCTATCGCAATTCAGGTCTGATCAGACTTATCGCGAATCAAATTATCGCAGTTCTGTCCGAGAAGTTTTATCAACTACGATATCGGACAAAGAAGCTTCTGCGATATCGGACAACTTAAGCCAATTCACATATCGGACAAACCTTATCGCAATTGAGTAAAATTTAATTTTTACAGGAGACTTAACGGACAATTTTTACACGAGATTCAAATTCTGGTACAAGTGTGGTTAAGTAAATTCCGCGTACTTAATCATATTCATTCAATATATCATACACACAAAGAACAAAAGGTTTAACCACCTTAACCGTGTGTCTAGAATCCTAACATATTTACACTGTGTTCTCCACTTTATTTTATGAGGGAAAGTGAAAGTAATGGAAAAAGGTGTTTTTTTTTTTTTTTTTTTTTTTTTCAAGATATTTTGAAGAATGAAAAAGTGGGGTAAGGAATGAAAGTGGAGGGGACATTGTGTGTTTTTGAAGGTGATATTTACGTCCCAATTTTGGGATGAAAAGGAAGTAAAGTGTATGAAATGACTAATTTTTCCTTTATCTCTCCTATTTATATTGTTATTTACTATTTTGTGAAAGTTATGCATACAAGGGCATATTTGTATGTTTCTATAATAGCGTTACTTCATTTTCTTTCTTATTTTTACTACTTAAGAACATGAAGTTAAACAATATGTTTCTTCCCTTCCCTCTCTCATACTTTTCTTTACCTTTCATCCTTCCCTAATTTAACTCGAGAACATAGTGTTAAGCTTGGCATTACACAACAACTATTCTAGTTGAGGCTAATAAAGTGCTTGCCCCTCTGCATTTTTTTTAATGGCATGGGAATAAAAGTAGCGACTAAAGGTGTTCTAGTTGTGGAAAATGGGTGGGATAAATTTTTCTCAACAAGAGATATCATCAATGTTATTGGGAATGTGGCGTTTTCTCAACTACTAAAGTTGTTATGGCAAGCGGTGTTATGAGTTATGGGTTTACAAGTTGAGTGGCTGGGTTGTTAGAAGATCAACTATTGTGGTTGGTATATCTGATAAGGGAACTATGGCTCGGGTTATACTTCCTGCTCGAATCTATCATGTGGCTGTTGGTCCAAGTTACAAGTATGTTATTGGTTATGCTTTAAGTCAAATCCGTAACTATACGGTCGGTGATACGTGAGCCTATTGGGGCACACACGTATACACTGACAAAATATGTTTACGATATAATTAATATATATTATAGTAAGTTATTGTCGTTAGTTTATTCGTTAAACTTTAAATTAACAATTGGGCTAATCAATTAACTTGTAATGGACTCTTTATTAATGATAGATGCCCAAACGAGCCATAAGCCTATGTGGAAGCTTATCCTCGGCCGAATAGGAGTCCAAGAAGAGGTGGGAGTTTGCTTGGTGGATAAGCTAGGTATTTAGTATATAAGGAATTCACCCTTGAGGTTCATTATTTACTATATAAGATCCTTGCTCTCTTAAAACCATAAGCAAATCAACTAGCCTCTCTCCCTTACCTATAGTCGACCGATTAAGGTATAATTGGCCAAAACCAAACAACACAAAAACCACGTGTTTCGTTGTGTTCTTCTTGAAGTGGAACTAGCATTCGCGTATTCCAAGTGACGTGTAGTGTATGCTACAATAGAGAATAACCTACTTTGGTTATTATCGTGTTTCGAACAAGATCCAAGATCCAAGCAGGAAGATTCAAGAACAAGATTCAAGAACTTATCAATTGTCTTAGTAATTCAATTGATTCGAGGTTTATATTTTATGTGGTTTATTTGTTAATTCATAATCATCAAACTAGATCCATCCGTTGCGTACTCGTGGTATTAATGGTTAATAGTTTGTCAAATCCCAACATATGTATCATTAGGTGTTTGTCTTAGGCTGGGCGCAGAAGGAGTAGTTGACTGGTCGATTGATCGCCCTTATTGTGGTGTGTCGATCGCCCAGCGATCGGATTTTTTTTATTATTATTTTTTATATTTTTTTTAAAGGTCAAGTGGACGATCAAAATAGAGTGCAAGGAATGGACAAAAAAAGTCACTTTCAATAAAACAATACCACTTGTGTGTGTGTTTCGGTGTGTTTAGTGTGTGTGTTTAATGTGTGTGTGTGTGTGTGTTTAAGGTTGAAGATGAAGTTATATAATGTGTGTGGTATTATTTGGGCTGTGAGCATGTGACTTACATTTATTTATTTTTTTTCTAAATTTTAGTTTTCTAATTTTTTTTAAAGATATTATTTGTAAAGTCTTTTATAAAAGAAGGAAAAGAAAAAAGAAGAAATTAATATTTGTTAGTTGAAAGAAGTTGAAAAAATAAATAAATAGATGAAGGTCGCCCTGACTGTGGTAAAAAATTGTATGTAGTTCCTCGGAGAGAGAAAGCTGATGTGGCGGGTGAAATGATGGTCGTTGCTGGTGACTACTGTGCCCATCCTTATAAAGTTTTATGTATGTTTAAAGTGATGGGTCACAACTTTGGCTTCATGTGGATTGGCACTATGTTACCAATGAGACAGTCCTGTTACTTTCTTTCATGTTATTCTGTTTTCTTGATGTTACATGTGGTCCATGACTCTCTCCTGTCATCTTGTTGGAGATAACATTCGGGCCTTTCAGTGTTTGGTTTTTAGTCCTGATGATAAGTGGCCATACTTGGCATGTAAGGCCAATGATAATGGTAAGGTTGCCCTCCCAACCAATCGAGTGGATGACCGAGTTCTCCCCATTAGCTCAACCGAATTGGTGACCGATCACCCCCAACCTTTTCAAAGTTATGGTTGGTCTGGCAACCGAAAGTTTCATTCTCTTTTGAGTATGCCTATTTTTTTATTAGTTTTTATGGCACTACTACAAAAATGGACATAGAGCCTCCTTAATAGAGCCCGGTTTTAGTGAAACACGTGCTCTAAAGGGATTTCGGGTTGTGAAAAGGTTATGGAGCCATGTTCTTTTTTACAAAACCGGGCTCTATGTTAAAAAGCGTTAGAGCTGTGTTTTTTGCTTTAAAACCGGGCTCTATTCCTCGTATAGAGCCATGTCCTTTCTAATAAAACCAGGCTTTATGTTCAAAACCATTAAAGCCCGTTTTTCTTCCACAAAATATTACCATAGCGGGTCTGCCCTGCCTCATGTAGCTTAAACTTCCTTGAAGCACATATTAGTACAACCAATTTTTAAAACTTGATTATAATTGTTTTAGTTTTTGTGTGTAGAGGTGGTAGTGAGCTGTCTACTCGAGACTTGCAAAAGATGGTCCAAGCATTGCCACAATATAGTGAACAGATCCCTTCATGTTGATGTAAGTTGACAGAAATTCACACTATTCCAGTTATGTTGCAACCTTTTTTGGTAGTGTCCAATATATTGCACGAAACAAAAAAAGAAATGACAACAATTGCGGTAGGATCAAAGAAATGACAGAAATTCATCTGTTTGGCCAGTTTCTGATTAAGGAAGCGTCGGATATTATCGAAACTACAGGTGGCTCCTTTCATCTGGTCAAGTGTCATGTGGGTCAAGGCACAAACTCGACGTCTTACTCATAAATTGAAATTTGTTGTTTGCAAGAGTAGTCAAGATTAATCTCAATGTATCAATAGAAAGTAGTTGTAATATCAGTTAATCTATCCTTTCTTATCTGAATCAATGTAATGTTCAAAACCGGGCTCTATTTGCTTTTCACATAGAGTCCCTCCCTCTTTGTGCCCTCATGGAAACCGGGCTCTATCAACCTTTTCAACCGGGCTCTATGTCCATTTTTGTAGTAGTGTGGGGTATGTTTTTTGTTGTGTAATATAGTTGTCTTTTTCTATAAAAACATTACTCAGTTATAAATTGATGGACATTTTATTAGTTTTTAAAAATTGACAGATGTAAATACCATATGAAAGGATGAACATAATATAAAAAATATGAAAGCTTTTCTACAGGAAGGAAGAATACGAAGTGATTTGTTTGCTTGTATTTCGTTTGGATTTGTTGAAAAAAGAAAGGAAGGTGTTTGAGTTTATAAGATTTTTGTGTAAACAGATTCTTGGTTTCGTTTGGTGTTTAGAGAGTGGGATAAGATTTTAAAGGATGTAATTGGACTTTAATTGGACAACAATGCTAACCACAAATTAGTTTTATTTCATTTGTTATATCGGAATAAATATTCGAGTGAGGTTATTGGATTGGGCTAATAAATCAAGAGTTGGTTACTATCGGGTACCCGCGCATTTGTGGCGGTTACTATCGGGTACCCGTTGTGACTAAATTTTGTGGCGAGCAAATGTTGTTCATTTATATGTTTTTCTAAAAATAACTTTACGAAAGAGTCGGTTTCACATATTTTTTTAACTTTCGTATCCATAAAACTTAGCTTTATATAAATTAAATAGATATTTTGAACGACGAAAAAACATTGCTCAATAAAATACTTATTATCACAATCGTATAATGAAAAACAATTTCATTAGTTATGTTAGGAATATAAATATTCATATGAAGGTTCGGTCACCCCGAGTATCTAATTAGCATTTATATAGCTCGTAGGCTTATATATATAAGCTTAGTATTATTAGTATTATTAGTTTTATTAGATTAGTCGTAGATATATTTGTGGAGTGGGTCGGGGCTTTCCCCACTGTCAGCTCACTCCACAGCCCACTAGGGGCACCAATATTAGTTAGTATAAATACCCCTTCCCACACTTGGGAAGGGTTGGAACTCTTCACACATTGAATCTAACATTATCAGATTTTCTCTCAACAAGAGTCTCCCTTTCTCTCTCTAACATCTCTCTACAAACTAACTCAAATGGGTTTCTTGATCTTTCAAGATCCAAGACCACCCGAATAGATCCACACAATCAAGAAGGTTATTTCCTACAATTGGTATCAAGAGCCATGGTTTCATCTTGGTCAGATCTGTGGTCAATGGTTTAATACGGTTTGATTGTGTGTCCGCTTCATTTCTTTTGGATCGTACCATATGTTTGGTTCGTATTATTTATTTAACATAGCCCTTGAATCTTTTGTGTTATCAGTTTGACTAAAAAGTTTACTCATATCTTATTCGAATATCAAATTGGTACAAGATTGGTTGGTCAAAGATTTGACAATAATTGGTTTCTGCGGTCAAACAAGTTGGGCACAAATTTAATGTTTCTATATTAATTCATGTGTTGGACTCTGTGCTCAAAAGCAATTCACTAATTCATTTTTTGTTTTGTGCCTTTTGTGCTCTAAATCATCACGTGGTGCCTTTCAATGTTTTGTGTTTATAAAATCACGGATCTAAGTGATTGTTGATGTTTTATGGGTTAACTCTTAGTTTACTCATGATTTTCTGTGGATTGTTCTTGGTTGTTGGTTGGTTCAAAAGTGCGGTTTTCTTGGAATGATGATCTTAGTTACTGCTGGTGTTGAATGAACTTCTTGGATGCGGTTTGTGGTTCACGTGAATTTGTGGCTCACAAAATGAGGCAGTTTGGCTGTTTGCCAAAAATGTGGTAAAAGACGAAAGTACGAAAGTGACAGCTTTGACCGGTCAAATGCGGTTTGTCCCGAACTCGGTTTGTCCATTTAACCACGGACTCGGTTTGTCCACTTAACCCCGAACTCGGTTTGTCCATAATATCATGAACTCGGTTTGTCTATTGGCTAACAGACTCGGTTTGTCTGTTTAACCCTGGACTCGGTTTGTCCATACAATCCCGAACTCGGTTTGTGTTTTGCACGGATGCGGTTTGTATCCTGTCTACTTACTTGTCTGGCACTTAAAAGAACAAAAAGAAAGCAAAGTGATACAGTGATATTAAAACCCAAATAACATCTTCTAATCAAAACATAAACAAATCCGAATTCATACTGTCAACTCACATGATACAAACTCAAAACGAAAGTCAAAACGACATTACAACAACTCAAATCCAATCCAAATACAAAATCATCTAACCACTGCTCGAATCTAGTCGACTACAACAAACAAATCTACTCGAATCATTTCACAACAACAAACTCTAATCTAACCTTAACAACATGTTTAACTCACTTGACTTCCTATTCACTCTTCCTCTTTTCGACTCAACATAATCTGAAAAAGAAAAAGAACACAAGGATCTCAATTTGCTTATTCGTATGTTACAACAACCCTCGAACAACTCAAAGGTCATACACACGAAAATCATAATCATCATCGACCATTGTGTGTTAAAGCCTAGCTTCGTTTAAATATCCGAACACTTAAAAGAAATATCAAAACATTCGTGCTTTGATTTTGCTTTTGATTCGGTTACAAGAAAACACAAGAAAGATAACTGATCTTACCTTAAACCATGTGATAATCTTGTCACTTGTGCTCATTACTTGTGGTAATATTCGAACGGTGAGGGTTAAAACTTTTTAGAATCGTTGGGATTGAGATTGGAGGATGGGTGAATGCTTTGTGATGGGGGCGGATATCACTAAGAGTGAGAGATTAAGGTTTGGATACGACTTAATGTTTGTGATAATCGATTTGAGGTGTGATAGCAGTTAGATGAGTGATGGGGGCGTAAAATTTGATTAGGGTTAAGAAGATTAGGGGTGGTTTGTTATTAAATACCGGATTATTAGGGTTTGTGTTTGTGGGTATTAGGACCGAAGCATTTGGGCTATGTGAAATTTGGACTTTAAATGGGCCGAGAATGCTGATGATAAGCTTATTGGACTAGAGATTTGAATGGGCTGGATGCTGAAGTTTATCTCACAGGATGAAATGGTTGATATGTGTGGCTTGTGATTATTATACATAGAGATATGTATGGGTTTGTGTTGGATCCAGAGTAAGCTTTTGATCTGCTTGTGATCCAACTTGGTGTTTTGGACTGGATCAACACTCGGTATGTGGACTGGATCAACATTCGGTTAATTTGGGTTTTTGTGATACAGGTTGCCTAGTGATTAAATCAGCAGACGACTTATGTTTAAATTGCACATTGATATTTCTCAAGCGCTTATGATTAAAGTGAAATATTTGAATTGGGCATTAAACTTGAGTAAGTGCTTAACTCCAAATGGCCGAATGATAATGTGGAATGAATGTGGGATGTACAATTGTTGTCGCGATAAATGATTGAGGACTTAGCCGAACTTGGTTAAAATCCTTCATGGGCTGATTTTATGGTTATTAGTGATTTGTCAGTTCACGAGCATACATAGTACACGGCTACAGTTTTTATTGAATCTCATCAGGATTACAGAGTTGTGAGTTTGTCAGCCTTGTACTAGTGATACCTACGATTTGAATAAGCCTGCGATTTGATATTTGCAAGTTGAGTTACAGTTGACAAATTGCAATGTGATTAATTGTGATTTGTCAAGTTGCGTGTTTGACTTATTGCGACTTGACGGATTGCTATTTGACCAGTTACGATATGACGTTGCGAGTCATCACTTGCGATTCGACTTATTGTGATTTGGTTGATTGCAATCTGTCTTGGTGTAATTTGGCAATCTGTGACTTGGCCTGTTGCAATTTGATCAAGTTGTGATTTGACTTCTTTGACTTGAATTTCGAAGATCAGTATTGCACTTCACTCTTGGTTGTTCTTGTTGATTTCACGGTTTCTCTTGTAGATTTTAGAAAATCCCGCGAAAGAGTCGATTTCTCGGTTTAAATCTCAAAGAGCTGTAAAATCCCGTGAGATTAATTTTGGACATATAGGCGGGACTTGGATTTTGACATAATATAACTTACGGGGTTTGGCTATTTTTTCCGGGATAAGTTTGTGCTTCAAGATCTGCAGGAATTGGGAAATTATGGTAACTTGGGTGGTTTGTTAATTCACGGGTTGGTGTACTTAGTGTCACAAACATCTCGGGGTGGATGGATGCACGATGTTTGTTGACCCTTGCTCGAGCGCATTTAAGGTGGTTAGACCTGGATGTTCAAGAAGTGGATATATACAATAAAGGATGGAAGGTTGGGTATATATCACTACCTATATTTAAAGGAGTTACGTTGTTGTGCTCAATATAGGTTCTAAATCACAATTTGCAATTTAAAGTGATTAGACTTGGATGTTCATGAAGTGGATATATACAATTAAGGATGGAAGGTTGGGTATATATCACTACCTATATTTAAAGGAGTTACGTTGTTGTGCTCAATATAGGTTCTAATTCATAATTTAGTGCAAGTTTAAGTCGCTGACTTGTTCTTTATCAAGCTTCTTCAAGTGATTGTTGTTTCTCAAGCTTCTAATGTGATTGTTGTTCAAGATCTTCTCAAGAGGTAGTCAGGCTTAAAGACAAGAGGTGATTTGTTTGGAGACATGTTTTAACCTTTTACTCACGTTAA
This sequence comes from Artemisia tridentata subsp. tridentata, assembly GCA_021014915.2. Lineage (NCBI taxonomy): Eukaryota > Viridiplantae > Streptophyta > Magnoliopsida > Asterales > Asteraceae > Artemisia > Artemisia tridentata. The sequence goes on along the minus strand of CP139501.1, from coordinate 329,455,455 downwards.
AGTCATATGCATTTCATCAAGCGGTTTTGGCATATTACGAGCTTCAATGAATTGTTAATCTACTAAACCATTGATGATGAGGAAAGCAAGGGGTTACTACAAGAGAGTCTTAATCACCATCTTCATTGCAGTAGTTTCATTTGTCTCTTTCCATGTTTTGTGCCTGACAAATTCACAAACATCACGGACTCTCAGCTTTGGCAAAAAGGTCATTTCATGTCCTTTTTGAGGGGGAGAATTATCGCAAGTTTCCTAGAAGTTCCGTCTCCAGCGATGTGAATTTTAGCGGTTCCGGTTACAGCGGGTCAGATCGTATCGGTTCAGTCTCCAGCGGTTTGAATCTTAGCAGTGTCGGTTACAGCGGGTCAGATCGTAGCGATTCAGGATTCAGTGGTTCAGTCTACAGCAGTTTGAAGCTTACTGTTGTGCAGTTAGTTCTTGAATTTATTTCTCAGATAAATCTCAAGAACCGTAAAATCCTGTACACAGTACGACAACTATTCCACATCCAAGTAGCTGGATCAGACAGCCTTGGTTGATAGGACTGACTATGAGTCTTGGGCAATTCTAAGAATTTGCGCATGTTTCTTTTCCTTTTGACTAGTCAACAGCACAAGATGATCACGAAGTTCATTTGGTATTCCTTATTTGAGATTGAAGCTGAATTTCACGAAGGCGTCTACTTATTTTATCTTGAAGTCGGGGTTGGTTGGATGCATGACTTTCAATGATAACTTGCTCGTGCTTAAAATTTAAGTTGAAGACTTGGGTTATCTAGTTACCAGCAGTCGGGGTAACTATCACTTAAGAGTTATTGGAGTACTCAGTGTCACACGTCAATGACGATGTCGATAATCGCAAGAGGTGTTAATGTCTCATACTTTGGTTGGGTATTGTGCACTTAGAGATCTGCTTGGAGCATTAATTCTCTACACCGTTCTTCCAACATTAGTGCAAGCTTAAGTAACAAATTTGGGGATTTATTCTTCAATTTTCAGTATTGGTGTATCGGGTTTTCTTCATCGAGTGGTCACTAATCTTTGTACAAGGTTGGTTAGTTGGCCAAAGGTGTTAAAAGTTGTGATGTGATCTGTATTTCTCACGTAATATTCTTAACCCAAACTGATGTTCACCAAAACCAAATCAGTCACGCCACATTCAATCGGTTACTGTCTCACGGTTTCTTCTTGGTTTTGTAAAATCCCGCGAAAGAACTTATTTCTCGGTTTAAACCATAGATTTGTAAAATTCCGTGATGATGGGCTATGCGCTCTTGACCAGGATCGGGTTATAACCATTATCGAAGTTCAGTTATAACATCACAAATGGCTGGATCGAGGCTTTTAACTGACAAGATGTGACTACGGGGTTAGTTCAGTATTATTTATTTGAGGCTGAAGTGAAATTTCATGGGTGCGTGTACTTAGCATCTGAAGATATCGGGGAGGTTGGATGAAGATTCTTCGAGATCCTTGTTCGAGCTTTCAATATAATGACAAGGACTTGGATATCTAGTTATTTTTTCTTTCTCCCTATTACAAAATAACTATCACTTTAAGGGGTCACGTTGTAGTGCTCAGTGTCACACGAAGTTGTGGATATCCAAGAGGTGATGTATGTCTTATACTTGATGGTTGGTTGGTTGAAGAGTATAGAGTACTTAGGGATTCGATGTTACACGAAGTCTCTGCACCGCTCTTTGTCTCGCATTAGCACAAGTTTAAGTCACAAGTTCGGGTTATGTTACTTCAGGCTCAAGTTCATCATATTGGGTTTTTCTCCATCAGTGGTCACGATTTCAAGCCGACAAAATGATAATGGGGTTGGTAACGAGTTAGATGAGAGAAGTTGTAAAGAGAGAGATTATGACGTCTGTACAAGTCAGTGCAGGCCTCGTTCTTCATCAAATGACGTTTGAACACAGCAGTTCAAGCCTCGTTCTTCATCATAATGACGTCTGTACACTTCAGTGCAGGCCTCGTTCTTCATCAAATGACGTCTGTACTCTTCAGTGCAGGCCTCGTTCTTCATTAGATGACGTTTGAACACAGCAGTTCAAGCCTCGCTCTTCAACATAATGACGTCTGAATACCTCAGTTCAGGCCTCATTCTTCAAAGAAAAGAAAAGTGTACGCTTGAGTGCACTTTATCTTCAAAAGAAGAGGAGTCTTCTTATTTATGGCCATTCTCATCAACAAGATTCATGCTCTTTCCGTGCTTATTCAGTCTTCAAGTGGATCGGTGCACATTGGAGTATATTCTTATTCACTTGTTCAACCAAAAATTGCAGTTGACAGGCATATGCAATTTTTGAGGGGGGAAAGAGTGAATAAACAACATGTCAGTCTTCAAGAACCGTCAAGTGGAGTTACTTATCGTTGATGGTATTCATATTCACTGGTTCAATCATCAAAAATTGCAGTTGGCAGGCATATGCAATTTTTGAGGGGGGGAAAGGGTGAATATTAGTCTACATGTTGGTTGATGATTGAGAAATGGTCATACGACTCCTGAATACGTCAGTTCAGGAGTCGTGCAAACCATGGTTCTCCAACACATCTTCTTCCTCTATCAAGGTGTTGAAGAACATGGTCATGGAATGCTAATCGAGTCTCACGGGTTGGTATAATCAGCAACAATGGGTTTCTAGTCAATGCTTCAAGTACACGTCATCAGGCTACATGTACACATCATGATGATGATTCCGATTAATCGTAACCATCATGGGGGAGAGAAATGTGTACACCAAGGACGCACAACAGGTTCACGTGATCAGGGCTTAATATCCAGAATGGATAAATACTGTAGATGATCAGTGGTTCAACTTGTTACCTTGGTATTTACGTTTCACTGTTACGTTATGGGCTGATTAATCGTAACCATCAGGGGAGAGAGAATGTGTACATCAAGGACGCACAACAGGTTCACGTGATCAGGGCTTAATATCCAAGGATGGATACATTCTATAGATGATCAGTGGTTCAACTTGTTACTTTGGTGTTATACGTATGACTGAAGAAGGTCGAGTCGTCAGTCTATTCTACGTTCTCTGTTGGGAGTTATCATCTTATGTGTATGCTGCGGGCTGATGGGTTACATGTAAGGTTACTGGAAGGCATTGGGTGAGATGAAAATGATTGGTATTCTATTCCTCCACATTGGGCAATCTTGAAGAAGGTCGAGTCTTCAGTCTTCTCTACATTCAAGAATGTTGAGCTCTTTTCTTACAACTTGATATTTAACTTAATCCCATGACAGTTCTTGTTTGATGAGTTGTGGAGTTAAGTTAGGTTCAAGTTGTTCCGTAGTTTTAGGTTTAGTCCAACTTGATGTTAACCTAACCTCATGACAGTTCTTGTTTGATGAGTTGTGAGGTTAAGCTAGATTTCAGTTGTGGCTCAACTTAAACTACCGAAAAGATGCATAAGGTTTTTGACGGCGTCAATCAAGGATGGGAGTGTTAGAAGATTAAAGACGGCATGCATTTGGTTATCAAAAGACTTCTTCTTATTATGGGTGTTCATCCAAAGGCTTCTTCTTCTTCCTATTTTGGGTGTTCATCAGAATGGTTGTCAGATTGGGGGAGAGCACTAATTAGGGGAGAGTGTTGAGCCAGAATCATTCCCTGATTGAAAGTGCTCACATTGCTCTTCAGCAAGTCAAGTGATGAATGCGGAGAAGATTCAGAATGCTGAGGAGTAATGGTTTCTGGTTCGTATCCTTATATATATATACCTGTTCATATCTTATACCATTTGTGTAAATAGATACATAGAAATCATGCTAATTGTAAATAGAGAAACGTAAAACCAGAAAAACCATAAAAATTGAAAAATAGAAAATACCAAAAATAGTTTCACCTAGGCATGTCTTCTGTTTATCGATAACATTTACGGACTTAGAAATGTCATTCAATAATGGCACGGGTCTTTAAATGAAGCTCGAGCAGAAGTTATACAAATCGGTTAAAACATGTCTTAATGGCTTGCTATTACTTTAGATAGCAACCCGCGCTTCAAAATGGGGAAAGCACGTCGCCAAAAAGACGGCTGTTCCTCCAACTGGGTGATGTTCACCTGGGCATGGATTACTTTATATCCATGTTTCTTCGATCTGATGTACGTTTCAGTGCATCATTTCTTGAAAAAGAAGAGAAGTCTTCTTTGTATAACAAATAGTTTTCATTCTATGATTCTTCTGAAAATTATTTGTGAGACACTTGGTGAATATGTGTTGTATGGAATTTGTTTATACTTGGATTATGCATAAAAATTGTCACTCAATCAACGACTACAAAACCTCATGACAGTTCTTGTTTGATGAGTTGTGGGGTTAAGCGTGATTTTAGTTGAGGTTCAACTAGAATACGGGTCATTGATTGAGGGGGAGAGTGAATTCAAATTTTATATCATCAAACGGATTTATTGGTTAAATCATACTTGTTAGAAATGGTTTTGTAGTTAATGGGGAATTAGTTGAAGAGGATCTTGCTTAAATATATCAAATGACCAAGTGTGTTAGTTGCTAGAAAGTTTAGGACATTATGTGCAATTTGCTTGTAGTATCCTAGCTTCACATAACTAGAAGGTTCATTTGTATCTCTTTGGAATCCTCGTTTAATCCCCTAGATACTTTAAGACTCAAAACCTAAAAGAAGTAAGAAAACCAGTTGTGTTTGATGTTCTTGAATGCCCCAATGACATTTGTATAATCTGAATGAATGAGTTTCAAATGTTGTGTGACTTATGTTAGTCGATTGCTGCTCAATTGTTGTCAATATTGTGCTTATGCTATCAGGATTTGCTTAGGTGTATTGTTATTATGTTAGAATCATGTTCCTAAGATCCTGAATTAAATATTGAAATCTGTGTGAATTGCCATGTTCATGATTGCTAATTGCTCTTCATGCTAGATAGTGGTTTGACGTAGTTCCTGATTGGGGTTTGATTATAAGATGAACTTGGTATTATAATGTGGCAAGCTGCTGAAGGGTAGCTATTTAGGAATAGTGTATCTGTATGTATGTATATCTGTGTTGATATTCTTATGCAGATTCCATAGCCAAAATGAATGTACCAGTTCCCATTCTAACCATTTGATCAGACGTTCAAACTCTATTGATTGGCTCGAAATTCACCTCAACAACAACTTCAGCAACAACAACAACAACACCTTCACCTCCACCACCATCATTTCAACAAAGAAGTACTTACTCAGATCTCGCCTAGTGGGGATCGACAATACTTGAGAAGATTTGTTGGTGGATGGATAATCGATGTTGACCACTGACTCACTCAGAAAAGTGGGTGATTACATCATTTGAGCAAAAAGGTCAATATCATTTGTGTCATAATAGTTAACTTGTGCAAAATGAGCAGTGAATCTCCCTCTTAGATTAAGGGGGAGCAAAGTATGTTTCATCATCAGAACATGTTAAACCTGACCACATTTTCTCCCATGTTTTTCTAAATTATTTAAATCAATTGGGATCACAAATCTCAAAAGGTTTGAAATTTTTGATCGGGGGAGAGAATGTGATTTAAATATGAAACCTGATGAAAATGTGATGTTTTGGACTTAAATGTAAGCTCTCCCATATGTGCTAAACTCTTTCGTATATCGATTCACATATTGAGGGGGAGCGAATTGACAAAAAGGATTTGGCATGCATCTTATGTGAGCACGGCTCAGAATTCACAAAAGAATTGACGAAACAAAACTGTCATCTATCGAAAGGGCATATCCTGGCCGGGTAATAATTTCAAGCTGGTCTAACCAGTGATGTAAGCGTGTCTCGAAAAGGATGTGTCTGAGTAGAGTGTACCGTTTCGAGAAACTTTCTATGGACTTGACCAGGACGGGTAATAATTTCAAGCTGGTCTAACCAGTGATGTAAGCGTGTCTCGAATCGGTCATGTTCACTGAAAGTGGATCAATTCAAAAAGTGCAAGCTCTACCTAACATGTGCAAATTTATAAAACTATCACTCGAGCACATGTTGAGGGGGAGCATTTGAAAAATATAAAACTCTCAAGTGTTTGCAAAAATGTGTTTCAGAATCATGAACACTTTGAGAGATTTTTTCAAAGATTTGGTTTATGGCAATCGTGGAAGTACACCAAAGACCGACCACTTTAATTAATGCATGGAGTTATAAGGATGGTCAGGTTAGGCTCAAGTTCCCACGATCCCGCCAGAGCCGGAGGGATCTACCCAGGGACAATCCACTAGTTAGTGTAGAAGTCCTTAGGTATGATTAAAAAAGGAGAAAAGTGAATGAGGGAAGAGTGCCGACTGAGATGGAGCTAACACTGGAACAAACCCAACAAGGTGTTAGTTATGAAGTCTCGGTAAGCACTGAAGGGGTTGAAGAATGAAAAAGAATTGTAAAGAGAAAGGGTGAAAAGAAATAGCCCTCCTTACAACTTAGGCAGAAACCGGGTCAATACATATGCTGTCAGAATCACTTAGTTGATTGCTGGCATTGAAGATAAAGTATCATGGACCCAGTGATACGCTGCACAACCCTCCCTAGCCACTCAAGGTCCCTCAAAGGATTCTTGTTTCAATTGTCACGGAGTTCAATACATTCCTATCGTCTCTCTCACTCCGAGTTAGATGATATTGAAAAGGTGGCAGTCCTCTCCAGCCTCCGATCACCAAATCAAAACGCACAATTGAGTCTAGAGCCACGAGATGCATAAAAAGATCTCATAGGAACACGAATTATTTCTACACTGGGTGTTCAACATTAAGGACACCAGTTGTAAACTTAAGAGTCCTACGCAGATCTTAGCAATCTGCCAGAACATTTATGAGGGAATTTACAAATGTAATTCTCAATGATTAAATGGAAATTCCTGCCAGGGTCAACATCACGCAGCCCTGAAAGTAGGTCACTTCGGTAATTCTTTATGGATTACGCTTAGTGGTCACGACAGTTTCTAACGGTCTACAGTCGTGGAGTGATCTCCAGCGACTCACCTAATCGTTGATGTGCTACGGTTCAATCTTAAAAAGCCCTCTGTGGGTTTTCGATTAGGAACGGTCTTGGTAAGGATTAGAGAGAGTTTTCACACTATGCTGTTAACAATCTCGAAGTCCGAACCTGTAAGTACCGGATGTTTTATTGCTAACTGTCGTATGCAGGAACTTCTGGCGATTGTAGCTGATTGCTGTTGCAGCTGTTTGCGGTTGTAGCTGATTGAAGTTGCAGCTGAATGCGGTTGTAGCTGGTTGCAGTAAAGATGCCAATCCTCTACCACATGTTCACACTACATCATCATTGTAACTCAAGAATGTCATGATCAACCTAAAAGACCTTTTAAATGGCTTCCGCAAACTCTGATGCTAAAGATCATGACACCAAATAGTGTGAGCATGTCGGCTCAAAGAATAACACATCACATGGAAACATACTGCTGAAAGATGACTTGGAAACAAATGTTGGATGATAAAGTCGAAGAATACTCAAAGATCATCCAAGACAATCAAACAGTCATCTAACGAACACTGCTGAATGCACAAAGATACAAGACTTTGAAGAATCAAAGACTACGAGCTATGAAGACATGATCAGAAGACAAAATGCTAGAATTCAAGTTATTATTTCCGGGGTGACCTCCCTTAGGGGGAGATTGTTAGGAATATAAATATTCATATGAAGGTTCGGTCACCCCGAGTATCTAATTAGCATTTATATAGCTCGTAGGCTTATATATATAAGCTTAGTATTATTAGTATTATTAGTTTTATTAGATTAGTCGTAGATATATTTGTGGAGTGGGTCGGGGCTTTCCCCACTGTCAGCTCACTCCACAGCCCACTAGGGCACCAATATTAGTTAGTATAAATACCCCTTCCCACACTTGGGAAGGGTTGGAACTCTTCACACATTGAATCTAACATTATCAGATTTTCTCTCAACAAGAGTCTCCCTTTCTCTCTCTAACATCTCTCTACAAACTAACTCAAATGGGTTTCTTGATCTTTCAAGATCCAAGACCACCCGAATAGATCCACACAATCAAGAAGGTTATTTCCTACAAGTTAAATAGTTGAAATACGTCATATGTAATTCTTGACATCCGTAAATTTATTGTTAAAAAAAAATAATAATAAAAAAAATAAATAAAAAAAAAATTAGAATACATAATTCACGGAACATTTTATTTCAGGGTACCCGCCGCCGCAACGCGCGGGTACCCTGCTATAACCTTTAAAGGGCCTACTTTTAACACCTGATTAAAACTCGAAGTCAATTTCAATATTACATAATTTTGACAATTGAAATTAGATATGATATATTTTACCTTGGAGTCATCAAACTTGTACCATGTATGAGGTGCAGTCGTGCAGATGGTACATAATAATGACCACAACTAAATGCAAAGGCCGTATGTACAACAACTACTTATAACTCATATTCCAAATAGGGGAATGTTATACATTCCCTCCCTATAGGCTATTTGTACAAACCGCGAAATACAAGGTACAACCGACCGGAGATTAAACTGCACCATTCCAAATCCACCTGCATAACAAGAATCAAGAGGTAAGAATGTTAAAGTTGTGGATATAAATTAATATACGTATGTCCAGTTTCGAACACGAGACTTCGAGATTGCACACATTACGTATGAGTCTCAATGTTTGAATAATTAATATAATGATTTATGATTAATTATTAAATCACAAATATTTATATGGTCGAACAAGGAAAGAGAAGGAGGTTGAGTGTCGAATTTAAGAACTTGAGGAGGTATTGGACTCAAACTTGGAGAGTAAGTTTGGAGTGTATAAAACCCCTCAATAGCTCCATATGATCGACAAGAATAACATTTATCCCTAACCGATTTATATTAATAGGTTCTCTCTTTTCCTACCCACTGACAACATACACGAACAGTAAATAAAAAGGAGTAATGATTCCATGCATGTGCATGTATCATTGATTAGTCTATTATGCATGCACAGTATATGCATGAATATTATTAGTTGACTCCTTTATCTCCGTGTTAGTGGGATTCGATCATGTATTATCTAGAACATCAAACCCTAGTCGTTGTGATGTTTTATTTGTGATACATGAACCTAGCTTTTCACATTGAGACGCTAGTAATACGTGTGTACAAGAACGAAGGACAAGCTTACTTTAGCTTGTGTGATTTTCCCCAATTCAATTAGGTGGTGTCGATTTATATATAAACCCTAATTAGGGTTTATATTGTTCTTGGAGATCCGGTTTCTTGTTTGGCTAGAAACCACAAAAGGTACGCATTACTTTTAATTTAGTTAATTAATTACATGTATTGTAGATCTTGTTTTTCCGCTGCGTGTACTTGATGTTATATGTTTATTTGTTTATGGCTATGATTCAAATATTCCAACAAAGAATATGTACATGTTCCTGTGGAAAGCAAATACCTTAACCTTAATTATCATTTCAACCCAAAATGTATCCGTTTTATGGGATGTGTTATACATACCCTCCCTATGTTGTCACATCAGGGAGGGTTTGGTCAAACCGTACAACTCACGATGCACACCGTACAAGCCAGCGATGCATATAATCATTGGATACCCTCCCTATGGGAAAGTGTGGAAAAACTCACCCTAATTTTATACATAATTGTATTTTTTTGTAAATACAGCAAGACTTCCAAAGAAAGCCATTCTTAAGCAAGTTTGTCACCAATTGCTATTATCTTGACATTCACTACACGGAACAGCAAGTAAATATCTAACAGTGTAGTCATTAAAACTTTAAACTAAACAAAAACTTTAAATAACAGTAATATGTTTATAAAAAGTCACACAACAATACAACATTAATTAACTCTCTTCAATTAGGTATAAGTTTCAATTAAGCCTCAAAGTAATAAGACTGCAATATACATATACATACATAGATTAAGCGTACAACTAACCCTCAAAAAAAAGCATACATAACCCTCAAAATATAAGAGAACAACACAAAGGGGATATGACTCACCATTATCGATGGCGGTTGTTATGGGTGAAGGAAGGAACGCTGGTAGATGTGGCAGCTAGCGATGGCATTGTGAAGAGAGGGAGGGCAGTGGAGAAAGATGAATAGCGGCGGTGTGTGATTTTGTGAAATGAAAAAGTTAAATTAAACCGCCATTTTTTCAAAAGAAAAAATTAAAACGCCCAAAGTAATAGAGCCCGGTTGACAATAAAGAATTGGGCTTTATTAGAGACAGGGTGATAGAGCCCGATTATTTAAGCACGGAACCTGGCTTTATTAGTGAAAAAAAATACGCAATGTGATAAAGAACCCCATTTTCTTGAAAACAAGGCTTTATTTAGGGGGCTTTATTTCAATTTTTGTAGTAGTGTCAACAACCCAATCTCAGTAACTTAGATAACATGGTTTGCACCAGGCCAGTTGCTAATCTAAAGAAATCAATGACAAAAGTTTCACCTAATCTATGATTTTGTTTGGATCAACTTTATTCCCCCTAACATTTCTATCATTTCTAGCGTTACATATATGTTATGAAAATTGCAGGGTTCGGGGAACATTTTCAGCTAAAATGAAATGTTACTATTTTTTCTAAATTAAATTTCAACTTCTAGAGATTTACGGCATTATATAACCACTTGCTCTCAAAAACAAGAATAATAATTAACCGGCCAGGAGGACTCCATTTACATTTTATAACACCACTAGGTCTTATAAAATACAAGCCAAATTGTTTACAAATTCCTTTTGTTTTCTTAATTAGTTCATTTCATTACTATCAAGGTCTTTGAATTTCATGTGACACTTTACAAAACCGGCCACTTAGTTCAAAAATAACATAAAGAAATAGTTGACAAAATGATAGTACCTCCGTCCCAAATTAAGTGTCAGGTTTGACTTTTTAAAGTCTTTTTTGTTCAACTTTGACCGTAAATACTTTTATTTGTGTTATATAATACTTGATGCAAAATATATGAATGTATTGGGTTTTAAATGTATTTTAATTGGTTCAATTCTTATAAAGTATTATATAACACAAATGAAAATATTTAAGGTAAAAGTTGAATAAAAAAAACTCTAAAAAGTCAAACCTGACAATTATTTTGGGACGGATGGAGTACCATTTTATTTATTTATTTATTTATTTATTTAATTTTTTTTATTATTTTTTTTTTTTTATGGTTGCCCACACTAGTTGGGATTAAATCACCATCAATCTTCTCACCGAACTCAAGAACCATTAAATTGAGTTGTCTTACAAGTTATATATATGTTGACCAAGGTATAATGACAATTTGGATAAATGAGAAAACCCAAAGTAAAAAGTCGTGAATGAAGAAGCTATCATAATATGCTGACCAACATAGAATGACAATCAGGCTAAATGAAATCAAGTTATTTTACAACTTAAACAATAGAATGCCAAATCAAGCTATATATGACCAATTGAAATATACAAAAATAAAAATAACAAAATAACAGAAACTAAAAGTATTACGCGAAGTTTGCCTTAAATGTTAAATTTAGTCGACCGTTTAATTGTTTTAAACGTGTTGGCTAAATGAAAAGATCATAGTACTCTTAAACACTATTCAGTTAAAAAAAATCTTAAAAATTCATATTTAGAGAAGATACATGATATTCTTATTGTAGTGTTTGCTTCCACAAAAACCAATATTATGTTGCTTGGTTAAGCAATTTATCGTAATTATGCTTTAGCTTCGGTCCTCCGCAGTCTTAGGCTTCTCCTGCGTCACTTAGCTGAAATAAGACAAAGCACTATTAGCTCGCATCGGGTTTTGAAACCGAGACCAAGCTCCGGCGTGAGAGTAAGTATTCGTTTGGTACGAGTTTAGTGAGAGAAAGTAGTAAGTAGCGGAGTGTGTGAAATCGTATGTCGGCGTCCATCGGGGTGGACAACTCTATTTATACTACCTGACCCATGATTCGCGACACCGGGATCGTGGAGATGAGGTTGTCGTCTTGGTGTAGCGAGAAGATCGCCGTTGGTACGAGCCTTAGCTTTCGGGGCTTGGGGTTGTCGTAATGTGCTCGACAACCGTTATGGGCGTAGCACTGTTCCTTCCGTACTACATCATACAGTGGTTGTCAGCATCTGTTAGTCAAGCTCCGGAGTAGACTAGTCTCCTCCACCAATACCTCCGGACCTAGCATAACCTTCCTTACCTTAGCTTCTCCGAAGGACCATTCTAGCTTGGAATGACTTTCCTAATCTTTCGTGAGAGATGGACTAAGAGTGATTTAGCTCCTCCGGAATATCCGAAAGAGATGATACCTCATCATTTCCGTTAGTTATACTAAACATGCTCGGTCGGATGAAGTAATTTCCTGCTAATTTCTTGAGAATATTTACAAGTTTTCGTATCCATTCCAATTAACTTACTTTATTTCCTGACCATATTTCTTTCGATTATATCATTTCATTTGTACAATTTCCTTCTGCTTTAAACTATCTGTATTTTTAACTTGCTCTAATAATATGTTTGTTATGTAGAGTTTTTAAATGTAAATGTAATACTGTAAGTTTTTTATAATTTGAAGTGGGTACAAGTACAAAACTGAGTTAATGTTTTGTTAGAAATGAAGCTGGACGATATTTACGTGAATTGGAGTAGACAACTAGAATGCGTATAAGGCAAGGACTTATTATGTAATATTAGGAAAGTTGTCATGTTTGGCATTTAAATACCCCACAAGTCTTCACTTGTGAGGTGTGGCTGTGAACTTATTTCCATAGCAATAATATCAAAGTTCAAAGTCTCCACCTTCTCTCTACACTCTCTCACTAAACCTAACATGAATCTCTTCCATTTTGATCAACCTCGTCCACCGGAAGGTGTTAAAAGTCGATTCTTGTTTATTACATGTTTTGATTTGAAATAGGCACAGGTTCTAATTTGTGGTTTCTGTATTTTAAGGTATACTATTTGTTTAATGATGCGTGGTTTTGCGACCTTACAACAGGTTTTACCTCTCGAGGGATCTCAAGAGGCTTACAACCCCACCAGGCAGTGTACCTGACCGATGTAGTATAGTGTAGTGGTAAGTACGGGGGATTGATCGTTCTCCACAGGGAATAGTGTCGTTAGGATTGAAAAACTACTCTAATAGGTCTAAGGGTGAGGGAAGATTCTTTTTGTATTTTTATATTTTTATGAAAGCAAGTAAAATCTCGGGTTTGAATGAGTGGGCGGAATTAGTTGCTAGTCAACTAACCCAAATAACTACAAATGCAAATAAAATAAAATAACTGAAAATGAAAAGGTTGTGAAACTTATATGGAGAGAAATGTGTTTACTTAGATTTTCTTACTCCCTAACTATCTTTTACCGGTTGATTAGTGTGTATTAATTGCGTGGATGACGGGTGTATTCCTTAATACCAATCGTGGGGTGGCGTACGTACTTCCCCAACTCTACAAGCTCCTACTTCACTCCTATGTCGAGCCGGCTAAGAAGCTCCTAACATGGGATCACTAGAATTCGCTCATGCATTAAATACAACCATATAAACCTAGTACGCATTGGTTCATGTTTCTTAAGACGTTCAAGCAAGTTACCGTATAGGAAGTTAGCCAGTTTTCTTAAGCCTAACATCGATAAACAATCATCCAATATAATTAATAACACATTAATAACCAATAATTAATAGTTAGGTTTCATTAGATCCAAGCAAACACAAGATAAATCTAGCCTAGCATGTTAATTAAAAGACAAGAACAAGATATAATCAAACAACACATAGACATATTGATTGATTAAATGATTGCTTATCTTCAATTAAACATGGGAGATCCAAGGGTATGAAAACCCTTAAAAATAGCAGAAATTCGTCTTAGGGTTTCTCCTCACAAAGTTGCACACTAATGACAAAAAATTGCAAAACTATATATAGAACTTAGTGGCTGACGGCGTCACGTTGTAGATCTTGACGCCGTCACCTCGCCGTGTCTAGGGTTCCCGGATGGCCTTCTTGACGCCGTCCCTCTTTAGTGCTCCAAAATCCGCTCTGGCTTATCAAAGGTTGACTCCGTCAGAAATGGGATTGACGCCGTCTCTCTTTAACTTAAACCGTGATGGCCTTGATCACTTTAAAGGGTGACGCCGTCAGACTTCCTTTGTAAAACTCCCTGGCTTATCATGTGTATTTTTCATATCCACCTTTTTTGCCAAGCCATGACGCCGTCTGGAACAATCCCTGACGCCGTCAAAGGTACTTTTCCAGCCAATTTTGAGACTTTGTCGTTTTCTTCACTTTTATGCTCCAAAAACGTCCAAAATGCTTCCTTTTCCAGATTTCTTCTCAAAAGTACCTAAAATGACAAAAGGAACGATTTAGGGCAATATTTGATCAAATAAATACGATTAAAAGCTTAAATGACCCCCTAAAAGCGGTACACTTTTCGCTTCATCAAATACCCTTACACTTGAGATTTGCTTGTCCTCAAGCAAATGCGCTTTTATTCTAATCAAAATACAAGTTAGGGGTCATTTAATGCTAATATAAAAGTAATTACAATAAATAGTCGTTCCACTTTAATCATAATAAGCACGGAGATTACAAACTAGCACCTCACAAGTAGTGTTTAGATACTCACATCTCTCAAGTGTCATCAAAATAAATCTCATAAATGAAAACGGATAATATCTCTCACTACCTGTCATAGCAAATAGATTACCATAGGCTTGGGAAAGGATCAAAAACCTCCTCCACTAGGCGTAAGCACCTAAGATAAACTATCAAAGAGGGCTTTTAAACGGGTTATAACGTTAGGTGTAGGGATATGATAAAAAAGGTTTTGTTGGATAAGGGATATTTTACTGGTGGCGAGTTAAAGATCTTGATTAATTACATGTACAATATGGCGTTGCTAAGCCAAGACTAGACTCGACTTAAGCTAAAAACAAAATAACAAAAACATAAAATAAACATAAAATGAAACGGGATGGTAGTCCGTATGTTTTTTCTACATTTCTTTTTCTCTTTTTTTTTTTTTGTATTTTTCTTGATTTTTTCGATTTTTTTTTTTTTTTTTTTTTTTTTTTTTTTTTTTTTTTTTTTTAATACACTCTTGCCCTATCATCAAAAATAATACATCATAGGGGCCTCGGTTCTCCCCTTACACTTGAACTTTTACATGACTTTACAAATAATTATTCTAATGACTCGAATTAAGATAATCGAAACACTTGGAGCACTTTTAAAATATTTAGCACATATGGGGGTAATAATGTTCTTCTTCCCCATTACTCCGTTACACTAGTACTTTACCCATGAGTCCCAATCGTCCCAAAACAATATGTACAAGGATTTGTGTAGACCACGAATCTTCTTCTTTATCACACAAACTAACACTTGATGACACTCACTAACAAGTAAAGAACAATAAGAGTATATGGATCGTATGGGAGAATATTAGTCAAATGATTATTAACTTTAAAGGATAATAATACAAGAGACTTGAGAGAACTTGGCACACACACACACTCTTATCTTATCTTGAATGAGGCACCCTTAATAGCAGAGTGTTTGGCGTTGATATGTGAAACACAGCCAACCTAATGGGCTTTAGGTGGGCTTTCACAATGGACTTGGAGTGGGCTTATGTTTGCACTACACATATACTTACTTTACACACAAAACTAATGCCATAAGCCCACTTTACTAACATATTATACATTACACCATTAATTCAAATAGGCAAATGACCATCACTTTCAAGGTAGCATAATTAAATGCTAACAATCTCCCCCTAAGGGATGGTCATTTCAATGATGCTCCCGTGATTGGTCTTTTGCATTTGCTGTCTTGAACTTCGTGTGTCAATGTATAATATTCTTCGTTCAATGTTCCTTCATGCACTATGATCTTCACAGAATCGTCTTTTGGTCGTTCTTGCCTTGATCTACATCTTCTGTCCAGATGCGTCGTCGTTGTAGATGATGATGGTGGATAGACTTTCGTCGGTACCTGCATAAAACAGTTAGCAATAATTCGTCCTTCCGCCATCATGTCGTGAGGCAAGATCTTTGGATCTCATTAAGACTCATACAACTTGTATCCTTTTGAGTGAACACAAGAGTATTTCATAGGAAGTGTTCCTAAGAGATCTTTTGATGAATCTCATGTCTCTAGACTCAATAATGTGCGTTTTGGTTTTAGTCGTCGGAGGCATGGAGCAGAATGCCACCTTTTCAATATCAACACATCTCGGAGTGAGAGGTCGATAGATTATGTAGTGTTCTCCGTGAGAAATGAAACAAATATCTTTTAAGAGATATCTGAGTGGATAGGAGGGGTGGTGCAAATGCGTCACTGGGTCCATGACGTCTTGTCTTCAATACCAGTATCACCTTGGTGAGTACTGATAGCAGATGTATTGACCCGGTTTCTGTCCTAAGTTTTCATGGAGGGCTATTTCTTTTCACCCTTACAAAAACTTTTCTTTTTTATTCTTCAACCCCTTCTTTCTCCTTTCTCATTATACTCCTTTTTTCAATCTTTCCTAAGGACTTCTAATGCTAAGCTATTGGAATAGTCCTTGGGTAGATCCCTCCGGTTCTGGCGGATCATTGGACATAACCTAACCATAATCACCTTATTACTCCATGATTATCCTAGATTATTTGTCACATGCCATTAAACCTTGTGAAAATCTCTCAACGTGTTTATGAGAAAAGCACATTTTATTAACACATCGAGAGTTTTACATTTTTGAAACACTCCCCCTTTACATGTGCTCATGCATTTTTGAAATAAATTGCACATGTTGGGTAGAGTTCGCACATTTGAAATGATCGACTTTCAATGAACATGACCTTCGCGAGACACGCTTACATCACTAGTTAGACTAGCTTGAAGTTATTACCCGTCCTGGTCATATTCAAAGATCATCTCTCGAATTGGTACATTCTACTCAGACAAGTCCTTTGCGAGACACGCTTGCATCACTGGTAAACCAGCTTGAAATTATTACCCGTCCAGGACAAGTCTTTTCGAGAACGGACATTTAGTTTCGTCAATTCGAGGGTTCATGCTGAGTCTTTTTGAAGAACTCGTTTTGAGATTCAAACGATAAAACTTCTTTTAGATCACATTTTAATCACATCCTCTCCCCCATATATAAACACTTAATCTCCCCCTCAAAAATAGCATGAAGTGGTATTTTTGAACACAGTTGATTAAAATGAAACTTTTTGTGGAGAGACGGACTGATTTTAGCATGAAAAATGGAACATTTTTTCTTTTTATACTCCCCCTTAATCAGAGCAAATTGTTAAACATTTGAGTTTAAAAGCAGTTAAGGGTGTTAGAGGGAGTGATCTTGAGCACAAAATGCATTTTAAAGACTTTGAAAAAAATCTCTTAGAAATCATTTTGATTAAGTGCTCAAGGTATTTGCTTTTCGCCATTAACATTGCGAGTCCTGATCGGAAATAATCAGAAGTCATTCAATGTAGCGTTTATTTGAAACCTTTTCCGGCATACCCGAGCTACATTTAAAAGATTTCACGTTTAAGAACGGGTTCCGTACTGAAATGCACGAAAGCCATTGGGTTAAGCTCGGGTTCTGGAGTGAGTCTCTCAGAAGCCATCTAAGAAAAAAGTTTGAGAAAACGACATGTTTTGAAAACATTTAAAGAACTCTCGCTCAAGCATCTGTACATGCCCGTATCATTGTTGAATGATATTTCTAAGTACGTACAGAATATTGATTATACGAGAGACATGTCGGAGAAGAATATTTTTGGATTTTGTGATTTTATATTGTTTTTGTAATTTTTTTTGAAAATTGTCCATTTTTGTATATTCTATTTGCTGTTTTCAAAAAATGTATATTCACAAAGAATGATTAAGTATGAACAAGTAAAAGTGGAGTTAAGAGTGGATGTAGACCAGGATTTCCAAATGCGATGTTGGCATAAAGGTCTTCTCTTCCACATTCAGCGAGTGAACTCTCAACACTTTCACGAGTACCTGCAATCACAGAATCCACAAAAGAAGAATATGCACAAATATTAGTGTTAGAAGAACATGAATCATCACATTGAGGGTGTCCACTATCAACGGTTGTAGTGGTTTCTACATCCTTATCCTGGTGATTTTCACTATTACTTGTTGTGGTGCAACTATCAAGAATCTTTCCTGTGGGAATCCATCTAAGACCAACTGTTTTAAAAACTTTTCCCGTGGGAATCCACCTAGGGAAGGATCTAGGAGATGTTTCCTTTTCAGATGCAGCGGAAGTCTCATTTTGAGAAACACTACGTCCTGTAGAGATCCACCTAGTTGGTTTCTTAGCCTTTTGCTTCTTAGCAACGGGTTTGTTGCTATTTGGTGTCTTAGAGGATTGTGCCTTAGCACTTGCATTTGCTTTCTTGATATATTGTGCAACACATGCATCATGATTAGCTGAAACGACACATTTTTGACATGTAGGACAAACAAATTCAACATTCTTGTTTAAAATGGCAACCTTAATGTTGTCACTACTGTCATTTTGAACCTGCTTTTTGTTCGAAGAGGAATTTGAATTCTTAGTGTTGGATTCTACGTGGATAACATTTTCTTTTGCGCAACTACTCTTAGGTGCAAGCCAATCCCTAGTCTTTAGTTGAATGATCCTAGGTAGTGGTTTACTACTACTAGCAGTGCTTTGCAATGTTGTAGAATTCATCACTATAGGTTTTGTTCCTAAAATTCCGTCTTGTCGAACCTGTGCCTTTTGCCTAGCTGTTTCTAGGTAGTGATTGTGGACCGTTTTGTTTGAACCAACTGATTCCTTAACTGTTTGAGTGGTCACATTCGGTGAGCAATTCCTAGAAAGGCCAGGTGCTTTCACTTTTGGTGTTTTAGGCAAGGGTGTTGGAGTGACTGGTTTTGTCAAATCAATTGTCACATCAACTGTTGGAACCGTTTGAGAAATTGACATTTTTGGTTGTTCCGAAGTTGATGGTTTTGCAAACTTAGTTTCCTCACCCTGCCTTTTTTGACTTTCAAGCTGAGACTTCAAAAGATCAATTTGTTCTTTCAGTTGTTTGTAAGAATGCTCATACGACAGTTTGTCATACTTGCATTCTTCCTTTTTCTGATCAAGTTGTTTAAAATATGTGACATTTTGTTTTTCAACCTTTGCGAGCGCATTTTCATATTTTAAAACAATTTCAGAAGTCTCAGCACGGAGTCTTTCATCATCTTCCACAGAATATGTTTGGTAAATAATTGACATGATATCGGTCGATAGAGCTTCGAAGGAGAGAGAGTCAATTTGCTTTTCCAAAACTTTTATGTGTTCCAGGTATTCATTAGCTTCCTTCACTAAGGATTTTTGATCCTTAACAAATTCTGCAGACTCTTTTAAAAGATTATTTTCCACATTTTGAACAACCGCATAGATTGCAGCAACATGTGGATTAATTTCCTTTTCAAAAATCTTTTTGAGTTCATCCTGAACACCCGGAAACCATTCAAACTTGTTATTGTTAATTTTGGAAGCCACAATACGTTGAAGTTTCTCAATTCACTGCTTAGGATCAACCAAATATAGTCTAGCTGCACTTGAATCATAAGTGTTTTTAGATGCCATTTGTTCGATGTTAGGCAGATGTTTTGAGACAGCTTTTTGTTTTGTGAAAACCACTGGTTTTTGAAAAAACAGAGGTGACTTCTTTTGAACAAGATGAACCCCAGCAAGTTTGTTTGCTACATTATAGTCAATGGGTTTTATTTCTGTGTTCAATTGTCTCATTTTCTTTCTACTCTCTTCTGAAAGCTCAATCGTTTCACTAGAATCATAAATCTCAATCGGATCATGTTTATCATTTATCACACTACCATTATATAACACATTCTGAACACTCTGAGCTTTCTTGAGATTATAAGGATTTTCATAACCTATAGCCACTTTCTTTATTGTATGTAAAATCGGGTTTGGATCGTTTATTAACAAGTTAACTGTTTGTGCAGAATGACCCGTTTTTACAAGCAAATTGTCCAACTTTGCAATGGTTTCCTTTTTGTCAGAGATCTCTTTAAGAAGATCTTTTTCACGTTTTAAAAACCTTTCATTCAACTCCTTCTTTTCTTTTTCAAGATTGGAATAAGTTGATTTTTGTTTTGAAAGTTGGTTGGTTAGTTCGGAAATTTCTTTGTTAAGAGCTTTGATTTGGTTGTTCAAATTAACATCTAGAGTGTCAAATTTGATTTGTAAACGTTTCTCTCTTAACTCAGAATCTTTTAGGCTAACCTCAAGTTCTGACTGTTTTTTGTTATGAAAATCATAAGCTCTTGCATTGACCTTATAACTCTCAAGCTCAGTGGTCAATTTCACATTCGCGGCTTTTACATCGCGATTGATCATTTTGACCTTTTCAATCTCAATTTGACAATTATGAAGTAATGATTCAAAGAGAGAACGGGTTTCCTCATCATTAGCAACATTTTGTGCAACTTGAACTTCATTAGGATCCATATCTGGATTTGTCAAATTAGTATTGCTACAACTTGGTGTGTCCATGTATGTATCATAATTAGGTTCGAGAGGCACAGAATGTGGCTTTTTCATGAGCAAACAATGATGGTACCTCATGGAGTGGTTCTGTGTCATAGGACGGAGGAGTTTCAGAATCACTACATGATGTTGTTTGTTGGAGATCAGGCATAGGATCGGAGACTCCAGTGACTTCTGTGGAATTATCATTGATTCTGGCTGAAAGCAAGAAGTCGGATTCCTCAGCAGTCAAAGGTATTCCCGAATGTTCCTTGTTGGCTAGCATCAGCATGTACTGGAGCTTTTCTACTTTCGTCATTGCAGGAACATTACCAATTCTGCCTATATCACTCCTTTGGATTTCAGATGAAGTCATGAAACAATAATCTTCATTTTGATTGACCCCATCCTGATTCACAAACTGATCCATTTGATTTCCCGTATACTGCCCTGCATATTGCATTTGATTCCCAGTCTGTATACCCACAGCATTTCCTTGCTGATTCCTGATAACCTCAACCATTTGTCCTTCTTGACCCATAGATAACTGCGTATAGTCAGTGTACGGTGAATTCCATTGGTTGTTGTTATGTTGTTTGAAGTTTAATGCCTCGGTGAATAATGCAAAAGCATGTGCCAGATCAGTTGCCATATTGTCTTGTTGAGTTGCCATTGATGATGACTGTATGATAAAGTGGATACAGGATCTTTGCAACAAAGTAGGAGTTGTTGTTGTTGAAGGTTAAACTTGGTTGTTGTTGTTGTTAAACAAGTTGTTACGGTGGAATTTTGGTCTGGAAACTTAAAACCTCAATAACTTCATTTTGGAGCGTTTTCAGGCCTCGAAAGTTGGGTTGAATGAATTTTGGTCTGGAAACTGAAAACGTGTCCTTCTCCTCGGTCTCACGGTCGTTTTGACAGGTAATTCACTGAAAACGGAGTTACGGTTCAAAAGTTATGATCGTTTGAAGTTTCACAGAAGTACGAGGGCCAAAACTGCCAATTCTGGAAGTTTCCTAAGGCTACTGGAAAGTACAGGGACTGAAAATGTCAATTCTGAAAACTGCTCAACTGCGATAAGGCTAAAAATGGCCAAATGCGATAACTATCGCAGTTGTCAATTGCGATAAGACCTTGAAACCTGAATTGCGATAAGAGCTTAACAGCGATAAGCCAATTGCGATACCTATCGCAATTCTAATACAAGAAATGCGATGACTCAATTGCGATAAAATCCGACAAGATCAACTGCGATAAGGACCTGAAATGCGATAAAACGCAGATATTTCTTCCAATTGCGATAAAACGCAGATCTTTTGTTCCAATTGCGATAAAACGCCACCTTTGTTGACTTTTAAGTACTTTCCCACGTGAAACCTTACACCTTTTCACCACTAGCTAATATTCCTGACACAATTCAACAACTAGACCAATAATATCAAGGAAATCACAAATAAAATAATCAACAACACAAAAAGTGAATAACTTTTCCTGTGGTTCGATCAAAACACTTAGAATAAATAAATATTCCACACAAGAACACAAGATTCAAGTGAGATAATATTCACAGATTCATAGGCCAAATCGTATAACCATTAACACATCCAACCTTACACATTAATCTTGCTCTTCTATTTCCAGTAACACCCACTTCGTGCCTTTTTGAGAAGCCAAAGACCACGACAGTGAATGGTATGAAGCAAAAACCGAACAAACAAATCTTCTACCTTGTTGATAGGCTCATGTATACCACTTGTAGACCACGAAGCTTCCTCTTTATCACACAAACTAACACTTGATGACACTCACTAACATGTAAAGAACAATAAGAGTATATGTATGGATCGTATGGTAGAATATTGGTCAAATGATTATTAACTTTGAAGGATAATAATACAAGAGACTTGAGAGAACTTGGCACACACACACACTCTTATCTTATCTTGAATGAGGCACCCTTAATAGCAGAGTGTGTGTGGCGTTGATATGTGAAACACAGCCAACCTAATGGGCTTTAGGTGGGCTTTCACAATGGACTTGGAGTGGGCTTATGTTTGCACTACACATATACTTACTTTACACACAAAACTAATGCCATAAGCCCACTTTACTAACATATTATACATTACACCATTAATTCAAATAGGCAAATGACCATCACTTTCAAGGTAGCATAAATTAAATGCTAACAATATGACTCGACTTAGCAACCATGTAATCAATTAGATAATTAACTTGGGGTTTAAACAAATGTTGTAACAATAATGCACTAAAAATGAGTGCATACAAGGTAGGCTAAGGCGATTTGGGTGTACATTTAAGTGGGGTGTAACAAATTCTTCCTTTAAGTAAAATGCTTAAAGGTCGAAACGAAAAGATAGGCTCTGAGGGGTGTACTAGGGGTATCGTGTACTAAAAATGAGTACAACGCAAAGGGTGTGGGAGAATTACTTGACCAATGTAGCCAATGTAATTATAACAAAAACACAGGTGTAAAACAATGGGTTAATCCTAATGCCTCCTATCATGTAGTAAATCTAACTACACGAATGTAGTCTCACTTGTGGCCTCGGAATGGTCCTAACGCAAGTTCTAGAATCTAAGTGCTACCGGTACACACATCATAGCATAAATGTTTTTCCTACCAATTCTAGGGGCGAACCTCACATATTTGGGGGTGAAATTTTTTTTAGTGGTACGGTTTTTGTGCTAGTCATATAACTCCTATCCATGAGACGCTCATTAAGACCAAAGTTTCACTCCTATATGTTGTAAAAAAATTTAAATTTGGCACTAAAATTGCCCTAACAGGTATTTATCTCGTTTTATTACACATTTACCATTAAACAAACAAAAATCAAGCATAAAAGCATTCTCTAAAGTATCGTACTTTACCCCCCCCCCCCTTACACTTAAGATGAACATTGTCCCCAGTGTTCAAATAACTAGATGTAAAAGTAATAAGGTAAACGAATGAAATCAAATACTCCCCTGATTCGTTTGGTGGATAAAGAGGTAACATGGTTAGATCTTCTTCCAAGAGAATGTAGAAGCTCCAAGACTAAAGCATCGCCATAAGCTTGATTCCACATACATCTCCTTGTCCAAAATAACCTGTTAAACCTGAGAAAACAAACATGAAAACCTGCATAACATCGGCGGGATAAATTCTATATAAGGATATAATGCTTGTGGAATGATTATTTTTGCAGTTTCCTGGAGATTATAAGTTAGAGATTTAATAAAAACTTTTTATGAAAACAAAACTTTCAAAAATTTCAGAAAATTAGTACCTGACGCCGTCAGGTTGTAATGCCTGACGCCGTCAGAAATGATCTGACAGAATTCTCATGTTAAGTTTCCGGAAAATTTCTGGAAAAACCTCTACCTTACTTTCTGGAAATCCTGCAAAATATCATTATGACTCGATACAAGCATTTGACTCAAACAAATACGAATATGTATGTTAATTTATTATTATTACGATTCATGTTCATTTTTGTTCTAATAAACCGATTTGGATTTTCCTTACACTTAACTTTTGCAAAATACCTTTATATGTAGTTAAGACGAAGTTAAAAACAAGATAAAACATTTTCACAATTTAGTTTTGAACATGAATCAATAATAATAAAAATTAAACATACACACGGAAGCAAATAAAATCAAACAAACAAATAAATAAACACACAAAGCAAATAAAGCTTGGGTTGCCTCCCAAGAAGCGCTTTTCTTTATTAACGAGTCTTGTAGCTAGACTCAAAGTCACGTACATTACGTGATTCCATCATTGGTCACGGTTCCTAGGCCATTCTCATTTCCGGTTTT
The DNA here is from genome assembly GCA_021014915.2 of Artemisia tridentata subsp. tridentata. Classification (NCBI taxonomy): domain Eukaryota; kingdom Viridiplantae; phylum Streptophyta; class Magnoliopsida; order Asterales; family Asteraceae; genus Artemisia; species Artemisia tridentata. The sequence goes on along the minus strand of CP139501.1, from coordinate 329,431,129 downwards.
ATATTCCGGTCCTAATTTCAAACAATCCTTGTAGAAACCGGATATCCTTCCCATAACATAGTCTACTCCTTTATTTCTATCCTCATCATTCCTATAGTAGACCGCTTGCTTAAGCTCCTTCTCAACATTTGACAAGTGTTGGAATTGGTCTATCTTATATGGCATTTGGTAGTTTACCTCATCGGTCTCATCCTTAAATCTAACTATCCCTAAAGAAGGTTCATAAGTCATTCTAGAGACCTCAACAAATGGTTTTCCAAAAACTACTTGAGTTAAGGATGCATCGACTATTGGGTGGATATCTTCTACAATTACAAAGTCGGTGACATAGGTGAAGTTTCCTACATAAACCGGTAATCCCTTAACTCTTCCCGTGAAGTTACTCATCCAACCCTTATCAGGGAACATCCTATACCCAAGTTGATTTTTCATTATTAAGTTGTAGTGGGCTCTAGTCATGATGTTTATGGGCGATCTAAGGTCGATGTAAGCTTTCCACACATGCAAATGTCCGATGTTGCATGGTATGTTGAGGTTAGAAGGATCGCCTATTTTTATAATTGGTCTACCTAGGAAGTATGGTGTCTCGGGGTCATCGAATAAGTCTGTATGATATGCGCGCTCTTCCTTAGTGGGTAGCCTATTGAAGCAGTCCTCATCATCATCTACTTCTTCAATCTCACTTCTCCTAACTTCTTTATCAACCTCGACTTTCTTAACCTCATCCTCAGGTTCACTATTATTCTCATTCCTATCAATTGGTTTGATAGTGACAACGTTGACGAAGTGGACGTGTTTGGATGAAGAGTGGTCTTTTACTTGGGGTCCGCTATTTGTGTTCCTAGCGTCCTTATGTGGAGGTGATAGCACTTGGTTATTGAGGGCTTTCAATAAGTTGTCAATTTTATTGGTCATCTCCGTTTGTTGTTGATTGAATTCGGATTCAAACTTGGCCAAACGAGCTTCTTGAGATGCCATAAATTGAGACATCAATCCTTCAAAGTTATTGGTACTACCATTGCTGGAAGGATTGTTGTTGAAAGTACGGTTCGAGTTGGAACCGCTTGATTGGAAACGATTAGGTGGGTTGGAAGAATTGGTTTGTTGTGCGTTTTGGTTTTGTTTCCACCTAAGGTTTGGGTGATTTTTCCATGAGGGGTTGTATGAATCACCGTAGGGGTTTGGCTCGGGTTTGAAAGTGTACCACTTGTCTCCCGCTCCGTCGGTACGCGAGGATGCGTAGTCCGCAAAAGCTTGTTCGGGGAGTTCCATGCAATCACGAGTGTCGTGGGGACCACTACATAATTCACATGAAGAAGTGATTTTGTTCACTTGGCTTGAAGGTTTAGGAGCCTCGTAGGATTTCATAAGAAACTTGACTTGGTCTTCAAGTTCTATGATCCTACGGTCGGAAGTGCTTGAATTGTTCGAAGGCAAAGATATTGCCTTGACCGTTTTATTCAAATCACGGGGATCACTCCAAATCTCGTTGTCATAAAGAGCAAGATCTTCTAGGAGAGCCCATGATTGTTCCGCACTTAGATCACGTAGCTTACCACCGGCCGATTGGTCAATGGTTTGCCTCGTGGAGAGATTGATATGGTCATAGAAGATTTGGACTTGGAGCCAAAGTTCTATGCCATAGTGAGGGACTTTTTGGAGTAAGTCCTTGAATCGAGTCCATGCCTCGTAGAGGGTTTCGCCTTGACGTTGTTGGAACATCAAGATATCATTCCTTAGCTTGGTAGTTCTTCCTGGTGGGAAAAACTGAGCAAGGAAACGAGTGGTGAGATCATCCCAAGAGGTGATGGATCCTGCGGGTAGACGCTCTAGCCATTGACTAGCTTGGTCCCGCAGAGAGAATTGAAAGAGACGCAGTTGGGTCGTCTCTCGAGTGGCAACATCAAGGTCTATAGAATCAACGATTTTGAGAAAGTCCTTGAGATGTTGATTAGGATCTTCGGAACGAAGTCCATGGAATGCGCATCCGCTTTGCACCAACCGGATGGTGTCGGATCGCAAGGGAGTGACATTGGCTCCTTGAGTGAGCTCAATGGTGTTTCGATAGCCATGGTGGCTAGGACGGGAGTAGTCTCCTAAGGTATGGACTCTAGGAGGTGGGTGTTGTTGTGGTGGTGGGTTGTTGGGCTCGAGGATATTACCACCTTCCATGATGTCGGATGGTAATGGTTAGGAACAAAGAAACGAAGAAAAAAGATAGACTAAAGAAAACCTAGAAAAAGAAAATAAAAATCTCACTAGAAAGGAATCTAGTGAGTAGACCTAATAAAATAAAAATTCAACCTAAACAATAACTATTCCCCGGCAACAGCGCCAAAAACTTGATGCGTGGTTTTGCGACCTTACAACAGGTTTTACCTCTCGAGGGATCTCAAGAGGCTTACAACCCCACCAGGCAGTGTACCTGACCGATGTAGTATAGTGTAGTGGTAAGTACGGGGGATTGATCGTTCTCCACAGGGAATAGTGTCGTTAGGATTGAAAAACTACTCTAATAGGTCTAAGGGTGAGGGAAGATTCTTTTTGTATTTTTATATTTTTATGAAAGCAAGTAAAATCTCGGGTTTGAATGAGTGGGCGGAATTAGTTGCTAGTCAACTAACCCAAATAACTACAAATGCAAATAAAATAAAATAAGTGAAAATGAAAATGTTGTGAAACTTATATGGAGAGAAATGTGTTTACTTAGATTTCCTTACTCCCTAACTATCTTTTACCGGTTGATTAGTGTGTATTAATTGCGTGGATGACGGGTGTATTCCTTAATACCAATCGTGGGGTGGCGTACGTACTTCCCCAACTCTACAAGCTCCTACTTCACTCCTATGTCGAGCCGGCTAAGAAGCTCCTAACATGGGATCACTAGAATTCGCTCATGCATTAAATACAACCATATAAACCTAGTACGCATTGGTTCATGTTTCTTAAGACGTTCAAGCAAGTTACCGTATAGGAAGTTAGCCAGTTTTCTTAAGCCTAACATCGATAAACAATCATCCAATACAATTAATAACACACTAATAACCAATAATTAATAGTTAGGTTTCATTAGATCCAAGCAAACACAAGATAAATCTAGCCTAGCATGTTAATTAAAAGACAAGAACAAGATATAATCAAACAACACATAGACATATTGATTGATTAAATAATTACTTATCTTCAATTAAACATGGGAGATCCAAGGGTATGAAAACCCTTAAAAATGGCAGAAATTCGTCTTAGGGTTTCTCCTCACAAAGTTGCACACTAATGACAAAAAATTGCAAAACTATATATAGAACTTAGTGGCTGACGGCGTCACGTTGTAGATCTTGACGCCGTCACCTCGCCGTGTCTAGGGTTCCCGGATGGCCTTCTTGACGCCGTCCCTCTTTAGTGCTCAAAAATCCGCTCTGGCTTATCAAAAGTTGACGCCGTCAGAAATGGGCTTGACGCCGTCTCTCTTTAACTTAAACCGTGATGGCCTTGATCACTTTAAAGGGTGACGACGTCAGACTTCCTTTGTAAAACTCCCTGGCTTATCATGTGTATTTTTCATATCCACCTTTTTTGCCAAGCCATGACGCCGTCTGGAACAATCCCTGACGCCGTCAAAGGTACTTTTCCAGCCAATTTTGAGACTTTGTCGTTTTCTTCACTTTTATGCTCCAAAAACGTCCAAAATGCTTCCTTTTCCAGATTTCTTCTCCAAAGTACCTAAAATGACAAAAGGAACGATTTAGGACAATATTTGATCAAATAAATACGATTTAGAGCTTAAATGACCCCCTAAAAGCGGTACAATTTTCGCTTCATCATTTGTTTAACATGTGAATAAATAATTAAAAAAATGAAAGATGAAAAAGTATATGATGCTGAAGAAATAGACGACTGAAGAAGGATGATGAGAAAGAGATTATAGGTTTTGAAGGAACATGATTGGAAAAAGTCAAGAAACAAAATTGATTTCAATATTTTTTAAAGGAATTGATATGTACACTTATCAATTTGATTATAAATAGACTCTTATGACCTAATGTAGTTTTTAACCCCCTTTTGTGTATCCTAACGTAAGATTATTTCTGCCTCCTCTATGATCACATCCACGGTCCACCGTCAACATTAAGTATGTATAGACAAGTGACTATATTCCTTTTTTTTTTTTTTTTTTTTTTTTTTTTTTTTTTTTTTTCTTGGTAATCAGTCGAATATATACATCATTTTATATTGGTTTAATTTCATCATATGAATATTTAAAAATCTTTTTATATGTTTACTTGATTGTTTTTGTCTTGATATCCTAAAAACTTTTACTAATTTTCATGCATAAACAATTTTACATGCACCATAGTCCGGTATTTTAAAATGAAGAACTCCATCTTAATAGCTCGACTTTCGAATTTGGTGACGATTAACTGAAGAGCGCGTCAAATGTTGGACTAAAATTTACCAGAAGGACCAAATCAAACCCGATGGAAGAAACAAATAATGGTTTGCGGGAAGTTTTGAAAAATGGTCAAATGATGGACTAAATATATAGGAGGGTATGACAGTCTATTTACAATATTTTGTATGTGTATGAATCAAATTATTGATATGTGTACATATCAATTCCCCATTTTTAAATGGATTAGTCATGCATGTGTGTGAAACGTGGTAGTCTATTTACAATATTTACTCGGTTATAAATTGATGGACATTTTATTAGTTTTAAATTTATTAGTTTTAAATAGTGACAGATGTAAATACCATATGAATGGATGAACATCATATAAAAAACATGAAAGCTTCACTACAGAATAACTAACTTATATATTTGTAGATAGAAAATCCAACTTTTTGTAGCAAGGCTTGACATATATAACTTACGATATAACTATATTCGTTATCAATATAATCTTACACAACAACCATTCGAAGCTCATAAAGTGCATGCATGCTCTCTTCGCCGGTCAATGCAGTTAATTAATGGGAATAGGAGTAGCAACCAAGGGTGTTGCCCTTAGCAATGTTAGGCCAAAAATATCATCCATGTCCATTTCTTCTCTTGCATGAGGAAGTTTCCAATCAAAATGATATACAAATGATGCCACCATTAAACTCACAACCCTATGAGCTAACGGTATTCCAGGACACATTCTTCGGCCCGATCCAAATGGTATAAACTTAAAGTGTTGTCCCTTGAAGTCCAAGTCATTCCCAACAAACCTTTCCGGCTTGAACATCGTTGGGTTTTCACAATACATTGGATCCCGTGCCATGGCCCATGCGTTCACAAGAATTTGCGTGTTCTTTGGTATAATATATTTGCCTAGTTTAACTTGAGTCTCAGTTTTGTGAGGTATTAATAAAGGCACGGCTAAGTGAAGTCGCATTGTTTCCTTGATCACTGCTTGCAAATAAGGTAAGTCGAGCAGGTTAGCTTCTTGGATTTTCCCATCTTTTCCAATTGTTGTGGAGACTTCTTCACGAACTTTAGAGAACATATTAGGGTTAAGCAACAGTTCCGTCATTGCCCACTCAGTTGTGTTTGAACTAGTTTCAGTTCCAGCTAAAAATAGATCCTGTAATATAACAGAAGTTTGTTACACGATGTTATTACTATCATAAGGTTCCATATGCATGTTTGTTTTGATTAACATGATTTTGTAATATTCAAATAACATTAATAAATCAACATCAGTGAGTTTGAATTTACCATCGAGACAATAGCTTAGCCTTACACGAAAAACCGTATCAAAAAACCAAAAAAATGTCATTTGGTATGGTTTATAAGAAAACCGTACTAACACACACCTATCTAATGGTTAAGCAAAATGTTGTTAACTGACATTCATACAATATGAGTTTACTTTTATTGTTAGAAAAATATTCACTTTTTTTGTTATATTCACATAAATTGATCAGATATGAGATATAGTTAAGAGTTTTCGGTTTATTTTGAATTATGCATATTTTTAGACAGTAAATATTATTTTTTATAGTAAAATATGGAACAGGAGGATTTACCACAAGTAAATTCTTGATGTGCATGAGATTGAAGTCTTGTTCATTTTCTTGACTGTAATCCAACAACGAATCCAATATATCACCAAACCTCGGAAGCTTTGACTCTCGATGCTTTAACCTCTCACTTATGAAACTTTCTGTCACCGTATCGAACCAACCATAAGCCACTTTTGCCCGCCGACGTATATTCTGAGGGTCTAACGGTTTCAACACAGGAAATATGTCTGCTATGTTAAACTTACCGTCAACTTCCATTATAGTCTTTACGGCCGTCTTAAACCCTCCAATATCATCAGACTCGTAGCTAGTCACGTTCTGTGAAATGCATGTGTTGGACATCTGGTTGAGTGCAACCGCAAATGCCAACTTTCCAATGTCCACGCCCACCTTCTTCTGCCCTGACTCCCTAAGGAAATCCAACATCCCATCAACCACGCTCTGTCGAAGATTACGAAGGGTGTCGAGTTTGTGTTGGTGCGTTAGGCATGTGCTGAGGGCTTTTCTAATGTTTCGAAAGTCTTCGTTTGGTGGGAGCCATACCAGTGCTGCGTCATGGTTGTCCAACCCAGAGACTGCGTGAGGGACAATGCGGCCAGAGCAAACCTCATCATTGCTTTGTAGTATTTCTTTGGCCGCATCAGGTGTGGATGCCACCACACTAGTGATGCTTCCTAGTCGGATGGTCATAAGTGGACCATGTTTCTTGGATAGCTTGGCAAGGGACTCATGGGGTTTCGGTCCAAGGTCAAGCAGGTTTCCGATAATGGGGAGGCCGGCTGGACCCGGAGGTAGTCTTCTTTTACGGTAGAGGTCGAGGCTATGGAGGACGAAGAAGAAACAAATGGAAGATAGGGCTAGAAATAGAAGCTCCATATTTCTTGTTTTGTGAGTGACCTAAAGGTACGGTGATGGGTTTCTATTTATAGCGACGTATAAGAATTGAAAAAAGCAACGTTTGATAAATGCTATGTTTAATTTGTATTTGCCTATTACTCTATACACAGATTTTAATTACATTCACTGATTCTTTTATTGCATTTTGTTTTCGTCAACCTTCAATAGCCGACGGTTGACAGAATATAGCTTTAGAAAACTACTTCCACTTCCTTCATTTTGTATTTGCCTATTACCATGTGATATATTCAGCTACTTTTTCGTACCTTAACAATTAATGCTAATAAAAGTATTTAAGAAAATATTGATCATCATACGATGATCACTGTAGAACTTAACATATTACGTAGTAGTTACTCTAACTGTTCCTTTAACTAACTTGTATGGACACCCAACAAGAAGCTATAGGTCACTAAGAAAGTATAATTTAATTAGTTACATGCTTCAGGTAGAGGTCGAGGTTATGGATAGCTTGGCAAGGGACTCATGGGGTTTCGGTCCAAGGTCAAGCAGGTTTCCGATAATGGGGAGGCCGGCTGGACCCGGAGGTAGTCTTCTTTTACGGTAGAGGTCGAGGCTATGGAGGACGAAGAAGAAACAAATGGAAGATAGGGCTAGAAATAAAGCTCCATATTTCTTGTTTTGTGAGAAACAAATGGAAGATAGGTCGAGAGGCTAGAAACTCATGGGGTTTCGGTCCAAGAGATAATTTTTTTTTTTTTTTTTTTATCTTTAGTACTTAAAAGAGACAAAAATGTCAAGTTTGATACTCAAAATATGATTTTTTTTGTTCGGTATGCGAAACTCAATTTTGTGACAAGTATCATGCTTTTTCAAAGATTTTGCCCTTTCTATTTATAGCTACATATAAGAATTGAAAAAGCAACGTTTGATAAATGCTATGTTTAATTTGTATTAGCGTATTACTCTATACACAGATTTTAATTACATTCAATGATTCTTTTATTACATTTTGTCTTCGTCAACCTTCAATAGCCGACTGTTGACAGAAATATAGCTTTAGAAACCTACTTCCACTTCCTCCAAATCACCAAATGGACAATGTGATATATTCAGCTACTTTCTCGTACCATGTTGATTAAATACTTTCGTATTTTTCATTCATATTCCTTAACAATTAATTCTAATAAAAGTATTTAAGAAAATATTGATCATCATACGATGATCACTGTAGAACTTAACATATTACGGAGTAATTACTCTAACTGTTCCTTTAACTAACTTGTATGGGCACCCAACAAGAAGCTATAGGTCACTAAGAAAGTATAATTTAATTAGTTACATGCTTCAGGTAGATCGATATCTCAATCTCACTACCTCAGATAACATGATTTCCACCAGGCCAGTTGCTAATCTAAAGAAATTAATGACAAAATTTTCACCTAATCTATGATTTTGTTTTGATCAACTTTATTCCCCTAACATTTCTATCATTTCTAGAGTTACGTATATGTTCTGAAATTTGCAGGGTTCGAGCATGAAAATTTTCAGCTAAAATGAAATGTTAGTTTTAGTTGATTTATCAGAACATATACTTGTTTAACATGCATTTGTCGTATGTGCCTTTTATACTATTTTTCTAAATTAAATTTCAACTTCTAGAGATTTACGGCATTATATAACCACTTGCTCTTAAAAAACAAGTAATTAACCGGCCGGGAGGACTCCATTTACATTTTATAACACCACTAGGTCTTATAAAACACAAGCCAAATTGTTTACAAATTCCTTTTGTTTTCTTAATTAGTTCGTTTCATTGCTATCAAGGTCTTTGAATTTCATGTGACACTTTACAAAACCGGCCACTTAGTGCAAAAATAATATAAAGGAATAGTTGACAAAATAATACCATTTTTTTTTCTGACGCCCACACTTGTTGGGATTAAATCACCGTCAATCTTCTCACCGAACTCAAGAACCTTTAAATTGAGTTGTCTTACAAGTTATAGTATATATGTTGACCAAGGTATAATGACAATTTGGATAAATGTGAAAACCCAAAGTAAAAAGTCGTGAAATCAAGAAGCTATCATAAAATTATTCTGACCAACATAGAATGACAATCAGGCTAAATGAAATCAAGTTATTTTACAACTTAAAAAATAAAATGACAAATCAAGCTATATTTATAAGTATATAACCAATTGAAATATACAAAAATAATAATAACAGAAACTAAAAGACTATATAGTATTATGCGAAGTTTGCCTTAAATGTTAAATCTAGTCGTATTTGTTTTAAACGTGTTGGCTGAATTAAAAGATCATAGTACTCTTAAACACTATTCATTTTAAAAAAATCTTAAAATTTGATATTTAGAGAAGATACATGATATTCTTATTAAGTGTTTACTTCCAGAAAAACCAATATTGTGTTGCTTGTTTAAGCAATTTCTCGCAAGTATGCTTTAGCATCGGTCCTCCGCAGTCTTAGGCTTCTCCTGCGTCTCTAGCTGAAATAAAACAAAGCATAGTGAGCTCGCATCGGGTTTTGAATCCAAGACCAAGCTCCGCCTTAAAAGGAAGTATTTGTTTGGTGCGAGTTTTAGTGAGAGAAAGTAGTAAGTAGCGGAGTGTGTGAAATCGTATGTCGTCATCCATCGTGGTCGACAACTCTATTTATACTACTTGACCCATGATTCGCGACACTGGGATCGTGGAGACGAGGTTGTCATCTTGGTGAAGCAAGAAGATCGCCGTTGGTACGAGCCTTAGCTTTCGGGGCTTGGGGTTGTCGTAATGTGCTCAACAACCGTTATGGGCCTAGCAGTGTTCCTTCCGTACTACATCATACAATGGCTGTCAGCATCTGTTTGTCAAGCTCCGAAGTAGACTAGTCTCCTTCGTTAATACCTCAGGACCTAGCATAACCTCCGTTACCTTAGCTTCTCTGAAGGACCGTTCCAGCGTGGAATGACTTTCCTAATATTTCGTGAGAGATATTTTTTGGGTAAAGGGCCTTCCACCCGGTAAAATATATTACTCCAAAAAAAAACAGTTAAGTACAATCGGATGTGGCTGAGATACTACATTAACCTCAAGCAGCTACTTGAACAACCACTAAATTATTCATTACTGGCCATAAATGATCAACTAGTTACACACAACTAGACAACCAAAACAAAAACAAGCATAAACTAAGACACATTAACATTCATGTAAAACAAAGACAAAGTAGCCTATACAAATCTAATGTCATGGAGAGCAGCTGCATTTAATTGGGCCGCAGATAGACCAGAATCATTCAAGTAATCATCTTCATAATCGTTATACTCACATGTACCATCTTTCCATTGCTCCAAAAGACTCCTCTCGTTCCCTCCACTACCAAAATAATTAGTCTCGTTAGGATATTCCAGAAATTCATCTTCGTCGCTATCAGAAACATCCAACATTACCCACCTTAGAGAATGAGTTACCCATCTTAGTTGAAGAATCAACCTTTTTTAGAGGTTTACTATCATCATCCACAAGAGTAACCTTCCCCTCAATAATTAGCCTGTGAAGCTTCACAACTTTCTCAACAATAGAAGTAGTACTAGTGCTACCATAATCGCCCAAAGCAGAAGTATAAGGAGAGGAATAAGTACTAGGTTTTGTAGCCATAGACTGCTCCTTCTCCTTACCACTCAGAGATGGACTAAGAGTCATTTAGCTACTCCGGAATATCCGAAAGAGATGATACCTCATCATTTCCGTTAGTTATACTAAACATGTTCGGTCAGATGAAGTAATTTCGAGCTAATTTCTTGAGAATATTTACAAGTTTTCGTATCCATTCCAATTAACTCACTTTATTTGCTGTCCATATTCTTGCGATTATATCATTTCTTGTAGTACAATTTCCTTTTGTTTTAAACTATCTGTATGTTTAACTTGCTCTAACAACATGTTTGTTTATGTAGAGTTTTTATATGTAAATGTAATACCGTAATTTTTTTATAATTTGAAGTGGGTACAGGTACAAAATTGAGTTAATGTTTTGATTTGAAGTAGGTACAGGGACTAATTTATGGTTTGTCTATTTTAAGTTAGACTAGTAGGGTACTCGCGTGTTATGGGAGCGGGTACCCTGAAATAAAAATTTTCTTTGAATCATATATTTTAGTTTATTATGTTCTTTCTGACATTAAATTTACGTTTCATGTGACGTATTTCAACTCCTTAACTAATAAATTTATTCCGTCGCATTTTTTAAAGCGATTCGTATAACATGAGTCCGTTTAACCCGTGCCCATTCGGGCTCGAGCCCCTTTTGCCCGTTGCCCGTTGGGGAATTTGTATTAGTGACATTTAATGTATGAATTTTGTTTAAGTTGGTTGTACAATATGCTTGATAATTTGTACTCCCTCCGTCCCAAAATTATTGTCCCCTTTTGACTTTTTCGGTCTTCCTTTTTCAACTTTGATTATTTTTTATTTTTATTTTATTTTATTATACAATTTTTGATAAAAATTATACCGACGAAAATACATTTAAAACTCAATCCGTTCATATATTTTGTATCAAGTATTATGTGATATAAAAAAAAATACTTAAGATCAAAGTTGAAAAGTAATGACCGAAAAAGTTAAAATGGGACAATAATTTTGGGATGGAGGGAGTATTTTTTATGTAAATGGTGTTTTAATAACTGCATTAATTGTATTTATTGATCAGTTAATTTATGAATGTAATTGTGCAAAAGTAAATTGTACATTCTAAAGTATTTGTATTCATTTAAAAATCTAAACCACATTAATTGCTCATTTAAAATTAAAATAAAAAGTGTTCTTGTGTTTTAAAGTGTTGTACCCTATGCTTTAAAAGTTGTACGTCTTAATTTTAAGAGAGAGAGAAAGAGTTCTTTGTGTATTATATGTAGTATAGACTATTTGTTTAACATGTGAATAAATAATTAGAAAAATGAAAGTTGAAAAAGTATATGATGCAGAAATAGACGGTGACGGTGTGCGGACTGCAGAAGGATAATGAGAAAGAGATTATAGGTTTTGACGGAGCATTGTTGGAAAATGTCAAGAAACAAAATTGATTTCACTATTTTTAAATGGATTGGTCATGTGTGTGAAACGTGATGTCCAAAAGAAATAAACAAAAAGATAAATTCATGGGATGAAACTCGTACACGCATAGTCGCATACAACGGGTAATGCAAAGCCGCGCCTTGCTATAAGCGTGAATGATTAACACTATTTGCATCACCTATCTCCAAACTAGTATCACAAACTCAAAACTTAGAATCATAGTAATAAGATCACACCAAGACCAAAAAAAGCTTCGCCAAATCATCGCAAGCTCAGCTTTCTCTTTCCTAAACTAAAAGCGTATTCACAACAAAAAACATACACCACAAAACTAAATAAAAACAAGAAACACACACACAAACCAAACAATTCATTTTTGTGTGTGTGTGTGTGGGGGGGGTGTTGAGTTTGGTCTCCATAAGGAGACGCGTCCGGTTTGGGTAGACCAACCAAATGGTTTGGTCTTATTATGTTTAGTCTTGATAAATGTAATTTTCTTGACATTTTTATTCATCAAACCAATGTTTATAACGAGGATTATGTAGGACCGCAATTCATTGTGGTTGAATGAAGCTTTCGGTTCGTTAATTAAGTTATAAAACGTAAGAAGAAATTGTATAGAAAAAATGTTTTTTTCTTCATCGCATGTAACGTTAAAATTTATAATATACAACTTTAAAGAATCGTTTCCTACCTATTTATTTTACGATTTGAAAAGATTGTATGTAGTTACAAAATTGTGGTAAAAGTGAAAGAATGAAGACCTATACATAAATCAAATAATTCATTTAATAAATAAATAATTAACCTAAATAACAGTACTTTGTATGGATTAGAACCTAAGATCTTTAAAGAAGTGACTAAGTATACTAGCAAAGCTTTTACTTTGATTATCTACAAGAAATATAATCACAATTCTTATATTTAGTGAAATTATTAGATATAAAGAGAAAACATATATTGTACATAATATTGTACATGCAAGGCGTCACTATTATTCAGTGAGGTTTCCCATATGTCGTATCCTGACTGAATGTTAGAAAAAAAAAAACATATATTGTACATAATAGCTATGTAAAATAAAAGAAGTAAATAAGAAGCTATTAATGAGATTGGAACTTCGGTGTTAAACATAAAAGGGATTGTCCATCCGAAAGTCGCTCAACTATTAAATTTTTTATTTTTAGGCATTTATATTTTAAACTAACTTATAGGCCACTCAAATATGTGTTTGTTTTCGTTTATACCAATCTTGTTCATATTCTTGCTGGAAATTTGTACAATTTCAAGAATAAAGCTAACTTTAACATATCATTCAAACGTAAAACATTAGTTAAATTATTATAAGTCACTTTCGACTAAATAAGAGTTGGATGACTTCCAGATACATAATCCCAACATAAAAAGAGCTCTTACACTTGCTTTGGACTTAAAATTTGCAATTTAATTTCTCCAATTGATTTTTTGTTCAAAAGTGCAAAATTCTAGATCGTGTGTTTTGAATCAAGCACTTAGAAAGAAATAAAATATAAAATAAAGCAAAAGTTACATAAAAAAAACATAAGCTGATGACTCGTAAAGTTGACACTTGACCTTTCATTTTACAATTGAATGTGTTAGCCACCAAGCCAAGTACTTTTTTTTGGAGGTCATGAGGTGGATGCTTTGTTGAATTGAATGTATGATTTTCACACTCACTTAAACATGTGAAGTGCCTTCCAAAAAAAAAAAAAAAAAAAAAAAAACTTAAACATGTGAAGTAGAGAAATTGGATATTGATAGCATGAAATTAGGGTTTTAATTAGTATGATATGATTGTAACTTGATACGTTGCGGGTCATCGTTTTAATTTATTCGTTTTTTTTGAAATTTGATATTTGTTCATGTGCATTATTTATGCCATATTTTGGAGATATTGATGGAATCACATGGATGAAGAGGATATGGTAATATGTGTTGAATCACATGGATTTTGAAGATAGGTAAATCATACAATTTAAAAAGTGTATAGGTTTTTATCACATATAGGAACCATTGGTTGTACCTTATTATTATTATTATTATTATTACATATTTGAAATTAACTAATTTTTTTTTTTTTTTTTTTTTTTTTTTTTTTTTTTTTTTTTTTTTTTAATCTATTAAAATGGACCTGTTAGACGATGTGAAACTATTAGGCCAGTCTATGTGAGCGCAAGTACTCAAATATTAGCGACAACTCATGATAAGAACTGAATTGTTAATAACAAGTTCAATTGACGAACATAGACTAATGTCAGTAGTCCACATAACTCAAGAACAACTTGAGAATTGAACTACCTTTCTAAGTAATGTAGCATAACTGTAACACCCCAACCCGGCAAGGGTAAAGATATCACAACAATGGCTTCATATCAGATTACAAGCATTAAATCCAAAACATCACAAGTCCATAACATTAATGATCAAAGGAAATAAGTCAACATAACTTATGCCCAAAACAGAAATAAACCTAAGTACATAAATCCAAAATGCCTAAACAATGGCATAACAGAAACAGAATCCAAAATGGTATAACTAGAATGTTAAGGTCTAAGCTTCACACAGTTGCTCTCATCCCCAAAGCTAAAAACCCAGATCCTAGCTTAAGTACCTGCCGCACATGAAAAGAAAACATGCGGCTGAGCTTAAAAAGCTCAGTGAACAGATACATATACAAAGCAATAATAATGAAACAGAACTGAAATATGGTGCACGGGGAAATATCATGAAGTATAATCAAAGAGATAGAAATATAAAAGAAGAATAGGATAGTCCTCCACCACGAGCCCAGAACATATTAGATAGTAACCATCATAATCTAAAGGGGATGCCTCTTAAGTAACCAGATAATATGAGGGGTGTCCTCATGTATCAAATGGAGTGATCAGCTCCCAGATAAATGTGAAAGGCATGTATTGCACACAGTACCAGTCACTAGAAAAGAATCATATCATATATAGTTAAATCCACTAAACAGAACAGATCTAGGATGCATCCATACGCCCCCCCAGAAACATATATAATCCATAAACAAAGTAATGCGCATATCATAATCAGAATGGGGACGTGGCGGAACATCACTCTACCGCCCTAGAGTCATGCCATTGGTGCATCAATGACACGGACATGGAACCCCCAAGCCTAGTGAAATGGCTCGGGTATCAAACTAAGAGTCAGATATCATATCATAATCAGAGGGTCATATATCAAAGGTCAAATCAGATGGTCCATAACAGATGGTTCATAACAGATATATCAGATGAAATACCAAAGGTCCAAATCAGAGTGTAATCAGAAAGGTTCATAATAAAAGGGATCATAGCAATGGCTTTGGGAAAACTTAAACGAATCAGAATCAGAATCATAACCATGAGATAGGACACCCTTACTGAAAAAGGGCAGAGTATCTGTCCCTTATTGCAAAGCAAAACAAAACCAGAAATAGCAAACACTGACAGGCTCAGGACCTCTCCTTCTTCACACCTAAGAGAGTAGAAGAGTATTACAATAGGTTTTAACTGACTTTCCATTTTAAGTAACTTTCCCTTTTTAGCAGGTTTCCAAATTTAATAAGTTTCCTTAGTTAGAAAGATTTAGACATTAGAGATTAGGTTTATAGAACAATATTATGGACATAAGGTATGTTTTAGCAATTCACTATAGTTTAGGGGTAAATACGATAACTTTACATAAATTAAGGTTTTGATTGTAATTAAACCAAAGTTAAAGGTCAAACATGAAAATATTACAATTAACCTGTTTTAATTCCCTAATTTATCAAGTTAACAATTTCAGTCCTTCAAGTTTACCAATATTACACTTTACACCCTTAAGTTACATAAATTACATATTAAACCTTATATTTCAAGATTTTACATTTAAACCCCTTTCATGACCATATTAACACAACAAGCCCTTAACCTTTTCAAATTACCGAAAATAACCCATATTCTACATGTTGTACGAATTAGTCCTCCACTTTTCATAATTTACACATTTAGTCCTTTAATAAAATAAAACTACAATTCGATTCATAATATTTTATTTACACTTTAAATCCATTTAATACCCAAAGTTACACATCAAGTCCCTCATAATTATATTTATACGAATTACCACAAGTTTCCCCAAAATTACAAAACAGGTCCTCCCATTTTAATTAAATTCCATTCGATATACATACTTTCCATAATTTACAATTTAAATCTTCTAAGCCTTATATTTACACAAAGACCCTTCATTTTATATTTTATTCACATTTGTCACAGATTAATACACCTTACAAAAATGACCCATAAGTTTCAGAAATTACCGAATGCACCCTAGAGTTTTTAAAAGTTCAATTCGCATATATAACAATTCGAAAACCCTAATCCACTTAGCAACACATGAACCAATCATTTATCAATCATTAGTCTATCATTTTACTGCATTAATTAATCCAAGAAACACCCCAATCTTAACCCTAATCGAACTTAGGGTTTTTATTCAATCGATCCAATCTTTCCCATTTATGCGATATGAACAAAATTAAGCCACGATCAAACCCAGCTTCTAATATTCGAATTCTTATTTTTCCCAGGTCACATGGGTCGTATACAGTCCAGGAAAATTGATTACAACACCAGAAAAATTCACATACAATATATTATGTTTTATACGGTTTTTAAACATTTTAATTCATGCGATTTGTTTTAGGTTGCATGGATCGAATTTTATATTTTATCTGAGTTATATGAGGTTGATAGATCATAGGAAAAATACCGAATCAAAGGTTGAACGTGTGAACGAGTCAGAAACAATTTACACCTTAGCGAAAGGACTTGAGAACCAAAAATCCCTAGCGATCAACTTTGACCTCCACGACCTTAGAGCAATTTTATACAGAGCATACATGACGTAAGGAACATGAGAAAATTGATAAAAAGATTTTAGAGAGCCGTATGAAATGGTTTGGGATTTATACCTATCGGATGCAAAATAAATGCTAGCGATCAAACGAGTGAGACCCACGACCAAAACCAATTTTTATAATCTTCTTTAGGCCACGAACAACACCAGAAAAATGCTCCTTGAGTTCCAGAAAATCGGATGAAGTTGCAATGTATTTTAGTGTGTGTTTTCTTTTACTCGGCAAATAGGATACTAGGGTTTGATGAGATTAATTATATTGGGGAGAAATAGCCGAGTCCTATGGGAGGAAAAACAGCCCAAAAATCACGGAAATTGATATGGCAATCAATGGGATTTATTTTCTCATTTAAGTGTATTTTATTACCTTTTTTAAAAACTAAATAAATGTTCTTTATCCCATTCGGTTCATCCAAGGGTATTTTGGTAATTTTGTAACTTGTATAAATATTAATCGGAGTTGTCAAAATTATTTTGTATCATATCTTGTTCTTTTCCAAAAGTTTGGGATCGATTCGGTACTTTATAAGCTTTTAAATGATTTTACAACTTGCAGGGGTAATTTGGTCATTTTACACATTTTGGATTTTTAGGTGTTACAACTTCTTCCCCTCTAACAGAAAAATTTCGTCCTCGAAATTTGCAAAGAAGTACAGATGAAATGAAACGGAAGACAAGACAAGGACATACCAGATCAGAATACAAAGTGAGGGTAGCTAGCACGAATCGATTCTTCAGTTTCCCAGGTAGCCTCGCGCTCTGGGTGATTCTTCCAAAGAACTTTTACGAATGGAATGACTTTATTCCTCATGACCCGCTCTTTCCGGTCCAGAATAGCCTCCGGCTCTTCGGATAAAGACATATCCGGCTGAATCTGATCAAGTGGATAAGACACCACATGCAATGGGTGATAATTGTATCCCCTCAGAAGAGATACATGGAAAACATTATGCACATGAGATAGCTGAGGAGGTAGAGCCAGACGATAAGAAACCTCCCCAATACGCTCCAGAATTTCAAAGGGACCAATAAATCGAGGACTCAACTTGCCCTTAATTCCAAAACGTTTAACCCCGCGGAAAGGAGATACTTTCAGAAATACTCGATCACCAACATTAAACTCTAGGTCACGATGGTGCTTGTCAGCATAGCTCTTCTGACGAGCACGGGCCTCCTTTAACTTTTCCCTAGCAACAGCTACCTTTTCGTTGGTGTCCTGAACCAACTCCGGACCCTCAATAATACGCTCCCCTACTTCATTCCAACAAACCGGCGCTCTACACTTGCGCCCATATAACATCTCGAAAGGAGCCATCCGAATACTAGCATGCCAACTGTTATTATACGCAAACTCTACCAAACATAAATACTCGTCCCAACTACCGGTCCATTCCAAAGCACAAGATCGTAACATGTCTTCCAAAGTCTGAATGGTCCTCTCCGACTGACCATCAGTTTGGGGATGAAATGCAGTACTAAACTTAAGGCGAGCGCCCCAAGACTTATGAAGTCCCTTCCAGAAACGCGAAGTGAAACGAGGATCACGATCAGAAACAATAGATGAAGGCATACCATGCAATCTGACAATCTCCTGCTGAAAGATCTCCGCCAACTTACTGATACTATAGGTCATACGGATAGGTAAGAAATGAGTAGATTTAGTTAGTCGATCGACGACCACCCAAATCGCATCATGTCTTTTACGAGTCAAAGGCAAACCAGAAACGAAATCCATGGAAATCTCATCCCACTTCCAAGTAGGAATCTCCAGAGGCTGCAACAGACCACTAGCTCGCTGATGCTCAATCTTAACTTGCTGGCAGGTCAAACATCTAGCAACAAATAACGCCACATCTTGCTTCATACCGTTCCACCAGAAATGCTGCTTTAGATCCCGATACATCTTGGTAGAACCAGGATGTATAGAGAAAGGAGAACTGTGAGCCTCAGTCAACACCGCCTCACGCAAGTCAGAATCATTAGGCACGCATAATCGATCCTCATACCAAACAACTCCGTTATCATCAACTCTAAACTCAGTTTGCTTACCCTCCTCAATATTTTGAACAATAGCCCAGAGCTCACCATCATCCTTCTGAGCCTCTTTAATACGCAACATCAGATTCGACTCAATTTTCAAACTAGCCCAGTAACCAACGTCACGCCGAACACACAACTCGACATCCAAACGCTCCAATTCCTTAAGAACATGCAGATCAATCTCCAAACTAGCAATCATCCCAGACTTACGACTAAGTGCATCAGCAACCACATTAGCCTTGCCTGGATGATACTGGATGTTCGTGTCGTAGTCTTTTAGAAGTTCTAACCATCTCCTCTGCCTCATATTAAGCTCCTTCTGAGTAAAGATGTATTTGAGACTCTTGTGATCGGTGAAGATATCACACGATTCACCATACAAGTAATGTCTCCAGATTTTTAATGCAAAAACGACCGCTGCTAATTCCAGATCATGAGTTGGGTAATTTTCTTCATAGGGTTTCAATTGCCGAGAAGCATAGGCAATCACTTTGCCGTGTTGCATAAGCACACAGCCCAAACCCTTTTTAGACGCATCGCTATAGATCTGGAAACCTCCAGAACCAGACGGTAAGGTCAGAATAGGTGCAGACACTAATCGCCTCTTCAACTCTTCAAAACTCTGCTCACGCTCATCAGTCCATACAAACTTTTCACCCTTCCGCATCAACTGAGTCAAAGGCAAAGCTAACTTAGAAAACCCTTCAACAAAACGCCTGTAATAACCAGCTAATCCCAGAAAACTCCGAATTTCAGTCACCGTGGTAGGTCTCGGCCACTTGGTGATAGCCTCAACCTTAGCGGGATCCATGGTGATCCCCTCTGCAGACACGATATGACCAAGGAAAGCGACTTGGTTAAGCCAGAACTCATACTTAGAAAATTTCGCAAACAATTTCTGCTGCCTCAGAATACCCAGAACAATACGTAAATGCTGCTCGTGCTCCTCAGACGATTTAGAATACACCAGAATATCATCAATGAAAACAATGACGAACTTATCAAGAAATTCATGAAAGACCCGGTTCATCAAATCCATAAACACAGCAGGAGCATTTGTTAGGCCAAAAGGCAAAACCAGAAACTCATAGTGTCCATAGCGGGTACGGAAAGCAGTCTTAGAGACATCCTGCTCTTTAACTCGCAATTGGTGATAACCAGATCGCAAGTCGATTTTAGAGAACACCTTGGCTCCTTGCAGTTGATCAAACAAGTCATCAATGCGAGGAAGCGGATAACGGTTACGAATGGTAATACGATTCAACTCACGATAATCAATGCACAACCGCATAGACCCATCCTTCTTCTTCACAAATAGAACCGGAGCACCCCAGGGCGAAACACTAGGCCGAATAAAACCGTTCTCCAATAGTTCTTCCAATTGTTCCTTTAATTCCTTTAACTCAACAGGCGTCATCCGGTACGGAGCCTTAGAGATAGGTTCGGCACCGGGAATCAGATCAATAGAAAATTCAACTTCTCTAGCCGGAGGAAGACCAGGAAGTTCATCAGGAAAAACATCAGCAAAATCCCGAACAATGGGAACGCTAGCAACATCAGGACTTTCTACAGATGAATCTTTAACAGAAGCCAAATAGCCTTGGCAACCATGAGATATCAGAGTTCGTGCTTTCATGGCAGAAATAATTTTAACAGATTTCAGAGGCTGGGAACCATGATAAACGAAGTCAGGATGATGAATATCGCCGAAGATCACCTTACGGGCATAACAATCGATGGTAGCCTTGTGATCAGCCAACCAATCCATGCCCAGAATCGCATCAAAATCGATCATATCAATGGGAAGCAGATTTGCCGGACGAACACAATCATCGAAACGTAGAGGGCAGTTCACATATTCATGATCAATAATCACTTGGGTTTTCATTGGGGTTGCGATTGATATACGATTTATTAATGGTTTTGGTTTCAGATTAAGTTTCTTAGCAAAGTTTACAGATATAATAGAATGAGTAGCACCGGTGTCAAACAATACGAAAGCCGTATGATCTCCAATATAAAGTATGCCAGTAATGGTACCTGATGTGTTGGCAGCCTGATCCCGAGTAGTAGCATAAACTCGGCCCATGGTGGGAGCTGGCCTAGTCGAGTTTACTGGCACGATAGGGTTCTTCTTGGGGCAATCTTTGATCCTGTGATGAGTAGAGCCACACGAAAAACAACCACCAGAAGCTTTATAACAAGGACCTGGATGTGGTTTCCCACATTTAGTACATGTAGGAGGAGGAGGTAGAGTCTCCACAGCCTTCTTCTGACCTGACGATCCCGACTGCTGATACTGCTGAGAATCCCTACGCCTGCTATTATCACCCTGACCCTGACGGTCACCACCATACCGACCATAATCCTGTCGGCCCTGGTTCCTAGAATCCTGTCGCCTATAATCACCACCTCGGTCCTGGCGACACCGCTGATCCTGCCCATGGTCCTGACGACCCCGAAAATCCTGTCTCTGGTCCTGACGACCATGACCCCGAGTATCAACCCTGTTGCCATCCCTATCACGTTTATTAGATCCCCTGTCCGTATGCAACAACTCAATGTTACGCGCGGCATCCTGAACACTAGCCACATCCTCAAATGGAGTGTTAACAATCCGGTCTAACACCCATCTCTTAAGAGCCCACTTGAAATGACGAGCCTGTCGAAAAGAATCCCCAGTAACCTCTGGCCCAACGAAACTAGCCAGACGTAAGAATCGCTGCATAAAGTCTCCTGAAGACTCATGATCACCCTGACGAATCGACCCATATTCCCTCTCATACCTCTGCTGTTCTGCCATAGGAATGTACTGCTTATAAAACACCTCAATGAACTCTGCCCACGAACAAGTCTCAGCAAAATCATCCCCCTTTGCCTGCACAAGGGCAGTCCACCAGTTCTGAGCGTCACCCTCCATCTTGAATGTAGCCAAACGAGTTTTAAACTCGTCAGCACATCCGAGAACCCTGAACAATTTCTCGACATGGGTGATCCAGTCCTCTGCCTCATGGGGAGTGGCAGCGGACTTGAACGAGAGAGGCTTGAGCTTGTTGAACCGCTCAATCCATACGTGAATACCGACCGGTGGAGCAGCGGGTGGAGCACCGCCACCACCACCTCCAGAAGAACCTGCCCCATTACGGATGTTGTTGGTGACCTCGGTCACCACCTGAGCAGAAAGGTTAGGAAGGACGTTTTTCAAAGCCTCAGCAATCATAGCTTCGAAATTTGGAGCGTCATACTCGTTAAAGCGCGTGTTCACCATCTGAACGATTACAAAAAGGATTAGCAATTCAGATAGAATATGACAGAGCAGATCAAGAATATATGACAGAGCAAAGCAGGAAAAGAGTGCGCGAAAGGAAACCTAATTTCTACCCAATCCTCACAGGTCACGAGCCTAAGCTCTAAGGGTTTCGGATAACCTGTTCTCTGATACCATAAATTGTAACACCCCAACCCGGCAAGGGTAAAGATATCACAACAATGGCTTCATATCAGATTACAAGCATTAAATCCAAAACATCACAAGTCCATAACATTAATGATCAAAGGAAATAAGTCAACATAACTTATGCCCAAAACAGAAATAAACCGAAGTACATAAATCCAAAATGCCTAAACAATGGCATAACAGAAACAGAATCCAAAATGGTATAACTAGAATGTTAAGGTCTAAGCTTCACACAGTTGCTCTCATCCCCAAAGCTAAAAACCCAGATCCTAGCTTAAGTACCTGCCGCACATGAAAAGAAAACATGCGGCTGAGCTTAAAAAGCTCAGTAAACAGATACATATACAAAGCAATAATAATGAAACAGAACTGAAATATGGTGCACGGGGAAATATCATGAAGTATAATCAAAGAGACAGAAATATAAAAGAAGAATAGGATAGTCCTCCACCACGAGCCCAGAACATATCAGATAGTAACCATCATAATCTAGAGGGGATGCCTCTTAAGTAACCAGATAATATGAGGGGTGTCCTCATGTATCAAATGGAGTGATCAGCTCCCAGATAAATGTGAAAGGCATGTATTGCACACAGTACCAGTCACCAGAACAGAATCATATCATATATAGTTAAATCCACTAAACAGAACAGATCTAGGATGCATCCATACGCCCCCCCAAAAACATATATAATCCATAAACAAATTAATGCGCATATCATAATCAGAATGGGGACGTGGCGGAACATCACTCTACCGCCCTAGAGTCATGCCATTGGTGCATCAATGACACGGACATGGAACCCCCATGCCTAGTGAAATGGCTCGGGTATCAAACTAAGAGTCAGATATCATATCATAATCAGAGGGTCATATATCAAAGGTCAAATCAGATGGTCCATAACAGATGGTTCATAACAGATATATCAGATGAAATACCAAAGGTCCAAATCAGAGTATAATCAGAAAGGTTCATAATAAAAGGGATCATAGCAATGGCTTTGGGAAAACTTAAACGAATCAGAATCAGAATCATAACCATGAGATAGGACACCCTTACTGAAAAAGGGCAGAGTATCTGTACCTTATTGCAAAGCAAAACAAAACCAGAAATAGCAAACACTGACAGGCTCAGGACCTCTCCTTCTTCACACCTAAGAGAGTAGAAGAGTATTACAATAGGTTTTAACTGACTTTCCATTTTAAGTAACTTTCCCTTTTTAGCAGGTTTCCAAATTTAATAAGTTTCCTTAGTTAGAAAGATTTAGACATTAGAGATTAGGTTTATAGAACAATATTATGGACATAAGGTATGTTTTAGCAATTCACTAAAGTTTAGGGGTAAATACGATAACTTTACATAAATTAAGGTTTTGATTGTAATTAAACCAAAGTTAAAGGTCAAACATGAAAATATTACAATTAACCTGTTTTAATTCCCTAATTTATCAAGTTAACAATTTCAGTCCTTCAAGTTTACCAATATTACACTTTACACACTTAAGTTACATAAATTACATATTAAACCTTATATTTCAAGATTTTACATTTAAACCCCTTTCATGACCATATTAACACAACAAGCCCTTAACCTTTTCAAATTACCGAAAATAACCCATATTCTACATGTTGTACGAATTAGTCCTCCACTTTTCATAATTTACACATTTAGTCCTTTAATAAAATAAAACTACAATTCGATTCATAATATTTTATTTACACTTTAAATCCATTTAATACCCAAAGTTACACATCAAGTCCCTCATAATTATATTTATACGAATTACCACAAGTTTCCCCAAAATTACAAAACAGGTCCTCCCATTTTAATTAAATTCCATTCGATATACATACTTTCCATAATTTACAATTTAAATCTTCTAAGCCTTATATTTACACAAAGACCCTTCATTTTATATTTTATTCACATTTGTCACAGATTAATACACCTTACAAAAATGACCCATAAGTTTCAGAAATTACCGAATGCACCCTAGAGTTTTTAAAAGTTCAATTCGCATATATAACAATTCGAAAACCCTAATCCACTTAGCAACACATGAACCAATCATTTATCAATCATTAGTCTATCATTTTACTGCATTAATTAATCCCAGAAACACCCCAATCTTAACCCTAATCGAACTTAGGGTTTTTATTCAATCGATCCAATCTTTCCCTTTTATGCGATATGAACAAAATTAAGCCACGATCAAACCCAGCTTCTAATATTCGAATTCTTATTTTTCCCAGGTCACATGGGTCGTATACAGTCCAGGAAAATTGATTACAACACCAGAAAAATTCACATACAATATATTATTTTTTATACGCTTTTTAAACATTTTAATTCATGCGATTTGTTTTAGGTTGCATGGATCGAATTTTATATTTTATCTGAGTTATATGAGGTTGATAGATCATAGGAAAAATACCGAATCAAAGGTTGAACGTGTGAACGAGTCAGAAACAATTTACACCTTAGCGAAAGGACTTGAGAACCAAAAATCCCTAGCGATCAACTTCGACCTCCACGACCTTAGAGCAATTTTATACAGAGCATACATGACGTAAGGAACATGAGAAAATTGATAAAAAGATTTTAGAGAGCCGTATGAAATGGTTTGGGATTTATACCTATCGGATGCAAAATAAATGCTAGCGATCAAACGAGTGAGACCCACGACCAAAACCAATTTTTATAACCTTCCTTAGGCCACGAACAACACCATAAAAATGCTCCTTGAGTTCCAGAAAATCGGATGAAGTTGCAATGTATTTTAGTGTGTGTTTTCTTTTACTCGGCAAATAGGATACTAGGGTTTGATGAGATTAATTATATTGGGGAGAAATAGCCGAGTCCTATGGGAGGAAAAACAGCCCAAAAATCACGGAAATTGATATGGCAATCAATGGGATTTATTTTCTCATTTAAGTGTATTTTATTACTTTTTTTAAAAACTAAATAAATGTTCTTTATCCCATTCGGTTCATCCAAGGGTATTTTGGTAATTTCGTAACTTGTATAAATATTAATCGGAGTTGTCAAAATTATTTTGTATCATATCGTGTTCTTTTCCAAAAGTTTGGGATCGATTCGGTACTTTATAAGCTTTTAAATGATTTTACAACTTGCAGGGGTAATTTGGTCATTTTACACATTTTGGATTTTTAGGTGTAATGTACAATAACACTTTCAATATCACAAAAGCACTTTCAAAACATACATCCAAACTGATCTAAACTCATTAATATTGCATACATGAGTCTAAGATTTTGGCACCTTTGCCTGCTTATATGGACTAATGTTCCGCGCAAGTAGACCAGGGAATCTATCTATGGTGGATTTCGAGTGCCCAACCACATAATGAATGACGGACTTCAAGAGATTTAGCTGCCCAAAATGTATAAACTTTTATGTCTATTTGTCTGTTCATATGAGTTTTTGGAGGACCAATGCGAAAATCTATCATTGCAAAAATCGAAGTTGTATAAATAATGGGGAAATAGAAATGATATTGAACTTTGATTACTTATTATTTGGATATCATTCAGTTTATGTGCGGTCTCACTTATACACATAAACTAATAAGAATGTCAAAGAAGATCCCAAAAGTTGTATGCCAAAATCATTGCTGCAAATTTCATGGGCTAGAGGAACATAGCAAAGTAGAACGTAGCTATATATAATTTAATTGCATTAATATTCGAATTTTATCTATATAATACACAAGCTTGAATGTTATGATATTAGGTCATAACTGAACATGCATTTTTTCGATGTTTAGATATTGTTATTGAATATGTGTTAACTAACCTCCGATGTGAAAGCTTCCTAACTTATATTACACTTGAACTCCATCAGTTAGCATAGTAATTTTCATATACGAGATACATAAGCAATTTCAAGGTTGCATAAATTAACAGACGGGTAAATGTTATATGGAATTTCTATGCTATCAAAATTACGTTATGTGTAAAATCATGTCTACTAATTAATTGACTGTGAAGATCCTTTCAGCCATTCTAATTACAATCGTTAGTCGTTTGTAGACGGTGGTATATGATTTTTATAGCTTTCTCCATATACTTGACAGAAACTACTGCAAAGGAGACTCTAAAACATGTTATGGCAGATGCTCGACAAAATCAAGTTCTACTCAATCTCCTACTTGAGCAGTTTGTTTAGCTATATCAGGAGTTAACTATCCAACATACTATCATAGAAACTTAGTCTGGCTCGGGTTAGTTTTTATATATATTACCCTTTATTTTACTTCCCATTCTTCCACCTTTTGCTGTTTAGTTTGCACAAATATATATCGTAAACATTAGTTTTTCTCCGCATCACCAACAGGAAATATATAATTTTGAATCATGCAATGCTAATAGAAGAAGTACAAGTAATGCATGCATATGGGTGACAACGCACCCAGTTCTTATTCATTGTCACCCATTTTAAGGCATATACCCTTTAATTGGGAGTCATTAGTGAATTACTTATGTGTAGTTTAAAAGAGTTGTTTGGATATATTAGCCAAGGAAGTTTGTTACCATATCAAAATTTATGTTTTTTTTTAATGAATACTTTTAGTGACAACAAAGACATCACAAAAGATTTTGACTTGTAGTGTGCGTGGGCGCCATCGTTAAAATTAAAGTTGTTACAGTCGCCGTAAATAACTTTTAGCGACGAAGTTCTGTGACGACATTTTTCCGCCTACATGTCGTCGCACAATACTTTCAATGACGTGAAGCTTTTTGTTGAGAATTTTGTCATAGCCAAAACCTGTTATTCTTGTAGTACAAGATCAAAACAATGGATTTTACTAAATGTTGTAGTTTTCTCTTTATATAATCAGATTTTAGTCATAAAGACACATCTAAAGTTAATTAGTTGCGAGTAAATCATTTAGATGTTAACTTTTTCAAGAGTAAAGTCAATTAATAGTGTTTTATTATGGAAGTCAAGAACCAACATTTGTGGAATACGCTTTTAAAGCTTTTTCATTTATTTGCAATAAAAAACCAAAAAATGTTTTCGAAAAGAAATTTCGAAAGTGGGTTGATATCAACAAGGTCTTTGTAAATTAACAAAAGGTCTTCTTAAGATTAATTACACTTTTGATCTCTCCTTTTCGACCCACTCTAAAGATTCAAGGCTATTTCTTTCACACCCTAGCCAATTCAACCATTTCTCCAGCTTGAATCTCCAATGCAACTTTTGGTACCAAATTTATTTTGTATATAGATACCTGTATTTTGTTCTTTGTCGTTTGGTTAATTGACTTCGATTTTTCTATAGTTTCACACTCCCAATTCGACTTAATTTAGTCCTATGTAAGGGATTGGTAATTATAACTACTTTTTTAATTGTTGGTCCTGAAATTTGGATAAAACGAAAATAAGTTTATGAAGTAAAAACAAGTTTTACATAAAATCATTTAACGATTAATAACATCAATTATACTTGTCAATATATATCTATTTTAGTTAGAAATAAATAAGAAAATTACAAGGTTAGTTGTGGAAAAACCCAAAAAAAACCGAATGAAACCGAACCGAAGTAACCGAACGAAACAAAAAACTGATGGTTCGGTTTTTACTTTTTTCAAAAACCGAAAAATTCGTTTCGGTTTCGGTTTTCGTCAAAAACCGCACCGGTTTTATTATATAATAATATATAATTATTTTAACGTTTAAATGCGTGTTAATTGTGTATGTGTGCATACTTGACAATATATCAAAAAATATGCGATAATGATTATACTATATGTATGTTCACTTGCGTGTGTGTGTCTTATTTATATGTGTGTAATTGTAGAATTATGAGATCAACATTATTAGACTCAGATTGATAAAAAAAAAAAAAAAAAAAAAAAAAAAAAAAAAAACAATTTTATAAGTAAAACAAATTTGTTGGTATAAATTGACCACACCCAAATATAAAAGGCTAAAAACCGAAATAACCGAAAAACCAAACCGAAACCGATAATAAACCAAATAAACTGAACCGCCAAAAATCGAACGGTTTTGATTTTGGGTTTTATAAAAACCGAATATTTCGGTTCGATTTCGATTTTAGCAAAAAACTGCCCCAAACCAAAGCATGCTCATCCCTAACTATAACAATTGAATGACAAATGAAACTCTTCTAGAGATAAATCAAATATTTCTAGCTTAGTTTATGATTCTTAGAAAAGGGTGATGCCTTCACTATAATACATTTTGTATTATTTTTGTGTAAACAGTTTCTTTCTTTCTCTCTTGCAAACTCTCTTATATAAGTAGGGATACACTACGCCAGAATGTGGATTTAGTCACACATGCTGTTTTTCGAACAGCCACACAGTCGCTTTTTTATGTGACTAAATGTACCAGAATAAAATAAACAGCCACACTTGATCCGACTTGTGTGACCATTTCGGAATTACATCTGAGGCTACAGCCACACATTCGAATATTTTCGTGACTATACGTATCTGGTAAAAAAAATTTTGATTTTTTAGTCACTTATAATTTGGGACGTGTGACGGATACAAATAAGGTTGAAACATTAGTCACACTATATATATACATATGTGACAAATATATGTCACGCAATTGAAAAGTGTGACCAAAATCCATATATGGTCACACGAAGTAATTGTGTATGTGGCTAAATCATATGCTCAAGTTTGTCACACATTATTTAAGCGTGACTGCTAGTTTTTGTTGAAAATTTAGCCACATATGAATTTGAAATGTGTGACAACTGAAAAGTAAGTTTGAAGCATAGTCACGATATGCATTTAAAAGTGACAAATATATGTCACACACTTGAGATGTGTGACCAAATGTCATATATCGTCACACTAAACCATAGGTATACATGATTAAGTGTGACCATAATTCGATACAAATGGTCACGTAAGTTAATATGTGTGTCTAAAGTTAAGTGTGTGTTTGCCTGCCTATTCCTAATGTGTATGGTCACACTTAATTGTAGCACAATCATGTGACTATAGGCTATACAATAGTCACACCATACCACAAATGTGCATCTAAATTATGTTTATGGCCACATTATAAGGGTATTATATGTGACCAATACATTGAAAATAGTCACACTGTGAAATATTCATGTGACTAATATGTATAGCAAAATGTGAACTCAGTTATCATTAACCTTGATATTAGTCACATTGAGTGTTTGTGTGACTAAATTCAAGATGTTACATATGGTCACATGAAGTATTTATTTAGGTGTCTAAATCATAGAGTCATATTTTGAGTTTAGACTGTTAGTCATGACTCTTCATTTAATTTGCCCCATTACAATGCTGGGATTTTATAGTCTATCTAGTTTAATGCAGTAGTATGTAAGTATGTTACTTGCCCCTAGGAACCAGATTACTTGACTTTCTAAAGTCAATTTTCAACTTTATAATGAAGTAACATGTTACTAAAGTGCCTGCAAGTGCATATACATGATAAATGGAAACTGCGAATACAATAAAGCTTGACTGCAAGTGGACATATAACAGTGAAAACCGCAAAATTTTTCAGTGCCATTGAAAAGCTTGACTTTTTTGAGTCAGAATCCATTACAACAGGTTAAATTACAGGAACAACTATTTAATACTAAAACAACTATTCATCTAACATTACTAACTTTGCAATACCAGCAGTAACCTTGCACTTAGCCTTAAGCAGCAGTCTTAACTTCAACCAGCAGGGTTAACTATTACACTAGCAGTCTTAATGCAGAATGACATGCTTCACTTGGATTTTCGTATAACAATACCTTCAATGTCGGTTTGATAGTAGTCACTTCGTGATTCCTTGCCCAAGTCTTCTTTATATACACGTGGCAATATTTTTTCATTTTGCTCGTGAATGACTGTACTAAACTCCTCATCGACTTTGTCATATTTATCTTTGTAATTCTTGGTAGGTGTTTTAAAGACAATGGACAAATTTTTCTGTGCCTGGTCTTTCACATAAAACACTTGTGTTGCTTGTGACGCTAATATGAACGGATCATCCTTGTGGCAAAAGTATTCAGGTCTACCAACGTATAACCAAGAGTATCATGTTTGACCCCATGAGTTTTGCGATTAACCCAATCACATTTGAAAAGAGGAATTTGCCTGAAACGGTAATCTAGTACCCATATCTCTTGTAAAACCCCATAATAAGATGTTTTTCTTATGGTTGCAACTTCTTTTTTGGATATGTGCACATCTACTGACTCAACACTAACCCCACTGTTCTGGTAAACTATGCCATCATTACTGTTCGTACGAAATGTATACCCATTGATGTTATACACCTCGTATTTCACTACGCTGGCGCGTGGTCCAAATGATATCCACCTTCCAGCTTGATGTCCCACAAGTTAGACAAACAGTCAACTCCTTGTTAACCTTCCAGTAAAGACTGCAGTTGTTGCTACATACATGTATCTTTTTGTATCCTGATCCCATCATTCTCACTAGTTTTTATTGCCTCATAAGTTTTTTCAACCATTTCGTTACCAGCAGGTAGCATCTTTTTCAACAATCCTAGTAATTCAGTAAAGAACTTATCAGAAGCTCCATACTTACCCTTCAAGTTGAGTAGTTTAACTATTGCGGACAACTTTGTGAAGTCAGGACATCCTTCGTAAAGTGGCTTCTCCGCGTCTAATAATAGTTGTTGAAACTTAGCAAGGTTATCCTCATCAAAACATTCTTTTGCAGCATTAACCATGTTCACTGTTGCTGGGCCATCTGTTGGAATTTCTGGAACAAAATCCATGTCGAAATCCGTGTCGTCAACAAACTCCTCTGTTGTAGAATTAACAGGTATTTGGGCAGTTGTTGCTTGCTCATCATTTTCTCCATGTTTATCCCATTTTGTGTAGCTTTGATTAATCTCGTGGCAGAATAAATGGAACTGCACATCCTCCACTTTATGCTCTATGCGGTTTAAACATGAGATACACGGACATGGCATCTTAAGCTGTTGTTTATTACCTCGTGGGTCGATGTTCATCATCTTCTGCAAGTTGTGTTCTGCATACTTAATAAACGCGTGTACTCCAGCAATATATTGTTTCTTGGTCCTACTAGTTTTCATCCAAGACTTGTCCATGCTATTGTTGAGGTCAAATGGTAACGTATGTATCCTACAATTTACAAATTAAACCAATATAAGCATCAAATCATTTGTGATTAAGTAAACCAAGTATTTACCACTACTAGTACAAAAGGTACTGCTGCTAGTGAAATTTAGTACTGCTAGTATAAAGTTAGTACTGCTAATACCAGTCACAAATTAAACCAATATAAAATTGTAAATGTTTGATACGTTTCGGCCTAACTCTAATGTGGGATAAAATGTTTATTTTGAAAATATTACAACCATACATTAGTAAAATCTAGTATTAATGGTTTTTGTTGCAAAGTGAAAATTAAAATAATACTCTGTTAGTATAGTATTAATGGGTTTTGTTGCAACTTGCAACTTGCAACTTGCAAGTAATTATGGGGAAGGCTATTTCATCATTACACACTATTCACATTGCTAGGCTCGGTACATCTTCCTTCCTCTAGGTGTTTCTTGATTATTGTTGTATATAAAGAAACATACCTCTCATAATTTTTATCTCTTCTTAACAAACCAAAATAAAATTTAAAAATTACAAAAAATCTCAAAATTTTTTGTTATCAAAATCATATATGGAAACTAAACTAGTGATTTGTTCTGAATTAGCAACAGTTGCAAACTCAAAGCTTGTGAAAGACATGATGCTAGTTTACTATGAGCGACAGGTTGAAGCTACTTCCAAGGAAGTTCATTATTTGAGGCACAAGGTTTCTGAGAAAAAAATGCTGATAAACAATAGGGATAAGATGATCAAGGAGTTAGAGCTTTTATATGGTTTTGATTCTGCTCTTGAAAGCATTGCTGATTTAAGGAGGATGCAAGAGGAGGACATGATGGCATCTGATAGGTTGCTTGTTGATATTGCCCAAAAGCATAAGAGTCTAGGTGATTTGTGCAACTTTATCACGAAGCTTGGATCAATGAACTACTGATGTGGTTGATATGTTAGTTGACTATGTTTATGTCTTTTGTGTTTTGTGGTGTCATGGTTGATGTTGTTGGTAGTTTTTCTGATGTTGTTGTGTTTTGTGGTGTCATCGAATGGTAATGATAGATGTATGATATGATGTTAAATATTAATGCAGCTATGTTAATGTCAATATTATTTTCTAATAGCCTTTTGATTTGTAAAGTTACAATGTCAAGTGTTTAGTACTGCCTAGTTCCAAAAATGCATATACTTAAGAAAGTCAAACTTTGTTTATTACACTTAAATGCAGGAAGTTACCTGCACATACCAACCAAGCCTTTAATGGCATTTACTTATTCATTGAACTATGTGATCCTCTTTACTTTAAATGGCCATTACATAAACACAACATTACACACAACATTACACCATCAAAAACCTGTCAAACACTAAACCTCATCCACAATGACTTCCAAGCCAAATGTTATTGAAATATCCTCTGATTCATTAGGACTAATGTCTCATAAACCTGATTGGAATTTCCCCTACCCTCCCACAGGTAGCTTTCATAAGAGAATACCACCTAAGGGAAAGATTGTTGACTCAAGCTCTGACGATTTTAGCTCCTTTAACAGTAGCTTTTTTAATGATAGCTTGGTTTCTAGCTATCATTCAACATCTGAAGATGAAGCTGTCTCAAAAAAAGCCACAATGTCCAAAAACCCTCCTCCAGTTCACACTCTGTCAATCCCAGGAAAAAGGGAACATGTTCTAGGCCTACCAAATCAGGCAACTTGGGAAGAAATCCAAGCAAAGAAGAGAAAGGGAAAAGGCCCAATTGAACTCACTAAGGGTAAAGGGAAAAGGACAATTAGCTGAGCTTTACTAGTCTTGATGTTATGATGCTACTGTAATAAGTACTATGTTTTCTCCTTGTATGTAATCAACTATGCAATCAACAATGCGTCTATGTATGCAGTATTTTGTTATGTAATAACAGTTGGTTTTTCAAGTTGAAGATGCTATTTTTCATTCATGTTAAACCCAAAATACAACTTTAAAAAACTATATATCCTACAAGTCACAAATTAAACCAATATAAGCATCAAATCATTTGTGTATAATTACAATGGATAGTGGGTATTGTAGTGGGCAGAATTTGCTATCTTTATAATTGTAAAAAACAATTTCGAGAATAATATAATTTCACCATTGCATAAAAAAAATGTTCCAAATTAAAAAAATTACCTAATTTAGATCTAAATGAACCTCCCTCC
The DNA here is from genome assembly GCA_021014915.2 of Artemisia tridentata subsp. tridentata. Taxonomy (NCBI): domain Eukaryota; kingdom Viridiplantae; phylum Streptophyta; class Magnoliopsida; order Asterales; family Asteraceae; genus Artemisia; species Artemisia tridentata. Next base: position 329,397,430 of record CP139501.1, on the reverse strand, counting down.
GTTGTTGATGGCCGGACCGGTGAGTGGTGGATGGTGAGTGGTGGCTGTGATTGGTTACTGGTGAACGGTGGATGGTGACTGGTGGCTGTGATTGGTGAGAAATGTGCGAAATTTGAAATTTGCTGAAAAAAATTTGGGGGGATTTAATTTTGAAATTTGCTGAAAAAAATATATACAGGTGGGTTTTTAAAAAAATATGGGGGGCTTTAATTTTGAAATTTGCTGAAAAAAATTGGGGCTTTTTAAAAATTTTGGGGAGGGAAATACCAAAAAGGAAGCCACAGGTATCGAACCTGTGACCTCCCCTTCACAACACCAACAACTCAACCATCTCCGCCCTTGGGTCTTTTTCGATTATAACTTCTTTTGTATTCCTCTTATTGACTATCTGTTTTATTAAAGAAAATTGTTACAAAATCCAAATATCTTCTATACAAAGTTAAACCTGTTAGAACAACGTTAAACCTAGCAACACTAATAGAGACACAAGCAGTAATAACATTATTTCCTTTTTGCTTGTCTGAAGATCTTTCTCAGTAACTCTCTTGCCATTACTGAGTCTTCATCAGTAACTGTCAGCTTAGCATCTAACATAACAAATAAGCTAGCTGCCCTTAATGGATAATCTTTTTCTATCAGCATGTAGACATCCACTCCATTCTTTGTAGATACATGGTGAACACCACATGTATCATACAGTCTCCATTTTGTACTCAACTCATGAGCTCGAAAATTCCATAAGATATCTTTTGGATCAGGTTCATACAACCTCTTCAATTCCACCCATAGCTCCTTCTCTTTGTCTTGTATACGATATGTAGATCTGAACATTTCTTTAACCAGACTCCATAGATTGTCCAAGTCTCCTAGCCTGATTATCTTCCAAGCTTTCCCAAATGTATCTTTGTGTATCTCCAAATCAATAATTGGACGTTTAGCTTGAATAGGATGATGAACATCCAATGCTTCTGGGATTATAACAATCATATGCTGCTTGAGTCTTTCGTCAGTTAATTCCTCTGCTGTTTCTTCTTCATCTGCTGTAGGTACTTCTTCTTCACCAATCTTCTGTTTCTTTGAAGATTCAGACTCCAATATTATACCATGTCTTCTTGTAGTTCTACATGGTTTTTCTGTTCCCATGGGAGTAAATGTGTTCACTCTTGTGTAAACCCTTTCAAACTCACTCTTGATCTCCTCAAAACTTCTACCTTGGAACTGCTTCCTTTTGTATCCAGCCATGTTCATCATGTAAACACACATGGTATGTCTTTGCTGAGCTTTACTAGGTGGTTTACTCCTCTTTTCTTTGGCTTTTTGTTCTGCAGCAGACTTTCTTCTGGAATTTATTAGTTCAACAAGTTGTCTTGACTTCTCATCAATGGACAACACTTCATCTCCTCTGACTTTACCTAACGTTTCCTTTAAAACTTCATCAACATCAATCATATACTGAACTTCTTGAGCGTGATCAAACATTGCTTCAGTTGCTTGATTTGCAAGTCTTGTTTGATCAAGGAAATATGCAATATCAACAATTTCTGATGTTTCATCTTCCTGTGCTTTATTAGGTACCTCTGCATCAAAACTAATCTGAGCAAGAACACTCTTCTTGTCCTTCTTTGGTGGCTCTTCTTCAATCATAATGCCCTTTGCTTTATCTGCCCTTTGCCTTCTATCATACACATCCATATCTTGTTGATGAGAAGTACCAATATTTTCAGCATCCAAATCTTCTTCACCCATATCTTGCCTCCCCTGAAACTCAACATTCTGTTCAACCAAAGAAATATTGGGGTCTTGATCAATATCAGCTGTCTTCCTCCCCTGTTTGGAAGAAACATCCATGTCATCATCATCTGAGCTTGTAGACTCCACAATATTTGCCTTTCTCTTTGCTTCAAGTGACTTGACTTTAGACTGCAATTTCTTCACTTTTTCAATGACCTTCTTGTAAGCAGTACTATACAACTGCTTTGTCTCCTTGAGTGCTTGCTTTGTCTCCTTGAGTTCTTTCTCCAACCCAGTCACCCTTTGAGTCAATTTGGTACAAATATCCATCAATTCCATTAGTGACACTCTGCCCTCATCACTTCCAGGTGTGTTACCTCCCGATCGAGGTGAATCATGGGGCATTTCCCCCATATTTGGTTGTGAGGCTGATTGAGAACCAGATGAACCTGTGGGTGTGTGATGGGACTCAACTGGGCTTGTTGATCCTTCACCCTGAATGTTTTGATTTTGAACCAACATTGTTTCAAAAAGTGGAACTACTATCCCATTAAACCCCCTAGAAGCCATGCTCATGTTACTGAACAGTTTTTGAGTAAGGCAAGGAGTTGGATAAACAATTTTATGAGATAGAAGCAAACTTTTCCGTATATTCAAAACCGTTTGTATAAACCTTGGATACATTAAAAACTTGTATTTGTTATCCACATTTTTCACCATATCATCAAAAATTAATTTTGAAAAGTTAAAAGTCCTGTTTGTTGCTAAAAAAATGAGAGCAGTTGCAATATTGCTACTGAATTGCTCCCATGCGGTTTTCTTTGGACTTAAACAATGAAGGATGGTATGTATGAAGAATCTCCATTGTGGGGCAAAACATCCTTTTTGAAAAGTCAGAATTTGAGAAGATGTGTCATACCCCATTCTGGAAAGGTTTTCAAAATCGAGATCCTACTTAAGATCCTATGGTAAAGATCCCGATTCTAATGTTTTCACATATCAGTTGATGATTCATTGTACAATAATTAGTAACAGGCTTTTGATCTATAAATGGTGATGTTTGGGGTTGTTGTTACCGATTCTAATGTAAAGCTGTGTGAATTTATTGTTGAATGTAAAGCTGTGTGAAGTTTTAATTTATTCAAGTTTATGCTTTAACAGGTTCAAAGGCAAAAATCCCTAGGTCCAAATTCAAAATCATTTCCAACAAGGTATACTAAAGTTGTTATGTGTTTGTGGCTAAAGTTGTATACCTTAATTATACCATTAATTAAATTTTTTGAAACAAATGGTATTTTGAACTATTAGGAGGTATGGGAAAACACAGATTGGAAGAGAAAGAGCCCTTTCTATTTCTCTAGCGAAGAAGAATCTGGTGATGCTGACACAAAAGGTGTGAATTTATTGTTGAATGTAAAGCTGTGTGAATTTTTAATTTATTCAAGTTTATGCTTTAACAGGTTCAAAGGCAAAAATCCAAACAACAACAACAACAACAAACCCAATCCCGCCGTGGCAGGGTATGGGGGAGGTAGGCTGTAGACAGACCCTACCCCTACCCCAAGGTAAACCCGGGAGTAGAGAGGCTGCTTCCAAAGAGACATCCGGCACTAGGTCCAAATTCAAAATCATTTCCAACAAGGTATACTAAAGTTGTTATGTGTTTGTGGCTAAAGTTGTATACCTTAATTATACCATTAATTAAATTTTTTGAAACACATATGGTATGTTGAACTATTAGGAGGTATGGGAAAACACAGATTGGAAGAGACAGAGCCCTTTCTATTTCTCTAGCGATGAAGAATCTGGTGATGCTGACACAAAAGGGGTAATAATGGTCCATTTAATAAGTGTTGTTTCGCTACCTTTATCACATTCTCAAGACTTAATCCATTATATATACTCGTTCAACTTGTAGGTAAATGACAAAGATGAATCCTCTGAAGCTACTCCCAAAACTCAATCCTCTCAAATACCAGTTGAAAAGGCACATAAAAATAAATTTACTCAGGATATTGTCTTGGGACTGCCGTGTAATTAAGAAGATGTATCAACCGATGGCCGTGAAGAAGACTTCTCGTACATTAAATGTGTTGAGAATTATGTAAAGGTGGTGATCATCTCGACTATTATGAACTAGAGGATAATTAGTTTAATATGGTACGTAGTAGCAGTTATGAGTAAGAAGATGTACGTTGTATCAACCGATGGCCGTGAAGAAGACTTCTCGTACATTAAATGTTGTGTTGAGAATTATGTAAAGGTGGTGATCATCTCGACTATTATGAACAAGAGGATAATTAGTTTAATATGGTACGTAGTAGCAGTTACGAGTAAGAAGATGTTGTATCAACCGATGGCCGTGAAGAAGACTTCTCGTACATTAAATGTGTTGAGAATTATGTAAAGGTGGTGATCATCTCGACTATTATGAACTAGAGGATAATTACTTTAATATGGTACATAGTAGCAGTTCTGATATTTAATTTGGATAAATGTAATTATTAGTGGTGCAGTAACTGGTAACTAGTGTAGTTTAACTGTATTTATTTTATAACTGTAATGATAGTATTTTGGTTTGTTAAATGGTAGCAATTTGTGTTCTTGATGTGATGATTGCACAGTTAGATTTTATGGTAGCAGTTTCTGTTGTTGATTTGATGATTGCACATATTTATTTAATGGTAGCACTTTGTGTTCTTCATTTCATGTTGGTTTATGATTTAATGGTAGCAGTTTGTGTTAAATGGTGTCAAGTTGTGTTTATGATCTTGGTGTAATTGTGTAAATTTGAGTTCTTGATTTGATATGCAGTTTGTGTTCATGATCTTTGTTCTAGATCTTGGTTCATGATTTGCGATTAAGATAATGATATATAATATTTGGAGCCAAAATTTTGATTTTTTCAAGTTTATGCTTTACTAAACAGGTTCAAATTAAAGGCAAAATTTTAAAATAATTCAATTGTTATTTTGAAATTAGAATTTGGAGCCAAAATTTTGATCCAAAATTTTGAAATCGCCTAATTAGAAGCGGGTACCAAGAATAAGGTACGATTCATCTTCTTCCTATACCCTCTTTTCTCTCCTAAAAAAAAAAAAAAAAAAAAAAAAAAAAAAAAAAAAAAAAAAAAAACTGCAAAGAAAACACAATAATCAATTCTTATATGACCATTACTCTCAAAGCCAGAATCATTTTCTTGTACCCATTGTTACTCAAGAGTCATGGGAATTCAACCCATTGTTGATAATCATCTTTTGCTTCTTGCTGATAATGAACATGATGATAACAACATAGACTATGAATCCGAAAAGTATTCTGATGAGGAAGATCTAGATGCGCCTGGAACCAACCAATCAGATCGGATACTAGCTAAGAGTGGCATGACCAGGCTATTTAAGTTTTGCATGAAATATGGCAACACTGGTGGAATAAAGCTCAAGGTAACCTTCGATGGATTGAATAGGGTATCAGGGTTACACAGAGCACTATTTACGAGTTTTTTAGGAGATCTGGTTCGTGAGCACATAGGTTTGAAGAATCTTTCCTGGAGGAATGTGAATAATGAAGAAAGTGATAAACTATGGACTGACATCACTGTACATATATACTACTGTATTTTTTAACCCAGTACTACATAATTTTATCTATGCAGTTACATTATGTGCAACTAATTAACAACATTGTGCTAATCTTTGCAGCGATATTTTGATGTTGACGTGACATTCAGAAAATTGGTAATGACTCGTCTTGGTAAACTGCTAAGGACTTTCAGAACGAAGCTCAGAGAAGAATACATTTTGCCCCACCTAAATACACCTTCCAAACTGAATGAAGTCCCGGCCAAGTATAGTCGATTTGTGAAATCAGAAGACTGGGTCGAGTTTGTAAATAACACGACCACCGATGAATACAAGGTTTTAATTAGTCATCTTTATTTAAGTCTATATGTCATTTCATAATTTTCAGTTTGCAGCATTACCACATGTAAACGCCTTATGATTTTGTGTTTTTAGAAGATAGCTGATAAAGCTAAAATTTCGCGTTCCAAAAATATTTATCAGCATAAAATGGGACGAGGTGGATATGTTTATTTGAAAGAGAAAATGGTAAGATCACATGTGTATGCACCTTCATATTTTCGTTTATCTTGTTTTAACTTTACATGTGTATGCATTTGATGTTTATTAGATCGAAAATAAAGAGATTGAAGCAGATGAAGAACCCCCGCGTGGTATAATGTGGTTGAAAGGAAGGGTAAACAACGATGGCGAATTTCCAGATGATGAGATCAAATCAGTGGGAGATACACTTGTAAGTTTGACTGCAAATTCTATTATTATGCTTATATACCAGCAGGATTAAATGTGTACTAGCAGTAGTAAATTGTGTACCAGCAGTATTAAGTGCGTACTAACAACAGTAACTGTGTACTAGCAGTGGTAAATACTAGCCATATTTGTAATTGAAGTTCATGAGCATCACCAACTCCATCTGAGCAGCATTGACACAAATAAGAGCATCAGTTACTCTAACAGCATCAAGAAGACTTTTAATCCCAACATTTCCTATATATATTTTTTTTGCAGAAAGAATCTGATGACTAGATCAAGAAATTGTCCAATGAGATTACAGAAAAAAAAAGAATACTTACTCAACTGATGGCATAGTTGAGTCAACAAGGGGTGCAGTTAAATTTGTCATCTCAATTGCCAGTAGCCTCAAATGCAAGCCAACAAGGGTCTACAGATTCCCAATCGGAAGAAAATGTGTCTCCAACACAAGGAGTACCAACAGTATGTATTTCAACATGTTTTTGTTGTTCTTTTGTTTATATAATGTAACGTGTTTTATATATACATATAGGAACCTGCTAAAACTGTCGGACCTAAGAAAAAGCCTAAGTCACGACAAAACGGGCCTCTAGATTCCCAATCAGAACAAAATGTGTCTCCAACACAAGCACTGCCAACAGTATGTATTTCAACATGTTTCTTGTTATTCTTTTGTTTAAATAATTTCTAATATGTACATGCAAAAATTCTTTTTTTTAAGCCATTTAAGTGCAAACTGTGGCACTTAAAGAAATCAAATATTGTTGCTTTGGGTACATACATGTGTTTTTTCAACGTACATATATATAATTCTTGATATATAATTCAATGTTTGATACAAGCGTCTTTTGTTACTACAGGTTACACTGCCAACTACAATGCAAAAGAAAAGTGACAACAACTATGGACCAACAGCACCATCGAAGCGCAAAAGTAATGTCTCTATTGAAGCCCTAAAGCAAGCTAGGCCGGCGAAGAGTCAAAAGTATTTAAATTATGGTACTTGAGAATTTGATTATGTACGACATTACAATTGTATATTCTGTTCAGTTATATACATTCGAGTTTTATTCAATTTCAAATTTCTTTTTCTTTATGATTATGTTTTATATATATAATATACTCATTCCAGCAGCACTAGCATAGTACTAGCAGTAGCAACTCTGCTCCAACAGTACTAACTTAAAAATACCAGTAATAACCCTGTGACTAAAAGATGCAGTCACGTATTATGGTCACGCTTATCAACATTATTGGTCACTCTTTGTTTAATTCGATGTGTGACTAAATATTACAAAAGGCCACACAAACATAAAATTCAAGTGGCCATTGGATGATCAATAGTCACACAAAATACAAATTTCTTCACTTTCAATAGCATATGGTCACACTTATTAACACTTTTGGCCACTTTATGCTTAAGTGTATGTGACTGAATATCCAAAACAAACATGCTTTGTGTGACTGAATATTACAAAAGGCCAAACAAACTAAAAATTCATGTGACCATTGGATGATCAATAGTCACACAAAATACACATTTCTTCACTTAAAACAACATATGGTCACACTTATTAACACTTTTGGCCACTTTATGCTTAATTGTATGTGACTAAATACCCAAAACAAACATGCTTTGTGTGACTAAATATTACAAAAGGCCACACAAACTAAGAATTCATGTGACCATTGGATGATCAATAGTCACACAAAATACACATTTCTTCACTTTAAACAGCATATGGTCACACTTATTAACACTTTTGGCCACTTTATGCTTAATTGTATGTAACTAAATACCCAAAACAAACATGCTTTGTGTGACTAAATATTACAAAATGCCACAAAAACTAAGAATTCAAGTGACCATTTGATGATCAATAGTCACACAAAATACACATTTCTTCACTTTAAACAGCATATGGTCACACTTATTAACACTTTTGGCCACTGTTTTTTAAATTGTAAGTGACTAACGAGAAAAAAACAACACACGCTGTGTGACTAAATCATCACAAACGTCACATTTATTATATTTTCATGTGGCCATAGGATGAGAAATAGTCACACATACTGATGAATCCAACAAAACTTGTGCCTAATTAGTCACACATATTCGGGTTTTGGTCACTCTTTTTCAATGAAAACGGCCACAAACTAAACAATGTGACCATATAATACCTACGGTGGCGCGACTTTTTGTCACACACACCCAAAAAAACGTGTGTGACTATATGCATATAGTCACGCATTTTGGGTGTGACGAAAGGTGAAATCTGTACCAGTGCTAGCATAACCTTCCTTACCTTAGCTACTCCGAAGGACCGTTCTAGCTTGGAATGACTTTCCTAATCTTTCGTGAGAGATAGACTAAGAGTGATTTAGCTCCTCCGGAATATCCGAAAGAGATGATACCTCATCATTTCCGATAGTTATACTAAACATGCTCGGTCGGATGAAGTAATTTCCAGCTAATTTCTTGAGAATATTTACAAGTTTTCGTATCCATTCCAATTAACTCACTTTATTTCCTGACCATATTCCTTTCGATTATATCATTTCTTTTGTACAATTTCCTTCTGCTTTAAGCTATTTGTATTTTTAACTTGCTCTAATAATATGTTTGTTATGTAGAGTTTTTATATGTAAATGCAATACTGTAAGTTTTTTATAATTTGAAGTGGGTACAAGTACAAAATTGAGTTAATGTTTTGATTTGACGTAGGTACCGGTACTATAATCATTCGACTGTCATTTATACCATACGATCCACACCACTTTTCTTCTTGTTCTATATGATCTTGTGAGTGTCATCATACTTGTGTCGTGTGTTTGTGTGATAAAGAAAGAAGGTTCGATCTCTACAAGTGGTATGTACGAGCCAATCAACAAGGTAGGCACCTTACTTGTGTTAGGTTCCAAAAAACATCCATTGTAACATTTTTATTTAAAAACGCTACACTTTGTGTTTTTTATTGAACTTCATACGCAAATCAAAGGCAAAGATTGTGTTTGTTAGTGCTTAATCGACTTGGTTTATGAAGGTTTGCTAGTTTCTCACTCAAATCTTGTATTTGAAGCTTGGATTTTTGTTTGTTCTAAGTTATTTTAGATCGACACAAATCAAACAAGAGACTATACGATTTGTGTTTGGAAATATTTTGATCTTTTTGTTGTGAATAGTACTTGTTTGTGAATTATTGATTTGAGTTGATAATAGTTAGTAAAAGTTGGTGAAAGTAAGTCTTACAAGTCAGTGGGCAAGTCAGTGGAAAAGGCACAAAAGGTCAAAGAGTTGGTAGAGTAGGTAAAGCTGCCATCTGTCGCAATTCAAGATCCAGCAGTGTTCTATCGCTATTCACTTCTGATATCGCAATCTTGTAAAGATTGCGATAGGTACCGAAATTGCAAACTTTGAGTTTTATCGCAATTCAGAAGCTGGACTTATCGCAATTCAAGCCTGAGAAAGTTATCACAATTCACAGCTTTTATCGCAATTCAGCAACTCAGCTTTGTCCGAGAACTTTATCCCAATTCAGATATCGGACGACTAAGCAATTGCGATATCGGACAAGTCTACTTTTCAGATTTGGCAGATTCAGTCCTTGTCTTTTCCAGCAGCTTTTGGGAACTTTCGGAATTGACAGTTTTGGCCCTCGCACTTGTGTAAAACGATTTCAAAGTTAAATAACTTTTAAGGATTTGATTCGAACGTAATTTCGTCAACTCAAAAGTGAACTCGGTATTTTCGCGCTTGTATAAGTGTGTAAAATACTTCGACAAACGGATATCTACCCTCTTGTATAAGAGTGTTAGATTTTTATATAAATTACCAATTTATATAAATTAGATATATTTCTATCTAAATTGACATTTTGCCATAATTTGCATAAATTTTGGTCAAATTGAAATTTCTATAGAAATTGTCGCTTTATCTAAATTGTAATTTACATAACTTTTGTCGAACTTGTAAACTTTTGACTTTGTCTTAATTATACTCTAATCAAATTTTGTAACTTTATTTAATTTGTTTCGTTTACCTAACTTACAACTTCAACAATCATCAACAACAAACCAAGGCTTCACAACAACAACCAAGTTTAACCTTCAACAACAACTCCTATTTTGTTGAAACGATCCTCAGTCCACTTTATCATACAAAATTTCAAAGATGACTACACAACAAGACATTCATGCCGCCGGTGCAGAAAACCGACCTCCAATGTTAGAAAAAAGTGGTTATCTTCCATTGACGAGTCGTATGCTTCGATATATGAGAACCAAGCCTCAAGGTCAAGGTAGACTCTTGATTAAATCCATTGAGAAACGTCCATTCAAGCCTCGTAAGATTGTAGTAACAGCTGGAAATCCAGATGCAACACCTCCCGTCGAAGCAACATACCGAATCCAAGAAGAATCGGAATATACGCCAGAAGATTGGAAGCAAATCGAAGCAGATGACTTGGCAATGCACTTAATCCAACTCGGTTTACCACAACAAATATTTTGTGCTGTAGATAGTTGTGAAACTGCCTATGATATGTGGGAACGAGTTAGATGGCTTTGTCATGGCACTGAAATTGGTAAACAAGACATCGAAAACAAGCTTCTAACTGAATGGGAGAAGTTCACATCCAGTCCAGCTGAACAGATTGAATCTTACTACAAACGGTTTTGTACTCTAATGAATGAGTTGATCAGAAACAAGTTGGCACCGACCCAAATTGTTCAAAACATCAAGTTCATCAACAACCTTCCAGAGGAATGGGGACGATATGTCACTATTGTCAACCAAACAAAGAACCTTCATAAGGTGAACTATGATCAGCTCTATGACTTTTTAAAGCAAAACCAAGCAGAGGCAAATGAAGTCAGAAAAGAGAAACTAGCAAAACAACATGATCCTCTTGCACTCATTGTCCATTCACCTACACCTGCAACAGTAAATACACAACCCTCTTCATCTTCATCCCAACAATTCATGCCACAACAACATATTCCACAAACACCTTTCTACCCACAACAACAACAAGTAATCCCACAACAACAATACCCGCAACACCAAGAACCCGATCTTAATGATCAAGATGAGTCAACTGCTACTTTGACTCAAGCTTTTGCTTACCTAACAAAAGCATTCCAAGGACGCTACTCCACACCCACCAACAACAATCAACGAATCTCATCGAACACTCGCAACAAGCAAATTGCACAGCCGAGTTTCAACATGGGACAGCAAGGACAGACGGTTGGGGGATATGGGAATCAGCAGGGATATGCTCCTCGATATCAGTTGGGTAATCAGACTGCAGGGCAGTATGTTGGTAATCAGATGGGTCAGTATGCAGGGAATCAGATGGGTACAGTTGTTGGTAATCAAAGGGGTCAGAATGCTGGGAATCAGTTTGGGAATGTTGGTGCTCAAGGAGCTGGGAATATGAATCAGGGTAATTTGATGAAGTGCTTCAACTGTCAGGGTGTTGGTCACATGGCTAGGAACTGTCCTGACAAGCTGAAAAAGAGGGATCCAACTTACTTGCAGAAAGGATTATTGTTGGCACAAAAGGAAACGGCTGGATTACAGTTGAGTGCTGAAGAGAATGACTTCATGGCTCTTATAGATGATGCAGAAGATCTCGAGGACATTGATGCAAACTGCATTTTCATGGCAAATCTCTAGGAGGCAAAGTATGACACGGATTCGGAAGCACCTCCTGCTTTTGACACCAATACGGTTTCTGAGGTACAACCATATGCTACATGTCACAATAATGAAATGTTTGATATGTCACCTCAAAATGAACAACATCCTGCGACTCCTAATCTCATTTATGATACATATATGGACGAACCAAGTTGTAGCAATACTAATTTGGTAACTCCAGACATGGATTCTAATAGAGACTTCGAGTCACAGCATACTGAGAATGCTGAGGAAACACGTGCTTTATTTGAATCATTATTGCAAAATTCTAGTATTGAAATAGAGAAAGTTAAAATGGTCAATCGCGATGTTAAGGCTGAGAATGCAAAATTGACCGCTGAGCTAGAGAGTTATAAGGTCAATGAAAGAGCTTTTGATTTTAATAACAAACGACAGTCAGAACTTGAGGTTAGTTTAAGAAATTCTGAGTTGAGAGAAAAACATTTGCAAATCAAATTTGACACTCTAGATGTTAATTTGAATGTGCAAATCAAATCTTTAAACAAAGAAATTTCTGAATTAACCAACCAACTTTCTAAACAAAAATCAACTTTTTCTAATCTTGAAAAAGAAAAGAAAGAGTTGAATGAAAGGTTTTCAAAACGTGAAAAGGATCTTCTTAAAGAGATCACTGACAAAAAGGAAACCATTGCAAAGTTGGAAGATTTGCTTGTAAAAACGGGTCATTCTACGCAAACAATTAAGTTGTTAATCAACGATCCAAACCTGATTTTAGATACAATAAAGAAAATGGCTATCGGTTGTGAAAACCCTTATAATCTCAAGAAAGCTCAGAAAGAACAGAATGTGCTTTATAATGGTAATCTGATAAATGATATCCATGACCCTCCCGCGGGTTATGATTCTTGTGAAACGATTGAGCTTTCCGAAGAGAGTAGAAACAAAATGCGACAAATGAACAGAGAAATAAAACCCATTGACTATAATGAACTTAACAAACTTTCTGGGGTTCATCTTGTTCAAAAAGAGTCACCACTGTTTTTCAAAAAACCAGTGGTTGTCGCAAAACGAAAATTTGCTTCAAAACATCTGCCTAACATCGAACAAATGGCATCTAAAAACACTTATGATGCAAGTGCAGCTAGACTATATTTGGTTGATCTTAAACAGAGAATTGAAACACTTCAATGCATTGTGGCATCCAAAACAAACAATCAACAAATGGAATGGTTTTCAAGTATTAATTCTGAACTGAAAAAGATTTTCGAAAATAAAATTAATCCACATATTGCTGCAATCTATGCGGTTGTTCAAAATGTGGAACATAATCTTTTGAAAGAATCAGCAGAATTCGTTAAGGACCACAAATCCTTAGTGAAGGAGGCTAATGAATACTTGGAACGCATAAAGGTTTTGGAACAACATAATGACTCTCTCTCCTTCGAAGCTCTATCGACTGATATTATGTCTATTATTTACCAAACATATTCTGTTGAGGATGATGAAAGACTTCGGGCTGAGACTTCTGAAATTGTTATAAAATATGAAAAAGCACTTGCCAAGATTGAAAAACAAAATGTCACATATTTTAAACAACTGGATCAGAAAAAGGAAGAATGCAAGTATGACAAATTGTCGTATGAGCGTTCCTACCACAAAATGCAAATACAAATTGATCTTTTGAAATCTCAGCTTGAAAGTCAAAAAGGGAAGGGTGAGGAAACTAAGGGTATATCACCATCAACCCCCTTGCCTAGTGAGAAAGAAAAAAGGAAAGCTGTTGTCGAAACATCGAACGTAATAGCTCCTGGCCTTTATAGGATTAGTGATGAAGCGAAAAGTGTATCGCTTTTAGGGGGTCATTTAAGCCCTAAATCGTATTTATTTGATCAAATATTGCCCTAAATCGTTCCTTTTGTCATTTTAGGTACTTTGGAGAAGAAATCTGGAAAAGGAAGCATTTTGGACGTTTTTGGAGCATAAAAGTGAAGAAAACGACAAAGTCTCAAAATCGGCTGGAAAAGTACCTTTGACGGCGTCAAGTATTGCTCTTGACGGCGTCATGGCTTGGCAAAAGAGGTGGACATGAAAAATACACATGATAAGCCAGAGAATTTTACAATGAATTTCTGACGGCGTCACTCTTTGAAGTGATCAAGGTCGTCACGGTTTAAGTTAAAGAGGGACGACGTCAAGCCCATTTCTGACGGCGTCAAGACTTGATAAGCCAGAGTGGATTTTGGAGCACTAAAGAGGGAAGGCGTCAGGAAGGCCATCCGGGAACCCTAGACACGGCGAGGTGACGGCGTCAAGATCTACAACGTGACGCCGTCAGCCCTTAAACTCTATATATAGTTTTGCAATTTTTTATCGTTAGTGTGCAACTTTGTGAGGAGAAACCCTAAGACGAATTTCTGCCATTTTTAAGGGTTTTCATACCCTTGGATCTCCCATGTTTAATTGAAGATAAGTATTCATTTAATCAATCAATATGTCTATGTGTTGTTTGATTACATCTTGTTCTTGTCTTTTAATTAACATGCTAGGCTAGATTTATTTTGTGTTTGCTTAGATCTAATGAAACCTAATTATTGATTATCGGTTATTAGTGTGTTATTGATTGTATTGGATGATTGTTTATCGATGTTAGGCTTAAGAAAACTGGCTAACTTCCTATTCGGTAACTTGCTTGAACGTCTTAAGAAGCATGAACCAATGCGTACTAGGTTTTTATGGTTGTATTTAATGCATGAGCGAATTCTAGTGATCCCATGTTAGGAGTTTCCTAGCCGGCTCGACATAGGAGTGAAGTAGGAGCTTGTAGAGTTGGGGAAGTACGTACGCCACCCCACGATTGGTATTAAGGAATACACCCGTCATCCACGCAATTAATACACACTAATCAACCGGTAAAAGATAGTTAGGGAGTAAGGAAATCTAAGTAAACACATTTCTCTCCACATAAGTTTCACAACCTTTTCATTTTCTGTTATTTTATTTTATTTACATTTGTAGTAATTTGGGTTAGTTGACTAGCAACTAATTCCACCCACTCCTTCAAAACCCGAGATTTTACTTGCTTTCATAAAAAATATAAAAAATACAAAAAGAATCTTCTCTCACCCTTAGACCTATTAAAGTAGTTTTTCAATCCTAACGACACTATTCCCTGTGGAGAACGATCAATCCCCCGTACTTACCACTACACTAAACTACATCGGTCAGGTACACTGCCTGGTGGGGTTGTAAGCCTCTTGAGATCCCTCGAGAGGTAAAACCTGTTGTATGGTCGCAAAACCACGCATCAAGTTTTTGGCGCCGCTGCCGGGGAATAGTTATTGTTTAGGTTGAATTTTTATTTTATTAGGTCTACTCACTAGATTCCTATCTAGTGAGATTTTTATTTTATTTTTCTAGGTTTTTCTTTAGTCTATCTTATTTCTTTGTATTTTTGTTTGTGACACCTTCCACCTACCTCATGAGTAATAGTGATCGCTTGATCCCTGTTATTCGTATTTTCCGCCGTGCAAATTTCCAACTACCCGTTCCCGCCCCCATCGTAGAAAACAACAACCTTTCACCCGACCACCACTTTGGTAACAATTCTGAGATGGAGGAGTCTGACCGTGAGAATGACTATGTTAGTCCATTTTACGACTCAGACTCCGATGAGGATGCTGGTAATGGAGAAGTAGTTAACGAGGAATGGGGAAAAGAGGAAATTGATCCCTTTAAGTATGTTGACCCTAGGACTAAGATCGAAAAGGATAGCCTCTTTAACATGCAATTTTCGTGTAAGATTGGTTATCATGATTTTTATGCTTATCTTAACTCATCTTTGCCTATGAACATTATCTCTCGCGCTAATTATAATAAAATCATGGTAGATGAGCTAGAATATCAAGGAGATAACATTGTTTCTAGGATTAAGCCACTACACGTATTCGTAGGAAGTTTTGTGTATTTGGTGGATTTTATGGTTATGGAGAACTTAGGAGAATTTATTGATAACAAATTAACCCAAGTCATTTTTGGAGAACCCTTCAAAAGGTTGACCAACCTTGACGAAAAACTTGTGGACGGGTTAATTACATTCTCGGATGGGGATGAAGATTTTGTTTACCAAATGCCCCGATCACATCCTAGGTTTAAGAACTACTCCATTGAATCTTGCAATAGACTTGTGCCTATTGACTTGTTAAGTGAGAATGATAAAAGAAAGGGGCTCAAATATCCACATGAGAAAAATAAGAGATATTATCATGGATGTCTGGAGCTGAATGATGAATACAAGAAGGACGAGGCAACAATTAGATGGCTCACACTCGGATACGTGAGCATAAGCGACACTAGATAAGCGGAGACTTTGAGTCTAGCTACAAGACTCGTTAATAAAGAAAAGCGCTTCTTGGGAGGCAACCCAAGTTTTATTTGCTTTGTGTGTTTATTTATTTTTGTTTGTTTGATTTTATTTGTTTCCGTATGTGTGTCTAATTTCTATTATTATTGATTCATGTTCAAAAGCTAAATTGTGAAAATGCTTTATTTTGTATTTAACATCGTCTTAACTACATATAAAGGCATTTTGCAAAAGTTAAGTGTAAGGGAAATCCAAATCGGTTTATTAGAACAAATGAACATGAATCGTAATAATATTAAATTAACATACATATTAGTATTTGTTTGAGTCAAATGCTTGTATCGAGTCATAATGATGTTTTGCAGGAATTCCAGGAAGTAAGGTAAAGGTTTTTCCAGAAATTTTCCGGAAACTTAACATGAGAATTCTGTCAAATCATTTCTGACGACGTCAGGAGTTACAACCTGACGGCGTCAAGTTTTAATTTTCAAAAAATTTTGAAAGTTTTGTTTTCATAAAAAGTTTTTATTCAATCTCTAACTTAGAATCTCCAGGAATCTGCAAAATTATCATTCCACAAGCATTATATCCTTATATATAGATTTATCCCGCCGATGTTATGCAGGTTTTCGTGTTTGTTTTCTCAGGTTTAACAGGTTATTTTGGACAAGGAGATGTATGTGGAATCAAGCTTTTGGCGATGCTTTAGTCTTGGAGCTTCTACATTCTCTTGGAAGAAGATCTAACCATGTTACTTCATTATCCACCGAGCGAATCAGGGGAGTATTTGATTTCATTCTTTTACCTTTTCACTTTTACATCTTGTTATTTGAACATTGGGGACAATGTTCATCTTAAGTGTAAGGGGGGGTAAAGTACGATACTTTAGAGAATACAAGTGCGCTTGATTTTTGTTTGTTTAATAGTAGATGTGTAATAAAACTGAGAGAAATACCTGTTAGGGCAATTTTAGTGCCAAATTTAAAATTTTTTACAACATATAGGAGTGAAACTTTGATCTTAATGAGCGTCTCACGGATAGGAGTTATATGACTAGCACAAAAACCGTACCACTAAAAAATTTTCCACCCCCAAATATGTGAGGTTCGCCCCTAGAATTGGTAGGAAAAGCATTTATGCTATGATGTGTGTACCGGTAGCACTTAGATTCTAGAACTTGCGTTAGGACCATTCCGAGGCCACAAGTGAGACTACATTCGTGTAGTTAGATTTACTACATGATAAGAGGCATTAGGATTAACCCGTTGTTTTACACCTGTGTTTTTGTTATAATTACTTTGGCTACATTGGTCAAGTAATTCTCCCACACCCTTTGCGTTGTACCCATTTTTGGTACACGATACCCCTAGTACACCCCTCAGAGCCTATCTTTTCGTTTCGACCTTTAAGCATTTTACTTAAAGGAAGAATTTGTTACACCCCACTTAAATGTACACCCAAATCGCCTTAGCCTACCTTGTATGCACTCATTTTTAGTGCATTATTGTGACAACATTTGTTTAAACCCCAAGTTAATTATCTACTTGATTACATGGTTGCTAAGTCGAGTCATATCCTTGTACATATTGTTTTGGGACGATTGGGACTCATGGGTAAAGTACTAGTGTAATGGAGTAATGGGGAAGAACATCATTTATTACCCCCATATGTACTTAATATTTTAAAAGTACTCCAAGTGTTTCGATTATCTTAATTCGAGTCATTAGAATAGTTATTTGTAAAGTTATGTAAAAGTTCAAGTGTAAGGGGAATGCAATGCCCCTATGATGTATTATTTTGGATGGTAGGGCAAGAGTGTATGAAAAAAAAAAAAAAAAAAAAAATCGAAAAAATAAAGAAAAATACAAAAAAAATGAGAAAAAGAAAAGTAGAAAAAACATACGGACTACCATCCCGTTTCATTTTTTATTTATTTTATGTTTTTGTTATTTTTTTTTAGCTTAAGTCGAGTCTAGTCTTGGCTTAGCAACGCCATATTGTACATGTAATTAATCAAGATCTTTAACTCGCCACCAGTAAAATATCCCTTATCCAACAAAACCGTGTTTATCATATCCCTACACCTCACGTTACAACCCATGTAAAAGCCCTCTTTGATAGTTTATCTTAGGTGCTTACGCCTAGTGGAGGAGGTTTTTGATCCTTTCCCAAGCATATGGTAATCTATTTGCTATGACAGGTAGTGAGAGATATTATCCGTTTTCATTTATGAGATTTATTTTGATGACACCTGAGAGATGTGAGTATCTAAACACTACTTGTGAGGTGCTAGTTTGTAATCTCCGTGCTTATTATGATTAAAGTGGAAAGACTATTTATTGTAATTACTTTTATATTAGCATTAAATGACCCCTAACTTGTATTTTGATTAGAATAAAAGCGCATTTGCTTGAGGACAAGCAAATCTCAAGTGTAAGGGTATTTGATGAAGCGAAAAGTGTACCGCTTTTAGGGGGTCATTTAAGCCCTAAATCGTATTTATTTGATCAAATATTGCCCTAAATCGTTCCTTTTGTCATTTTAGGTACTTTGGAGAAGAAATCTGGAAAAGGAAGCATTTTGGACGTTTTTGGAGCATAAAAGTGAAGAAAACGACAAAGTCTCAAAATCGGCTGGAAAAGTACCTTTGACGGCGTCAAGTATTGCTCTTGACGGCGTCATGGCTTGGCAAAAGAGGTGGACATGAAAAATACACATGATAAGCCAGAGAATTTTACAATGAATTTCTGACGGCGTCACCCTTTGAAGTGATCAAGGCCGTCACGGTTTAAGTTAAAGAGGGACGGCGTCAGGAAGGCCATCCGGGAACCCTAGACACGGCGAGGTGACGGCGTCAAGATCTATAACGTGACGCCGTCAGCCCTTAAACTCTATATATAGTTTTGCAATTTTTTGTCATTAGTGTGCAACTTTGTGAGGAGAAACCCTAAGACGAATTTCTGCCATTTTTAAGGGTTTTCATACCCTTGGATCTCCCATGTTTAATTGAAGATAAGTATTCATTTAATCAATCAATATGTCTATGTGTTGTTTGATTATATCTTGTTCTTGTCTTTTAATTAACATGCTAGGCTAGATTTATCTTGTGTTTGCTTAGATCTAATGAAACCTAACTATTGATTATCGGTTATTAGTGTGTTATTGATTGTATTGGATGATTGTTTATCGATGTTAGGCTTAAGAAAACTGGCTAACTTCCTATTCGGTAACTTGCTTGAACATCTTAAGAAGCATGAACCAATGCGTACTAGGTTTTTATGGTTGTATTTAATGCATGAGCGAATTCTAGTGATCCCATGTTAGGAGTTTCCTAGCCGGCTCGACATAGGAGTGAAGTAGGAGCTTGTAGAGTTGGGGAAGTACGTACGCCACCCCACGATTGGTATTAAGGAATACACCCGTCATCCACGCAATTAATACACACTAATCAACCGGTAAAAGATAGTTAGGGAGTAAGGAAATCTAAGTAAACACATTTCTCTCCACATAAGTTTTACCACCTTTTCATTTTCAGTTATTTTATTTTATTTGCATTCGTAGTTATTTGGGTTAGTTGACTAGCAACTAATTCCGCCCACTCCTTCAAAACCCGAGATTTTACTTGCTTTCATAAAAAATACAAAAAGAATCTTCCCTCACCCTTAGACCTATTAGAGTAGTTTTTCAATCCTAACGACACTATTCCCTGTGGAGAACGATCAATCCCCCGTACTTACCACTACACTATACTACATCGGTCAGGTACACTGCCTGGTGGGGTTGTAAGCCTCTTGAGATCCCTCGAGAGGTAAAACCTGTTGTAAGGTCGCAAAACCACGCATCAATTAGTCCCACTACTGCGTCTGCCTCTACATCTAAAACATATAGGGCGATAGACAAAAGTATTAAAGATAATCCAAACGAGATTAGGAATGCTACAACAACATCTCAGGACAACAACATAAATTCTAATGAGTGTGCCTTACCTTCTACAGGATTAGAAAGCAACTCTAGGAGCAGAAGACAGTCTAGGAGCATTAACAAGAAAACTAGTGTCTCGCCTGTTTCTGAGAGTGCATGCAAGAAAGTAGAAGAACACCCTAGGAATTTAAAGCTTTCAAATAAGAAACATATATAATCTGGATGTAATGTTAAGACCAATGTTTTGAATGCATGTAATGACTCTGTTTGTTTAATGCAAAAGAAATCTTTGTCTAAAAATGCTTGTGATGATATTGTTTCTGATACTGTGAATGATATGCTTGAACAGAAAAAGGTTCCTTTAGTAACTAAGGCTAAGTCTAGATATATTCGAAGACTTATTGTAAAAGCTAGGAAAACAGCTAGTAGCCAATTGCCTAAGGATCACCTTAAGTTTTGTGCATGGAAACCAACGGGTAGAATGTTCACACTTAAGAATGGCACATTAGAAATAGTTCCCAATGCAACAACGGAAACCATCTCTAAGTGTAATTCACCTGTTACATCTAACCCATTGGAACCAAATGTTAAACGGTTTCCATATACAAAATCATCTGTTCTTCGCAGGTCATTGAAATTTGTCTTTGGATCGTCGACTCGGGTTGCTCCAAGCACATGACCGGGAATCTGAAGCTGCTGATCAACTTTGTATGGCATTTCATGGGGACTGTACGGTTTGGGAATGATCATGTTGCAGCTATTCTGGGTTATGGAGATCTTCGGTTTGGAAATTACTTGATCACTCGGGTTTACTATGTCGAAGGGTTGGGACACAATCTGTTCTCAGTCGGGCAGTTTTGTGATGCTGATTTAGAGGTTATATTTAGGAGAAACACTTGCTATGTTAGGAATTTGGTTGGAAATGATCTCTTAATTGGGAATCGTGGCACCAATCTCTATGCTATTGACATAAACCAAATGGCCTCTTCATCACCAATTTGTCTCATGACCAGGGCAGGCGAAACAAAATCCTGGTTGTGGCATAGACGTTTGTCCCATCTTAACTTTGACACGATCAACAAGCTTGCCAAAGACAACATCGTCACCGGTCTCCCAAAGTTCAAATACACCAAAGAACACTTATGTCCATCCTGTGAGCAAGGCAAAAGCAAAAGGGCAACATATAAACCTAAACCTGTACCTAGTTCGGTTGATAGGTTACATTTGTTGCATATGGACTTATGTGGCCCAATGAGAGTTCAAAGCATAAATGGGAAGAAGTATATTCTTGTAATCATTGATGACTCTTCAAGATATACATGGGTAAAGTTTCTGAGGTCTAAAGACAAAACACCAGGCATCATCATCACTTTTCTGAAGCGGATTCAAGTTCTACTTCAAGCTCCAGTAAGGATAGTAAGAACTGATAATGGCACGGAATTCACAAATCAGGAGTTAAGAACATATTTTTGAAGAATCTGGTCTTACTCACCAGACATCAGCTGTTAGAACTCCACAGCAGAAAGGGTTGTTGAAAGAAGAAATTGAACTCTTGTGGAAGCTGCTCGCACAATGCTGATTTATTCTAGTGCACCATTATTCTTATGGGCTGATGCTGTTGCCACTTCCTGTTTCACTCAGAACCGATCCCTAGTTCATCCAAGATTCAATAAAACCCCGTATGAACTAGTTAACAACCGAAAACCGGATATTTCTTATCTTCATGTATTTGGCGCTTTGTGCTATCCAACGAATGACAAGGAAGATCTAGGGATGTTGAAAGCTAAAGGTGATATCGGAATCTTTATTGGTTATTCAGAAAACTCGAGGGCATTCAGGGTGTATAACAGGAGAACGAAAAAGATCATGGAGACGATGAATGTGAAGTTTGATGAAATTTCACAAATGGCTTCTGAGAGACTCGCTCTAGAACCCGCGCTTAACCCGATGACTTCCGGACATATCAGTTCGGGACTCGCACCTCAAGGAGCTCAATCAATTCATAAAGAACAACCCACAAATCAGGAACTGGATAATTTCTTCGAGTTTATGTATGATGAATACTATGGTGGCGCTTCGACAAATGCATCTAACCAACGTTCCGCTGCACCCGCTCAAAATCAACAACCACCACCACCACCACCAAATCCAAATGCATCCATAACATTCGAAGCTGGCGCACCAACTCCCTCCACGTCATCAACATCTACTCCAGCAACTCCAGTAATTGAAATTGTTCTACCAAGAATTGATGAGCAAGAACAAAATAATGCGGTGTTAGACGAAGAACCATTCGAAAACCCGTTTGGAACGGAATCTGCTGAATCATCTTCCAGATTACATGAACCGTCTAACACGCATTCGTTCAGTCCAAGGTACCCTTCAACATTACAGTGGACAAAAGACCATCCGATAGAACAGGTTATTGGTGAACCCTCAAGGCCAATTCAGATGAGAAAACAACTAAACACCGATTGTGACATGTGCATCTATGTCTGCTCAGTCAGTCTCATAGAAGCAATGGCAGATAATGCCTGGATTGAAGCGATGCAGGAAGAACTTCTTCAATATCAGTTACATGACACCTGGGATTTAGTTCCAAGACCAATTGACAAACTCGTCATTGATCTTAAGTGGTTATGGAAAAACAAAAAGGATGAAGAAATGACTGTCATTCGCAACAAAGCTCGTCTCGTGGCAAAGGGATACAGACAGGAAGAAGGGATAGATTTTGAAGAGTCATTCGCGCCAGTAGCAAGGCTTGAGGCAGTCAGGATTTTCTTAGCTTATGCAGCTCACAAGAACATCACAGTTTATCAGATGGACATCAAGACAGCTTTCTTGAATGGAACTCTGAAAGAAGAAGTGTACGTGAGTCAGCCAGACGGTTTCATCGACAAAGATCATCCAGACTATGTCTACAAGTTGAAGAAATCTATCTATGGTTTGAAACAAGCCCCAAGGGCGTGGTATGACGAGTTATCATCTTTCTTGTTGTCAAATAATTTCACCAAAGGAACAATTGATCCGACCTTGTTTACAAGAAAATACAAAAATGATATTTTGATTGTTCAAATTTACGTTGACGACATATTATTTGGGTCCACTAATCCGCAACATTCAAAACATTTTGAAAATCTCATGAAAAGCAAATTCGAAATGTCCATGATGGGTGAATTAAAATTCTTTTTAGGCTTACAAATTCATCAATTCCCACGTGGTATTTTTCTAAATCAAGCTAAATATACAATTGAGATTTTGAAAAAACATGGAATGGAAAATTGTGACTCTGTTGGTACACCAATGGTCACTTCACCTAAAATAGGCGCTGACCTATATGGGAAACCCATGGATCCGAAGAAATATCGGAGCATGATTGAGTCTCTCATGTACTTAACTACTAGTCGACCAGATATACATTTTGTTGTTTGTTTACTTGCACGGTTTCAGGCAAGGCCTACCGAACTTCATCTCCAAGAGGTTAAATGGATCTTTCGGTACCTACGAAGAACCATTAATATGGGACTTTGGTATTCGAAGGATTCGGAGTTCACACTAATAGCATTTTCAGATGCAGATCATGCCGGTTGCCAAGTAACAGCAAAGAGTACATCAGGTGGAACACAATTTTTGGGAGAAAAGCTAGTAAGCTGGTCATCAAGGAAACAAGACTGCACTGCTCTATCAACAGCAGAAGCCGAGTATGTGTCTCTATCTGCGTGTTGTGCCCAAGTTCTATGGATGAGGACACAACTAACAGATTATGGTTTCTCTTTCGATCGCATACCTTTGTATTGTGACTCGAAAAGTGCCATAGCCATCTCGTGCAATCCAGTGCAACACTCGAAGACCAAGCATATTAGAGTCCGCTACCACTTCATCAAGGAACACGTCGAAGAGGGTACTGTTGAATTATTTTTCGTGAAGACGGAATATCAACTCGCCGATCTATTTACTAAAGCCCTCCCAAAAGAGCGGTTTGAAAACTTAGTTCGTCGAATTGGAATGCGAAGCCTAACTCCCGAAGAGTTAGAAAGTCTTCTCGAATCTTTGTGAATTATCTCATGAAGCTTCGCATGTAAATATTTTTCAAAAAACAAAATATAAAAATAGAAAATTTCAAAAAGACATAAAAAATATAAAACACAAAAACCAAAAATATTCTTCTCACGACATGTCTCTCGTATAATCGATATTCTGTACGTATCTAGAAATGTCATTCAACAATGATACGGGCATGTACAGATGCTTGAGCGAGAGTTCATTTAAATTTTTTCCAAAACATGTCGTTTCTCAAAATATTCTTCATTGTAGCTCGGGTACTCTAACTCGAAAAGATTTCATATAAAGGCTACATTGATGACTTCTGATTATTTCCGATCAGGACTCGCAATGTTAATGGCAAAAAGCAAAAACCATGAGCACTTAATCAAGATTGTTTCAAAAAGATTTTTCAAAGTCTTTCTATAAATTTTGTGCTCACAAAAACCTCGATTCGCCCCCGGTTAAATCCTTAAATGCTTTTAAACTCAAATGTTTAAACATACGCCTTGTTTAAGGGGGAGTTCAAAAAGAAAAATGTTCCGATTTCATGCTAAAATCAGTCCGTCTCTCCAAAACGTTTCATTTTAATCAACTGTTTTCAAAAATATCACTTCATGCTATTTTTGAGGGGGAGATTGAATGGTAATTAGGTATAATGGGGAGAGGACGTGATTAAAATGTGATCTAAGACCGTGGTTTGAATCTCAAGACTCAGTTCTAACCCTCGAATTGACGAAACTAAATGTCCGTTAACTAGTGATGTAAGCGTGTCTCGCAAAGGACTTGTCTGAGTAGAATGTACCAATTCGAGAGATGATCTTTGAATATGACCGGGACGGGTAATAATTTCAAGCTAGTCTAACTAGTGATGTAAGCGTGTCTCGCGAAGGTCATGTTCATTGAAAGTCGATCATTTCAAATGTGCGAACTCTACCCAACATGTGCAGTTTATTTCAAAAATGCATGAGCACATGTGAAGGGGGAGTATTTCAAAAAACACAAAACTCTCAATGTGTTATCTAAATGTGTTTACTCATAAACACTTTGAGAGATTTTCATAAATGGTTTTATGGTATGTGATCTATAATCTAGGATAATCATGGAGTAATAAGGTGATTATGGTTAGGTTATGTCCAATGATCCGCCAGAACCGGAGGGATCTACCCAAGGACAATTCCAATAGATTATAATTAAAAGTCCTTAGGAATAATTGAAAAAAAAGGAGCAAATGAGAAAGGAGAAAGAAGGGGTTGAAGAATTAAAAAGAAAAGTTTAATGAAAGGGTGAAAAGAAATAGCCCTCCATGAAAACTTAGGACAGAAACCGGGTCAATACATCTGCTATCGGTACTCACTAAGGTGATACTGATATTGAAGACAAGACGTCATGGACCCAGTGACGCGTTGCACCACCCCTCCTAGCCACTCAGATATCTCTTTAAAGATATTTGTTTCATTTCACACGGAGAACACTACATAATCTATCAACCTCTCACTCCGAGATGTGTTGATATTGAAAAGGTGGCACTCTGCTCCATGCCTCCGATGACTAAAACCAAAATGCACATTATAGAGTCTAGAGACTTGAGATTCATCAAAGATCTCTTAGGAACACTTCATATGAAATACACTTGTGTTCATCAACAAGGATACAAGTTGTACGAGTCTTAATGAGATCTAAGGATCTTGCCTTATGTCATGATGGTTATGTGCTTCAAACGGTCTACAGTCTTGAAGTGATACCTCGGTATACTTCAGAGGCTCTCAACGGCCTTGGTAAAGATTAGAGAAAGTTTTCACACTATGCTGATAACGATCTCGAAATCTGAACCTATAAGCGCTGGACTATTTATTGCTAACTGTCTTATGCAGGTACCGACGAAAGTCCATCTACCATCATCATCTACTACGACGACGCATCTGGACAGAAGAAGTAGATCAAGGCAAGAACGACCAAAAGACGATTCTTTGAAGATCACAGTGCATGAAGGAACATTGAATGAAGACTATTATACATCGACACGCAAAGTTCAAAACATTGAAGGCAAAAGACCAATCACGGGAGCATCATTGAAATGACCATCCCTTAGGGGGAGATTGTTAGCAATTAATTTATTTAATTGTGAAGTGATGGTCATTTGCTCATTTAGAACTTAAGTGTCAATTGTATTGTTTAGTCTAGTTAGTGGGCTAATGGTATTGGTTATGTTTAGTATGTAAGTGTATAAGTGCAATGCTTACATTAACCCACTCCAAGCCCAAAACTAAAGCCCACCAATGCCTTGGTGATGGCTGTGTCGCTACATATACAAACACACTCTCATTCTATCATAAGTCTTGTGTATTATTGTAAGAGAGTGTGTGTGTGTTTCCATAGAGTCTTGTATTATTTCTTCTACAAAGTTATAATCATTCGACTGTCATTTATACCATACGATCCACACCACTTTTCTTCTTGTCTATACGATCTTGTGAGTGTCATCATACTTGTGTCGTGTGTTTGTGTGATAAAGAAAGAAGGTTGGATCTCTACATGATTACTACAAGAAATATAATCACAATTCTTATATTTAGTAAAATTATTAGATATAAAGAGAAAACATATATTGTATATAATAGCTATGTAAAATAAAAGAAGTAAATAAGAAGCTATTAATGAGATTGGAACTTCGGTGTTAAACATAAAAGGGATTGTGCATCTGAAAGCCGCTCAACTATTAAATTTTTTATTTTTAGGCATTTATATTTTAAACTAACTTACATGTCACCCAAATATGTGTTTGTTTTCGTTTATACCAATCATGTTCATATTCTTGCTGGAAATTTGTACAATTTCAAGAATAAAGCTAACTTTAACATATCAAAACTATAAAATTGAAAATAGAAACGTAAAACATTAGTTAAATTATTATAAGTCACTTTCGACTAAATAAGAGTTGGATGACTTCCGGATACATAATCCCAACATAAAAAGAGCTCTTACACTTGCTTTGGACTTAAAATTTGCAATTTAATTTCTCCAATTGATTTTTTGTTCAAAAGTGCAAAATTTTAGATTGTGTGTTTTGAATCAAAGCACTTAGAAAGAAATAAAATATAAAATAAAGCAAAAGTTACATAAAAAAACATAAGCTGATGACTCGTAAAGTTGACACTTGACCTTTCATTTTAGAATTGAATGTGTTAGCCACCAAGCCAAGTACTTTTTTTGGAGGTCATGAGGTGGATGCTTTGTTGAATTGAATGTAGGATTTTCACACTCACTTAAACATGTGAAGTAGAGAAATTGGATATTGATAGCATGAAATTTGGGTTTTAATTAGTATGATATGATTGTAACTTGATACGTCGCGGGTCATCGTTTTAATTTATTCGTTTTTTTGAAATTTCATATTTGTCCATGTACATTATTTATTCCATATTTTGAAGATATTGATGGAATCACATGGATGAAGAGGATATTGTAATATGTGTTGAATCACATGGATTTTGAAGATAGGTAAATCATACAATTTAAAAAGTGTATAGGTTTTTATCACATATAGGAACCATATCGGTTGTACTTTTTTTTTTTTTTTTTTTTTTTTTTTTTTTTTTTTTTTTTTTACATATTTGAAATTAACTATGTTTTATTTATTTATTTTATCTATTAAAATGGACCTGTTAGACGATGTGAAACTATTAGGACAGTCTATGTGAGCGTAAGTACTCAAACATTAGCGACAACTCATGATAAGAACTGAATTGGTATTAACAAGTTCAATTGACGAACACAGACTAATGCCAGTAGTCCACATAACTCAAGAACAACTTGAGAATTGAACTAACTTTCTAAGTAATGTAGCATAACACTTTCAATATCATAAAAGCACTTTCAAAACATACATCCAAACTGATCTAAACTCATTAATATTGCATACATGAGTCTAAGATTTTGGCAACTTTGCCTGCTTATATGGACTAATGTTCCGCGCAAGTAGACCATGCAATCCATCTATGGTGGATTTCGAGTGCCCAACCACATAAAGAATGACGGACTTCAAGAGATTTAGCTGCCCAAAATGTAAAAACTTTTATGTCTTTTTGTCTATTCATATGAGTTTTGGGAGGACCAATGCGAAAGTCTATTCAGAGAAACTTTTATGTCTTCTTCTTTAACATGCTCCCTCCCAAATTGACAACCCGTTTGATAAAGCCCTGATGCTTGTAGAAGAAGTTTCTCTGAAATCTTGCCCAAATTGTCTTGAGTCTCTTGCACAACGGAAAATGGATCATAGACTGATAATCTGTAACTTCTTCACAGGTTTGTTTTGGGAGCATTATATCGACATCTTCAACTTACTTAGAATGCTTCCAGTTCTTCAATAAAAGCCCTGATGTACACATTTCTCCCTCCAGGATGATGACGATCATTCGGACTCATCCTACATATGTGTACATAAACATATCAACTGGAAGCAAAATACAAATCAATACCCCATGAGTGGATGTCGATAACTATTCTCTCTACAATTCTCTTCAGATCAACCTCTTATCAAACCTCTTTTCACTTCCTCTGGCTAATAGTAAATGACCACGTATGGAGACAACCCGATATGACAAACTTGAGAATGAAGTAAAATTTCCAGACTTGTGACTTAAGCTTGTACTAATGTGTGATTAAGAACCTATAATGAGCACAACAACGTCACTCCTTAAATTATAGGTAGTGGCATATACCCAACCATCCATCCTTTAATGTATATCCGCCTCTTGAACAATCCACAACCTTTTGTGACACTGAGCACTACAATGTAACTCCTTAAAGTGATAGCTATTGTGAGCATTAAGAACCAACTTATGCGTTTATAGATCTCACACATAGCTAGATGTCCAATTCTTAATCACTATTCTATAAATGCTCAATCAAGGATCTCGAAGAATCATGCATCTAACCAACCCCGATATCTTCAAGATACTAAGTACACGTACCCGTGAAATTCCACTTCAAGCTCAAATAAGTAATAATGAATCATCCTTGTAGTCACAGTTGATAACATTCAAAATTTAGCCATTGTCATTTGATTGTGAATCTTGATCAGGATCATTTAGGCTATACGTGGTGATTTTGCAGGTGTAGGCCAATAATGTCATTTGTGATTTTGGTGTGAAATATGCCATAAAATGCAATTCTAAGGATGCTGGAAAAATTTGAGTTTTAAAAATTTTTACGCCAAATTTCACCGAAAAAATTCGAATTTTGACCTAAAAATTTGAATTTTGGGCCAAAATTTTCACTATTGTACCAGAATTTGAATTTCGCGTAAAAATTGACCGTTAAGTCACTCCTCAAAATTAAATTTTTTTACAATTGCGATAGAGTTTTTGAGAATTGCGATAAGGGACTGCTTCTGTCAATTTGCAAAAGATCTTCAAGTTGTAACAATTGCGATAAGGGACTAAAGTTGACAATTCGCGAAAGTACTATAAACTGCCACAATTGCGATGAAGGACCAGTATTGCCAATTTCCGAAAGTTCTTTATACAATTGCGATAACCACTGGGACAATTGCGATAAGTCTTGTGACAATTGCGATGGAACTTTGCTCGGACAATTGCGATAAAACTCGAACAATTGCGATGGAAGCTGGGACAATTGCGATAAGTCTTGTGACAATTGCGATGGAACTTTGCTCGGACAATTGCGATAAAACTCGAACAATTGCGATGGAAGCTGGGACAATTGCGATGGAATGGGTTTATCACAATTTCGATGAAACCCTTTTTTTATAGAAATTGTTAAACACAACAATTCCTATAAAACCCTCTTTTATCTAAATTCTTATACAAGAAAGTAGATTTTTTCAATGTCGATGTAGAACCTTTTTATCACAATTCTTATACAAGAAAGTGATAAAAACCGAATGCAATGAGGATTGAAGTCGCAACCTTTTTGTAGCCTCCTTTTTCCGATCAAAATCAACCAAATGTTTGAACAAACCAATCAAAACTCACGTAAAAATCCAAAAGCTTCAACCTGTTAGCACTTTATTTATTAAATGAAAAGTGATGGTCATTTGTAAGAATAGAACTTGTGTGTCATATGGAACAAATAGTCTAGGAAGTGGGCTATTGGTATTAGTTATGTTTGTAATGTCTATGTATAAGTGTAATACAACAATAGCCCACACAAAAGCCCAACCAAAGCCCACCTAAAGCCCTTAGGTCGTGGCTGTGTTGCTATATATTTACACACTCTCACAAATCATGTTTGTCTCAAGTGTGCCTCATTGTTAGTATATTTGTGAGAAAGTGTGGGTGTACTCAAAGTGTTTGTATTATTTCTTTCAAAGTTATAATCATTCGACCATAGTTTTTACCATACGATCCATACATACTCTTCATTTATATTATTATCTTGTTCTTGAGTGTCACGAGTAGTAGAGAGCTTCATTTGTGTGATAAAGATAGTTTTCGGTCACTACAAGTGGTATCAATACGCCATACAACAAGGTAGGAGCTTATTTGTGTTCGGTTTTGTTCAAAGCTAACCCACTGTCGTGTTTTTAATCTCATAAAAACGTGACTTATTGTGTTTTTTCTTGGAACTATACACAACAATCAAGCTTAAAGGTTGTGTTTGTTAGTGATTTAACGAGTTGGGTTGTAAAGATTTCATAGTTCTTCACTCGAATCTTGTGTTTCAAGGTTAGATTTTTGTTGTTCTAAGTGGTTAGAATGTTAGATCGACTAAAATTATTGAAGATTGGGTAAGATTTGTTTTTGGATCTATATTGAATCTTGCGTGTAATTCTTGTCAAAGAATTATTGACAAGAGTGGGTAAAAGAGTGGTTAGATCTTACAAGAGTTGGTAAGTCAGTGGATAAGTCCAAAAAAGTCAAGAGTTAGTAGAGTTGGTTGACTGCCAGATATCGCAATTCAAGGGCCAGAGTTCTATCGCAATTCCAACGTTAGATTGCGATAAGAGCTTTTATCGCAATTGTGATTTGCAATTTCTATCGCAATTGTAAACTGCATGTTATCGAAATTGTGATAGAAAGTTATCGAAATTGTGAAACTAGTTTATCGCAAACCTTGTTATCGCAAACCTAAGATTTATCGCAAACCTTAGCTTTATCGCAAACCTGTTATCGCAAACCTTGTTATCGCAAACCTGGTTTATCGCAAACCTAAGACAGAACTTTCTCGGTTTGGCAATTTTGGTCCCTTATCGCAAACGCTTGGCAGACTTTCGGCAATTGGCAGAACTAGCCCTCGCACTTGATTTAAACGTTT
The DNA here is from genome assembly GCA_021014915.2 of Artemisia tridentata subsp. tridentata. Taxonomy (NCBI): domain Eukaryota; kingdom Viridiplantae; phylum Streptophyta; class Magnoliopsida; order Asterales; family Asteraceae; genus Artemisia; species Artemisia tridentata. The sequence goes on along the minus strand of CP139501.1, from coordinate 329,366,100 downwards.
TCCAACTTAAATAATTTTTATAAATTTGATTTAAACCTTTAATTTCTACAGCATCAAAGATTGCGAACTCGGTATTCTCTCGCTTGTATAAGTGTGACGAATACTTCGACAACAGAATATCTACTAATTTGTATAAATTAGTTAGATCGCTTATATAAATTACCAATTTATATAAATTGTATAATTCTATATAAATTGACACTTTGCCATAATTTGTATAAATTTTGGTCGAAATTGAAATTTCTATAGAAATTTTCATTTTATCTAAATTGTAATTTACATAACTTTGTCGAATTCTGTGAACTCTAGATCTTGTATAAATTACAGCTTAATCAAATTTTGTAACCTTATATAATTTGCTACGTTTACCCAAATTGCATGTAACTTCAACGATCATCCTCAAAGAACCAGGATCTCACAACATAAACAACCAAGTTTAGCCTTCAACAACTACAACTCCTATTTTGTTGAAACGATCCTCCATCAACTTTATCATACAAAACATCAACGATGACTACTCAACAAGACATTCATGCCACCGGTGCAGAAAACCATCCTCCAATGCTAGAAAAAGGTGGTTATCTTCCATGGACGAGTCGTATGCTCCGATATATGAAAACCAAGCCTCAGGGTCAAGGCAGACTCTTAATGAACTCCATCGAGAAAGGATCATTCAAGCCTCGTCAGATTCAAGTACCTGGTGACCCAACTGCAACACCTCCCACTCCACCATCCTTTCATGATCAAACAGAAGCGGAATACACACCAGAGGAGTGGAAACAAGTTGAAGCAGATGACTTAGCAATTGACTTAATTCAACTTGGTTTACCACGGGAAATATTTGCTGCTGTAGATAGTTGTGATTCAACTTATGCTATGTGGGAAAGATTTAGAAAACTCTGTCATGGCATAGAAATTGGGCAACAAGATGTTGAAAACAAGTTGCTCACTGATGAGTGTGTAAATACTCATCATTTTTGTCCCATCTGAACTGCAAAAACATTTAAAAACACTCAGAAATGCTTCAAAATACAGAAAATATCCTTGGATTGAGTTTTTATCTGTTTCATGTGCAAAAGGATTGAAAACAGTTGAAAAATGAGCAAAGTTTGCATAATTGGCAGTTTCAGTCCCTGAACTTTCAAAGACTGGCAGCCTTGGTCCCTGTAATTTTAGAAAGTTCAACTTTGGTCCTTACAAGTTTACACTTTTAAACTTTAAATCCCAGCCTAAATCCTAAGCCCAACTACAAACAAAACCTACCATGGTATTTATACCAGGGTCAAACCCGGTCAAACTCCCCCTTCACCCTCACCATTCCCTCCACCTCACTGGTAAACCAAAACCACCCTCCACATCTCTGGTTTTCTCTACCACCTCACCCCCAGCTCACTACCTACTATCTCATTTGTCCCCTCCACCAACATAACCTTCCAAACTTTTTTAATTGCTCAAAATCTGCTTCACGTTACCACTTGGACTTTTGGCGCCAAAAGCAATTTCAATGGCCAAGATGAGTTGCAGTGATTCAAAGGCTCAGATTATTGATGGGATTTGCTCAGAGACTCAAGTGGGACTCAAAAAGTCTATAAAGAAGGAGAGAAGAAGCAGAGTGAAATGTATGTAGATATAGTTTAGTTTTAACTTGTCATTTTAATGCACTTTTTAATTTCAGTTTAAACTTTAAGCTTAAGGATGTTATGTTAAGTGTTTTCAGTGTTTATGGAACTTATTTCAACCTTTAAATTTCAGTCTCCTAGTTTGAATTCATTTTATGCATTTTTGAGTGAAATTGATAATTTCACTTAACAATGTTAAAAGTTGTTGTTCAATGATCCTTTAAGCTCAATTACAGTTACTTATAAGCTTTTTGAATCTTAGATACCATTTAGAGGACTTTTATTTAGCGTTACTAAAAAATACCAAAAATACCATAAAATAGTCAATAAATAAAAAATCAGTTTAAATAAAGAAGAAGCAAAGGAGCAGGGTTATGATGGATGGCCTTTTGGTTTAGTGCTTCTGGGGAAGCTGTAGGTGTGGTCTTTGGTCATTGATTCTCAGTTCTGTGCATAGAAAGCTCTTGTAAGCCTTTTTCTCATTTTTAGTATTCCACTGCAGAAGTGATTATGTACTGCTTATTTGTGATGTTTCATGCTTAGTTAGTGTATTTGAATGATATTAATGCTTAATAATACTTGATTGTTCATTAGATTTCATTATTACTTACTTTTGATCTCAACTGCTACATATTAGCATAACTTATTCTAGTGATATTTTGCTGTTATCAGTGGTGTTTGTGAGTTTAAAAGAGCTTATTATATCAATATAAGCTCTTGTGCATTAGTTTCTCAGTCTAACAAGCATTTGATTTGAAAATCTCAATTTCATATTTTTAAAGGTATGTTTGGTATAGAGAAGTTCACTGCATCTCAGTCTGTCTCAGTGGTGATTTATTGTTGGAACATATCATGTTAGGTCCTATTAGGTCAGTCAAGCAATAAAAATCATAGGTCTTTCTTACAAAAGTCAAAATCTCATGTTTAGTCTTTAATTTCATCCACTGTTAGGTTATTAGATATCATAATCACTCTTATCAGTTCATTAGTTGTTCATGTAGCTTAATTTCATTTCATGTTAGCTTATAACATCATAATTAGTCATTTGTAATCAATATAATCTCATATAAGTCAACCTAGATTAAATTTCATAAAAAGTCAATATTGCATGTTTTTCAGTTTTACCAAATTTGCAAGAATTTTCATGAGTCCAATATAAGCTTATAAGCTGAGCTTTTGGATTCTCAATATTTGGAAGCTTATTTATCTGAATCAAAAAGAAAATCTGATGTTGGAAACCATTTGCTTATAAATAAGCCCTTTCAAAGTTGCATGTTTGCTTAATACCTCCCCTGTGTAGGGTGAGTTTGGCTCACATAGCCTTTTTCTTGAGTTCATATCTTGATCTCTAGTGCATGTTAGTTTGTGATCTTTGGTGTTTTGAATAGCCCTTCTGGCCATATTCATATGCATGTGCTTTTTGTTCCATTTCTTGCTTATTTGCTCAGCTTATTTTGGACCAAAAATTCTTTCATAAGCCTCAGTATATACTAAGTCAGTATACACTGACTCAGTATACACTAAGTCCCACCAGCCCAGTTCACAAGCTCTTGTAGAGTTTATTTAAGGAGCTTATTCTAAGATCTTTGGATTTTTGAGAAACCCTTACAGCTAGCTTGTTGTATCACGGCTTATTTTTGGCCTATGAGCTTTTGCCCCTAGCATAATCTAGCCTCCAAAAACCTTGCAGGCCTGTTTAGCTCTCGGTGTACATTGGAATTGCTTATTTGCTTATTCCAAGCTTATCAGTGCTACTCTTTGTAACTTTTTACTTATTTCTAGTCCCTTTAACTTATTTTCACTTTATTTCACCTTTGTTTCCTTTTGTTTAGCTTATTTGGCTACTTCTTTGATAAACCATCAAATTGAGCCAAAAGCTCAAGCTGAAAAGCTCATAAGCTTCCAAACAGCTTGTTTTTAAGTTCTAAAGTTTTTGTCTTTATTAAAGTTGCTTAAAATCAGTAGTATAATAGGTTTGTAAATTAAAAATCAATAAAAATCAAATATAAAATAAGTGATAACTTCTATTTAAGCCATTTGGCTGCTCATTGCTTTTCTAGTTGACGACCTGGGCTTATTTTAGTTTTTTGAGTTGAATTAGGTTTGTTTAGGTCTATTACACTATACCTGAGCTTTTGGTGCATTCTAGTGCTTATTTGCTTATTTGAAGTGCTTATTTAAACTGCTTATTTGCCCAATTCAGCTTATTAGTGGGCTTATCTAACTTTTTATATTTTTCCTAGTATTCTGCTATCATATAGTATTTATAGAAAAAATTTTCATATTTATTACTTTTCATTTAGTATTCATAATAATTTAAATTAGTTTAAATAGTTATTAATTAGTTTTTAATTAATAATAATTAATTAAATAGTTATATAAATAATTTTAATTTTCCAATAATTTTCTTTTATTATTAGGATTCCAAAGACATAAATTTCACATCCGTGGGATTTGTATTGATAAGAATTCACTTTTTATTTCGTTCAGTTACGTAAATTTAAATTAAACGTACGCGTTTTTAAGTTTTAAACGTTCCCAAGTATTTTTCCTTCACATACTTGTTCTATTAGCTTATTTAAGCTATTTTCTTTTATTCCTTAGAGTAAATCACTCAAAACCCTTTCCTGTTCAATATTCACCCGATCACAGATTCGTTGTATTACAGATTTCACACCTCGTTGGGACTTAACGACCCAGGGATACTCTGTACTCCTTGGTTAGTTGTCCTTAAGCTGTTTGACCTTGTTGACCAATATCCTTGGTCGATATAAGTTGACCGTTTGAGGCCAATCACTCACTGAATGGGAAAAGTTCACATCTACTCCAGCTGAACCAATTGCATCTTACTACACATGGTTTTGCACTTTAATGAACGAGCTCATCAGAAACAAGTTGACACCAAAACCCATTGCTCAAAACATCAAATTCATCAATAACTTACCAGAAGAATAGGGAAGGTACGTCACAATTGTTAACCAAACAAAGAACCTTCATGAGGTGAACTATGATCAGCTCTATGATTTCCTGAAGCAAAACCAGGCTGAGGCAAATGAAGTCAGGAAAGAAAAGCTAGCAAAGCAACATGATCCTCTAGCACTCATTGGTCAAACACCTATACCTACAACAGTAAACACACAACCCTCTTCATCCTCCACACATCAATTCATGCAACAACAGTATATTCCACAATCACCATTCTACTCACAACAACAACAAGTCATCCCACAACAGCAATACCCAGAACTAGAACTTAATGAAAATGATGAGTCGACTGCTGCATTGACTCAGGCATTTGCTTACCTAACCAAGGCATTTCAAGGACGCTACTCCACACCCACCAACAACAACCATTGAATCTCATCGAACACTCGCAACAAGCAAATTGCACAGCCGAGTTTCAACATGGGACAACAAGGATAAATGGTTGGCGGTTATGGGAATCAGCAGGGTTATGCGCCTCGATATCAAATGGGTAATCAGAATGCAGGGCAGTATGTTGGAAATCAGATGGGTCAGTATGCAGGGAATCAGATGGGTCCGATTGTTGGAAATCAGAGGGGTCAGAATGCTGGACATCAGTTTGGGAATGTTGCTGCTCAAGGGGCTGGGAATATGAATTAGGGTAATTTGATAAAGTGTTTTAACTGTTAGGGTGTCGGTCATATGGCTAGGAACTGTCCCGACAAGCCGAAAAAGAGGGATCCAGCTTATCTGCAGAAAGCGTTAATGTTGGCAAATAAGGAAACGGCTGGGTTACAGTTGAGTGCAGAAGAGAATGACTTCATGGCTTTGATGGATGATATGAAAGACCTGGAGGATATCGATGCAAACTGCATCTTCATGGCCAACCTTCAGGAAGCAAAGTATGACACGGATTCTGAAGCACCACCTGCTTATGATGTCAATGGAATCTCTGAGGTACCACCATTCACTACATGTCACAATAATGAAATGTTTGATATGTTGACACATGATGAACGGCATCCTGCGACTCTAACATCCAATTATGATACATATATGGACACGCCAAGTTGTAGCAATACTAATTTGGCAACTCCAGATATGGATTCTAATGGAGACTACGAGTCCTAGCATGTTGAGAATGATGAGGAAACACGTGCGTTTTTTGAATCATTATTGCATAATTGTAGTGTTGAAATTGAGAACGTTAAAAAGGTCAATCGCGATGTTAAGGCCGCGAATGAAAAATTGACCACTGAGCTTGAGAGATATAAGGTGAATCAACAAGCTTTTGAGTTTAATAAAAAACGACAGTCAGAACTTGAAATTGGTTATAGAGACTCTGTGTTAAGAGAAAAACATTTACAAATCAAATATGACATGCTGGATGTTAATTTGAACATGACAATAAAATCCTTAAACACGGAAATTTCTGAATTAACCAACCAACTTTCTAAACAAAAATCAACTTGTTCTGATCTTGAAAAAGAAAAGAAAGAGTTGCATGAAAGGTTTTCAAAACGTGAAAATGATCTTCTTGATGAAATCATTGACCAACAAGAAGCCATCAAAAAGTTGGAAAATTTGCTTGTAAAAACGGGTCAGTCTGCACAAACAATTAATTTGTTAATTAACGATCCAAACCGGATTTTACATACAATCAAGAAAATGGCTATCGGTTGTGAAAACCCTTATATTCTCAAGAAAGCTCAGCAACATCAGAATGTGTTATATAATGGTAGTGTGATAAATGATAAACATGATCCTCCAGTGGTTCGTGATTCTTATGAAACGATTGAGCTTTCCAAAGAGAGTCGTATCAAAATGAGACAAAAGAACCCAGAAATTAAACCAATTGATTATAACAAACTTAATACAGATTCGGGCGTTCATCTGGTTCAAAAAGAGTCACCAATGTTTTTCAAAAAACCAGTGGCTGTCACAAAACGAAAAGTTGTTTCGAAACATCTTTCTAATATTGAACAAATGTCCTCTAGTAACATTTCTAACACAAGTGACGCTAGACGATACTTGGATGATCTTAAAAAGAGAGTTGAAACACTTCAAATGGTTGTGGCATCCAAAACAAATAAAAATCGCATTAACGATTGGGACTCAAGTTTTCATAATGAAATGAAAAAGGTGTATGAAACAGAAATTAGTACTCCTCTCATGGCAATTCATGCGAGAGTACTTAATGTTGAAAATGCGCTTTTAAAAGAATTAGCCGACTTTGTCAAGGACCACAAATCCCTGGTAAAGGAAGCAAATGAAAACATTGAACACATCAAGGTTTTGGAAAGACATAATGACATTCTCTCTGAAGTAGCTCTATCGACCGAAATTATGTCCATTATTTATCAAACATATTCTGTGGAAGATGATGAAAGACTCCGAGCTGAGACTTCTGCAATTGTTGTAAAATATGAAAATTCTCTTGCTAAGATTGAAAAACAAAATGTCACATATTTTAAACAACTTGATCAGAAAAAGGAAGAATGCAAGTATGAAAAATTGTCGTATGAGCGTGCTTACAAAAATTTGAAAGAACAAAATGATCGTTTGAAGTCTCAGCTGGACAGTCTAAATAGGAAGGGTGAGCAAACTAAGTTTGCAAAACCATCATCTTCGGAACAACCAAAAATGCAAATTTCACAAACTGTTCCAAAGGTTGATGTGCCAATTGATTTGACAAAACCAGTCACTCCAACACCCTTACCTAAACAATGTGCTGATAAAGGAAAAGCTGTTGTCAAAACATCGAATGTGATAGTGCCTGGCATTTATAGGATTAGTCCCACTACTGCGTCTGCCTCTACATCTAAAACATATAGGGCGATAGACAAAAGTATTAAAGATAATCCAAACGAGTCTAGGAATGCTACAACAACATCTCAGGACAACAACATAAATTCTAATGAGTGTGCCTTACCTTCTACAGGATTAGAAAGCACCTCTAGGAGCAGACGAAAGCCTAGGAGCAATACCAGGAACACTAGAGTCTCGCCTGTCTCTGAGAGTGAATGCAAGGAAGTAGAAGAGCACCCTAGGAATTTAACGCTTTCAAATAAGAAACATATGTCATCTGGATGTAATGTTAAGACTACTGTTTTTAGTGCATGTAATGACTCTGTTTGTTTAATGTACACGAAATCTTTGTCTAAAAATGATTGTGATGATATTGTTTCTGATACTGTGAATGTGAATGATATGCCTGAACAGAAAGAGGTTCCTTCAGTAACTAGGGCTAAGTCTAGATATATTCGAAGACTTATTGCAAAAGCTAGGAAAACCACTAGTAGCCTATTGCCTAAGGACCATCTTAAGTTTTGTGCATGAAAACCAACGGGTAGAATGTTTACACTTAAGAATGGCACATTAGAAATTGTTCCAATTTAAAAAATGGAAACCTTCTCTAAGTGTGATTTACCTGTTACCTCTAACCCCTTGGAACCAAATGTTAAACGGTTTCCATATACAAAATCATCTGTTCTTCGCAGGTCACTAAAATTTGTCTTTGGATCGTAGACTCGGGTTGCTCCAAGCACATGACCGGGAATCTGAAGCTGCTGATCACAGAACCGATCCCTAGTTCATCCAAGATTCAATAAAACCCCATATGAACTAGTGAACAACAGAAAACCAGATATCTCTTACCTTCATGTATTTGGTGCTTTGTGCTATCCAACGAACGACAGAGAAGATCTGGGGAAGTTGAAAGCTAAGGGTGATATTGGAATATTCATTGGTTATTCAAACAACTCCAGGGCATTCAGGGTGTATAACAGGAGAACGAAAAAGATCATGGAGACGATGAATGTGAAATTTGATGAGATTTCACAAATGGCTTCTGAGAGACTCGCTTTAGAACCCGCGCTTAACCCAATGGCTTATAATCATACCGGATTAGGACCCACTCCAAACAGTCAGACTTCTGGACATATCAGTTCAGGACTCGTACCCCAAGGAGCTCAATCAACTCACACCGAAACACCAACAAATCAAGAACTGGATATTTCTTCGAGTTTATGTATGATGAGTACTATGGTGGCGCTTCGATAAATGCATCTCAACTACGTTCCGCTGCACCCGCTTAAAATCAACAACCACCACCACCACATCAAGATGCATCAACAACATTCGAAGCTGGTGCACCAAATCCCTCCACATCATCCACATCTACTCCACTAACTCCTGTAATTGAGATTGTTTTACCAAGAGTTGATGAGCAAGACCACAACGATGCTGTGTTAGACGAAGAACCATTCGAAAACCCATTTGGAACGGAATTTGCTGAATCATCTTACAGATTACATGAACCGTCTAACACGCATTCATCAAATCCAAGGTACCCTTCTAGGTTACAGTGGACAAAAGACCATCCAATAGAACAAGTTATTGGTGAACCTTCAAGGCCAATTCAGACGAGAAAATAACTCAACACCGATTGCGACATGTGCATCTACGTCTGTTCAGTCAGTCTAATAGAGCCAAAGAACATTCGGGAAGCAATGGCAGATAATGCTTGGATTGAAGCGATGCAGGAAGAACTTCTCTAATATCAATTACATGACATATGGGATTTAGTTCCAAGACCAATTGACAAACTCGTCATTGATCTTAAGTGGTTATGGAAAAACAAAAATGATGAAGAGATGACTGTAATTCGCAAAAAAGCTCGTCTCGTGGCCAAGGGATTCAGACAAGAAGAGGGGATAGATTTTGAGGAGTCATTCGCGCTAGTAGCAAGGCTTGAAGCAGTCATGATTTTATGAGCATATGCAACTCACAAGAGCATCAAGGTTTATCAGATGGACATCAAGAGAAGCTTTCTTGAATGGAACTCTGAAAGAAGAAGTGTACGTGAGTCAGCCAGACGGATTCGTTGACAAAGATCATCCAGAATACGTCTACAACCTAAAGAAAGCTATCTATGGTTTGAAACAAGCACCAAGGGCGTGGTATGACGAATTATCATCTTTCCTACTTGAAAATTACTTCACCAAAGGAACAACTGATTCGACCTTGTTTACAAGAAAATTCAAAAATGACATTTTGATTGTTCAGATTTATGTGGACGACATAATTTTTGGGTCCACTAATCCGACACATTAAAAATATTTTCAAATCTCATGAAAAGCAAATTTGAAATGTCCATGATGGGAGAATTAAAATTCTTTCTGGGTTTACAAATTCATCAATCCCCACGTGGTATTTTTCTTAATCAGGCTAAATATACAATTGAGATTTTGAAAAAACATGGAATGGAAAATTGTGACTCTGTTGGTACACCAATGGTCACCTCACCAAAAATAGGCACTGATTTATGTGGGAAACCCATGGATCCGAAGAAATATCAGAGCATGATTGGTTCTCTCATGTACTTAACTGCTAGTCGACCCGATATACATTTTGCTATTTGTTTATTGGCACGGTTTCAGGCAAGGCCTACTGAACTTCACCTTCAAGAGGTTAAACGGATCTTTCGGTACCTACGAAGAACCATTAACATGGGACTTTGGTATCCGAAGGATTCGGAGTTTACACTAATAGCATTTTCAGATGCAGTCCATGCCGGTTGCCAAGTAACAGCAAAGAGTACATCAAGCGGAGCACAATTTTTGGTAGAAAGGCTAGTAGGCTGGTCATCAAGGAAACAAGACTGCACTGCACTATCAACCGCAGAAGTAGAGTATGTGTCTCTATCTGCGTGTTGTGCCCAAGTTCTATGGATGAGGAAACAACTCACAGATTATGGCTTCTCTTTCGACCGCATTCCTTTGTATTGTGACTCGAAAAGTGCCATAGCCATCTCGTGCAATCCAGTTCAACACTCGAAGACCAAGCATATTAGAGTCCGCTACCACTTCATAAAGGAACACGTCGAAGAGGGCACTGTTGAATTATTTTTCGTGAAGACTGAATACCAACTCGCCGATCTATTTACTAAATCCCTCCCAAAAGAGCGGTTTGAAAACTTAGTTCGACGAATTGGAATGCGAAGCCTAACTCCCGAAGAGTTAGAAAGTCTTCTCGAATCTTTTTGAATTATCTCATCAAGCTTCCCATGTAAATATTTTTGAAAAACAAAATACAAAATTTGAAAAACCAATAAAAACAAAATATAAAAATTGAAAAGTTTCAAAAATACAAAAACAATATAAAATCAAAAATCAAAAATATTCTTCTCACGACATGTCTGTCGTATAATCGATATTCTGTACGTATCTAGAAATGTCATTCAACAATGATACGGGCATGTACAGATGCTTGAGCGAGAGTTCATTTAAATTTTTTCTAAAACATGTCATTTCTCAAAATTTTCTTCACCACGGCTTTCGTATATTTCAGTACGAAACCCGCGCTACATCGACGACTTCTGATTATTTCCGATCAAGACTCGTAATGTTAATGGCAAAAATAAAATCCTTGAGCACAGGATCAAGATCTTTCAAAAAGATTTTTCAAAATCTTTCTCATACTTCTGTGCTCAAGACAACTCACTCCTAAACCCTTAAACCGATTTTAAACTCACATGTTTATAAATATGCTTTGTTTAAGGGGGTGTACAAAATGAAAAACAAAAAGTTCCAATTTTCATGCTCAAATCCGTCCTCCTCTCCAACAAGTTTTCAATTTAATCACTCGATATCAAAATTATCACTACGTGCTATTTTTGAGGGGGAGATTAGGTATAAGGGGGAGAAGACGTGATTAAATGTGATCAAAAAGTAATGTCAGTAAATCGAGCTCTTCAAAAGACTCAGCATGAACACTCGAATTGAAGAAACTAAATGTCCGTTATCGAAAAGACTTATTCGGGACGGGTAATAATTTCAAGCTGGTTATCCAGTAATGTAAACGTGTCTCGCAAAGGACTTGTCCGAGTAGAAAGTACCAATTCGAGAGATGATATTTTAATATGACTAGGACGGGTAATAATTTCAAGCTAGTCTAACTAGTGATGTAAGCGTGTCTCACAATGGTCATATTAATTGAAAATCGATCAATTCAAAATGTGCGAACTCTACCCAACATGTGAATTTTATTTAAAAAATGCATGAGCACATGTGAAGGGGGAGTATTTCATAAACGCAAAACTCTCAATGTGTTATCTAAATGTGTTTTCTCATAAACACTTTGAGAGATTTTCAAAAGGTTTGATGGCAAGTGATCGATAATCTAGGATAATCATGGAGTAATAAGGTGATTATGGTTAGGTTATGTCCTATGATCCGCCAGAACCGGAGGGATCTACCCAAGGACAATTCCAATTGATTAGAAGTAGAAGTCCTTAGGTATGATTGAAAAAAGGAGTAAATGAGAAAGGAGATAGAAGGGGTTGAAGAATTAAAAAGAAAAAGTTTAATGAAAGGGTGAAAAGAAATAGCCCTCCATGAAAACTTAGGACAGAAACCGGGTCAATACATCTGCTATCGGTATTCACTAAGGTGATACTGATATTGAAGAAAAGACGTCATGGACCCAGTGACGCGTTGCACAAACCCCTCCTAGCCACTCAGATATCTCTTAAAAGATATTTGTTTCATTTCTCACGGAGAACACTGCATAATCTATCGGCCTCTCACTCCGAGATGAGTTGATATTGAAAAGGTGGCACTCTGCTCCATGTCTCCGATGACTAAAACCAAAACGCACATTATCGAGTTTAGAGCCATGAGATTCATCAAAGATCTCTTAGGAACACTTTCCGTACAACGCACTTGTGTTCACCATTAGGGACACAAGTTGTAAGAGTCTTAATGAGATCCTAGGATCTTACCTTATGTCATGATGGTTACATGCTTCAAACGGTCTACAGTCTTGAAGTGATACTCCGGTATACTTCAGAGGCTTTCAACGGCCTTGGTAAAGATTAGAGAAAGTTCTCACACTATGCTGTTAACGATCTCGAAATCTGAACCTATAAGTGCTGGACGATTTATTGCTAACTGTTTCATGCAAGTACTGACGAAAGTCCATTCACCATCATCATCTGAAACGACGACGCAATAGGGCAGAAGAAGCAGATCAAGGCAAGAATGACCAAAAGACGATTCTTTAACGATCACTGTGCATGAAGGAACAATGAATGAAGACTATTCTACATCGACAGACAAAGTTGAAGACATTGAAGACAAAAGACCTATCACCGGGAGCATCATTGAAATGACCATCCCTTAGGGGGAGATTGTTAGCACTTTATTTATTAAATGAAAAGTGATGGTCATTTGCAAGAATAGAACTTGTGTGTCATATGGAACAAATAGTCTAGGAAGTGGGCTATTGGTATTAGTTATGTTTGTAATGTCTATGTATAAGTGTAATACAACAATAGCCCACACAAAAGCGCAACCAAAGCCCACCTAAAGCCCTTAGGTCGTGGCTGTGTTGCTATATATTTACACACACTCTCACAAATCATGTGTGTCTCAAGTGTGCCTCATTGTTAATATATTTGTGAGAGTGTGTGTGTGTACTCAAAGTGTTTGTATTATTTCTTTCAAAGTTATAATCATTCGACCATAGTTTTTACCATACGATCCATAAATACTCTTCATCTATATTATTATCTTGTTCTTGAGTGTCACGAGTAGTAGGGAGCTTCATTTGTGTGATAAAGATAGTTTTCGGTCACTACACAACCTTTTTTCAAAAAACTCACATTTTTTATGGCTGATGAACAATAACGAGATAAAACACACCACAAATCACGTTTTTTCTTCAAAACACCACGATTCGCCCCTGGTTAGCTCTGATACCAATTGTAATGATCAATAATCAAGATCAGGAGGTCGAGGTTGATCAAAGTATAACGTATCCATGATAGTTTTAGAGAGAGAAAGTGGAGAGAAGGTGGAGAGGAACACTAAGATATTATTGATATGAAAATAAGGTTACACTCTCACACCCCTCTAGTGAAGACTTGAGGGGTATTGATGAAGCGAAAAGTGTACCGCTTTTAAGGGGTCATTTAAGCCCTAAATCGTATTTATTTGATCAAATATTGCCCTAAATCGTTCCTTTTGTCATTTTAGGTACTTTGGAGAAGAAATCTGGAAAAGGAGGCATTTTGGACGTTTTTGGAGCATAAAAGTGAAGAAAACGACAAAGTCTCAAAAATCGGCTAAAAGTTACCTTTGACGGCGTCAGATTTTACTCTGGACGGCGTCATGGCTTGGCAAGAAAAGGTGGATGTGAAATTTACTCATGATAAGCCAGTGAAAATTGCATGTGAATTCTGACGGCGTCACGCTTTAACCTGATCAAGGGCGTCACGGCTTAATTCAAAGGGGGACGGCGTCACGTTCAAGGTCTGACGGCGTCAAGCCTTGATAAGCCAGAACGGATTTTGGAGAGCTAAAGAGGGACGGCGTCAAGAAGGCCATCCGGGAACCCTAGAAGCGGCGAGGTGACGGCGTCACACTCCATAAGGTGACGCCGTCAGATGTAAAAATCTATATATAGTTTTGCAATTCTTTGTCATTAAGAGAGAGCTTAGTGTGGAATTTTTGGGAGAAAACCCTAAGACGAATTTAGCTTCTTTTTCAAGGCTTTTTGCCTTGAGATCTTCCATGTTACATTGAAAGATAAGTTATCAATTAATCATTCAATATGTCTATGTGTTGTTTGATTCTATCTTGTTCTTGTCTTTTGTTTAACATGTTAGGCTAGATTTATCTTGTGTTTGCTTAGATCTAATGAAACCTAGCTATTGATTATTGGTTATTAGTGTGTTATTAGTTGTATTGGATGATTGTTTATCTATGTTAGGCTTAAGAAAACTGGCTAACTTCCTATTCGGTAACTTGCTTGAACGTCTTAAGAAACATGAACCAAATGCGTACTAAAGGTTTTTATGGTTGTATTTAATGCACAAGCGAATTCTAGTGATCCCATGTTAGGAGCTTCCTAGCCGGCTCGACATAGGAGTGAAGTAGGAGCTTGTAGAGTTGGGGAAGTACGTACGCCACCCCACGATTGGTATTAAGGAATACACCCGTCATCCACGCGACTAATACACACTAATCAACCGGTAAAAGATAGTTAGGGAGTAAGGAAATCTAAGTGAACACATCTCTCTACACTTAAGTTTTCACCAACATTTTACTTTCAGTTATTTTATTTTATTTGCATTCGTAGTAATTTGGGTTAGTTGACTAGCAACTAATTCCGCCCACTCTTTCAAACCCGAGATTTTACTTGCTTTCATAAAAATATAAAAACATAAAAAAAGAATCTTCCTCAACCCTTAGACCTATTAGAGTAGTTTTTCATACCTAACGAACACTATTCCCTGTGGAGAACGATCAATCCCCCGTACTTACCACTACACTATACTACATCGGTCAGGTACACTGCCTGGTGGGGTTGTAAGCCTCTTGAGATCCCTCGAGAGGTAAAACCTGTTGTAAGGTTGCAAAACCACGCATCAAGTTTTTGGCGCCGCTGCCGGGGAATAGTTATTGTTTAGGTTGAATTTTTACTTTATAGGTCTACTCACTAGATTCCCTTCTAGTGAGATTTTTATTTTCTTTTTCTAGGTCTTCTTTAGTCTATCTATTTTCTTCGTGTCTTTGTTCGTAACCATACCATCCGACATCATGGAAGATGGTAATATCCTTAATCCCAACAACCCACCACCACAACAACCAGCACCTCCTAGAGCCCGTACTTTAGGAGAGTATTCCCGTCCTAGCCACCATGGCTATCGAAACACCATTGAGCTCACTCAAGGAGCCAATATCACACCCTTGCGATCCGACACCATCCGGTTGGTGCAAAGCGGATGCGCATTCCATGGACTTCGATCTGAAGATCCTAATCAACACCTCAAGGACTTTCTTAAAATCGTTGATTCTATAGACCTTGATGTTGCCACTCGAGAGACGACCCGATTGCATCTCTTTCAATTCTCTCTGCGGGATCAAGCTAGTCAGTGGCTAGAACGTCAACCCGCAGGATCCATCACCTCTTGGGATGATCTCACCACTCGTTTCCTTGCTCAGTTTTTCCCACCGGGAAGAACCACCAAGCTAAGGAATGATATCTTGATGTTCCAACAACGTCAAGGCGAAACTCTCTACGAGGCATGGACTCGATTCAAGGACTTACTCCAAAAGGTCCCTCATCATGGCATAGAACTTTGGCTCCAAGTCCAAATCTTCTATGACCATATCAATCTCTACACGAGGCAAACCATTGACCAATCGGCCGGTGGCAAGCTACGTGATCTAAGTGCGGAACAATCATGGGCTCTCCTAGAGGATCTTGCTCTTTATGACAATGAAAGTTGGAGTGATCCCCGTGATTTGAATAAAACGGTCAAGGCAATATCTCTGCCTTCGAACAATTCAAGCACTTCCGACCGTAGGATCATAGAACTTGAAGACCAAGTCAAGTTTCTCATGAAATCCTACGAGGCTCCTAAACTTTCAAGCCAAGTGAACAAAATCACTTCTTCGTGTGAATTATGTAGTGGTCCCCACGACACTCGTGATTGCATGGAACTCCCCGAACAAACTTTTGTGGACTACGCATCCTCGCGTACCGACGGAGCGGGAGACAAGTGGTACACTTTCAAACCCGAGCCAAACCATTACGGTGATACATACAACCCTTCATGGAAAAATCACCCGAACCTTAGGTGGAAACAAAACCAAAACGCACAACAACCCAATTCTTCCAACCCACCTAATCGTTTCCAATCAAGCGATTCCAACTCGAACCGTACTTTCAACAACAATCCTTCCGGCAATGGTAGTACCAATAACTTTGAAGGATTGATGTCTCAATTTATGGCATCTCAAGAAGCTCGTTTAGCCAAGTTTGAAGCCGATTTCAAACAAAAACAAAGCGAGATGACCAATAAGATTGACACCTTGTTGAAAGCCCTCAATGACCGAGAAATGGGAGCACTCCCTAGCAACACGGTCAAGAACCCGAAACTAAACGTCAATGCTATTTCATCGGTTTCGTCCCCTAGTTCTTGTCCACAATATTATTCGGTCAATTCCATGAGCACGTGTTTCAAACAAACCCAAGTCGTTCCAAATGACCAAGAAGTTATGACATCCAAATTGGTCAACAACATAGTTGAAACACCTCCCACTCAAAACCTGGACGAAGAATTCAAGGAGCTCCACCTTGAAAGTCCGGTTATTGATGTGTTGAACGAGAAGAAGCTCAAGTTAGGCGAAAAAGGGACCGCCTTCGTTCAAAACAAACTACCTAAGAAGTTAGATGACCCGGGCTTATTCGTTCTACCTTGCAAGATCGGTAATTCGGAGGCTTATGACACATTAGCCGATCTTGGATCAAGCCTTAACCTACTTCCGTTACCTCTCTACACCTCTCTAAAACTAGGAAAACTTGAAGAAACCGAGGTGATAATAGGTTTAGCGGATGGGAGTGTTGCTTACCCGGTTGGAGTAGTTAAGGACGTGTTAGTGCACATTGGAAAACTAACCATTTTAGCCGATTTCCACGTCCTTGATATGGTTAGCGACCCTACATGCCCCTTGTTGATAGGTAGAGGATTTTTGGCGACCGCTAGTGCTATGATTGATTGTAAGGAATCTAAGATAGCGGTAGGAGAAGGAGATACTTGGTCAGTCTATGATGTGAAGAAACATGCTTATGATACTAGTGATGAACCGACACCCCATTGGTTAGAGTTGAATAGGAGACCATCTAGATATGGACCTTGGATAGATAGAGGCTTCATAGGACCCCAACGCCCATTTTACCTAGAAGAGGACTTTGTGAACCGAACACATACGGTAGAACAACTCTTGGCTAGGGACACCGAATTGGATCCATTTGAAGACTCTCTAGTTTTTAGGAAGATGATTGATTTCCTAGGAGTTTTGCCAATTAACCTAGGAATGAATAAGTGGACTTGTGAGGAAGATGATCATAAGTGGAATTGGGACAAACCACCCAAAGATGGAGATGGGTCATGGCATATTAAGATGACACTGTATGACCCGGATGGAGAGAAGTTTGAAAAGATATATCGTACTAAGCGGACCAATAGGAAACTTCAATCCAAGCTTAACCCTAAAGACGTCCTCGATGACGAGCTCACTTATATAGGGTAGAGTGACTTTGAGTCTAGCTACAAGACTCGTTAATAAAGAAAAGCGCTTCTTGGGAGGCAACCTAAGCTTTATTTTATTTATTTGCTTTGTGTGTTTATTTGTTTGTTTGTTTGTTTTTATTTGTTTCCGTATGTGTGTTTAATTTTTATTCCTATTGATTCATGTTCAAAAGTAATTTGTGAAAATGCTTTATTTTGTTTTTAACTTCGTCTTAACTACATATAAAGGTATTTTGCAAAAGTTAAGTGTAAGGGAAATCTAAATTGGTTTATTAGAACACATATGAACATGAATCGTAATAATAATAAATTAACATACATATTCGTATTTGTTTGAGTCAAATGCTTGTATCGAGTCATAATGATGTTTTGCAGGATTTCCAGGAAGTAAGGTAAAGGTTTTTCCAGAAATTTTTCGGAAACTTAAAATGAAAATTTTTGTCAGGTCATTTCTGACGGCGTCAGGGTTTATAACCTGACGGCGTCAGATTTAATTTTCAGAAATTTTTGAAAGTTTTGTTTTTAAAAAGTTTTTATTAAAATCTCCAACTTATAATCTCCAGGAATCTGCAAAATTATCATTCCACAAGCATTATATCCTTATATATAGATTTTATCCCGCCGATATTATGCAGGTTTTCGTGTTTGTTTTCTCAGGTTTAACAGGTTATTTCGGACAAGGAAATGTTTTGAATCAAGCTTATGGCGATGCATTAGTCATGGAGCTTCAACATTACTTTGGAAGAAGATTTAACCGTATTATTTCATTATCCACCGAGCGAATCAGGGGAGTATTTGATTTCATTCTTTTACTTTATGCTTTTACATCTTGTTATTTGAACATTGGGGACAATGTTCATCTTAAGTGTAAGGGGAGGGTAAAAGTACGATTTTAGAGAATGCTATTACGCTTGATTTTTGTTTGTTTAATAGTAGATGTGTAATAAAACTGAGAGAAATACCTGTTAGGGCAATTTTAGTGCCAAATTTAAAATTTTTTACAACATATAGGAGTGAAACTTTGATCTTAATGAGCGTCTCACGGATAGGAGTTATATGACTAGCACAAAAACCGTACCACTAAAAAAAATTTCCACCCCCAAATATGTGAGGTTCGCCCCTAGAATTGGTAGGAAAAGCATTTATGCTATGATGTGTGTACCGGTAGCACTTAGATTCTAGAACTTGCGTTAGGACCATTCCAAGGCCACAAGTGAGACTACATTCGTGTAGTTAGATTTACTACATGATAAGAGGCATTAGGATTAACCCATTGTTTTACACCTGTGTTTTTGTTATAATTACTTTGGCTACATTGGTCAAGTAACTCTCCCACACCCTTTGCGTTGTACTCATTTTTTAGTACACGATACCCCTAGTACACCCCTCAGAGCCTATCTTTTCGTTTCGACCTTTAAGCATTTTACTTAAAGGAAGAATTTGTTACACCCCACTTAAATGTACACCCAAATCGCCTTAGCCTACCTTGTATGCACTCATTTTTAGTGCATTATTGTGACAACATTTGTTTAAACCCAAGTTAATTATCTAGTTGATTACATGGTTGCTAAGTCGAGTCATATCCTTGTACATATTGTTTTGGGACAATTGGGACTCATGGGTAAAGTACTAGTGTAATGGAGTAATGGGGAAGAACATCATTTATTACCCTCATATGTGCTAAATGTTTTAAAAAGTACTCCAAGTTTTTCAATTATCTTAATTCGAGTCATTAGAATAGTTATTTGTAAAGTTATGTAAAAGTTCAAGTGTAAGGGGGATGCAATGCCCCTATGATGTATTATTTTGGATGGTAGGGCAATAGTGTATGCAAAAAAAAAAAAATCGAAAAAATCAAGAAAAATACAAAAAAAAAATGAGAAAAAGAAAAATAGAAAAAAAACATACGGACTACCATCCCGTTTCATTTTATGTTTATTTTTATGTTTTTGTTATTTTGTTATTTTGTTTCTAGCTTAAGATTGAGTCGAGTCTTGGCTTAGCAACATTGTATAGTACATCTAATTGATCAAGATCTTTAACTCGCCACCAGTAAAATATCCTTTATCCAACAAAACCGTGTTTTCCTTTTCCCTACACCTAACATTATAACCCATGTAAAAGCCCTCTTTGATAGTTTATCTTTGGTGCTTACGCCTAGTGGAGGAGGTTTTCGATCCTTTCCCAAGCCTATGGTAATCTACTTGCTATGACAGGTAGTGAGAGATATTATCCGTTTTCATTTATGAGATTTATTTTGATGACACTTGAGAGATGTGAGTATCTAAACACTACTTATGAGGTGCTAGTTTATAATCTCCGTGCTTATTATGATTGAAGTGGAACGATTATTTGTTGTAATTACTTTTATGTTTGCATTAAATGACCCCTAACCTGTATTTTGATTAGAATAAAAGCGCATTTGCTTGAGGACAAGCAAATCTCAAGTGTAAGGGTATTTGATGAAGCGAAAAGTGTACCGCTTTTAAGGGGTCATTTAAGCCCTAAATCGTATTTATTTGATCAAATATTGCCCTAAATCGTTCCTTTTGTCATTTTAGGTACTTTGGAGAAGAAATCTGGAAAAGGAGGCATTTTGGACGTTTTTGGAGCATAAAAGTGAAGAAAACGACAAAGTCTCAAAAATCGGCTAAAAGTTACCTTTGACGGCGTCAGATTTTACTCTGGACGGCGTCATGGCTTGGCAAGAAAAGGTGGATGTGAAATTTACTCATGATAAGCCAGTGAAAATTGCATGTGAATTCTGACGGCATCACGCTTTAACCTGATCAAGGGCGTCACGGCTTAATTCAAAGGGGGACGGCGTCACGTTCAAGGTCTGACGGCGTCAAGCCTTGATAAGCCAGAACGGATTTTGGAGAGCTAAAGAGGGACGGCGTCAAGAAGGCCATCCGGGAACCCTAGAAGCGGCGAGGTGACGGCGTCACACTCCATAAGGTGACGCCGTCAGATGTAAAAATCTATATATAGTTTTGCAATTCTTTGTCATTAAGAGAGAGCTTAGTGTGGAATTTTTGGGAGAAAACCCTAAGACGAATTTAGCTTCTTTTTCAAGGCTTTTTGCCTTGAGATCTTCCATGTTACATTGAAAGATAAGTTATCAATTAATCATTCAATATGTCTATGTGTTGTTTGATTCTATCTTGTTCTTGTCTTTTGTTTAACATGTTAGGCTAGATTTATCTTGTGTTTGCTTAGATCTAATGAAACCTAGCTATTGATTATTGGTTATTAGTGTGTTATTAGTTGTATTGGATGATTGTTTATCTATGTTAGGCTTAAGAAAACTGGCTAACTTCCTATTCGGTAACTTGCTTGAACGTCTTAAGAAACATGAACCAAATGCGTACTAAAGGTTTTTATGGTTGTATTTAATGCACAAGCGAATTCTAGTGATCCCATGTTAGGAGCTTCCTAGCCGGCTCGACATAGGAGTGAAGTAGGAGCTTGTAGAGTTGGGGAAGTACGTACGCCACCCCACGATTGGTATTAAGGAATACACCCGTCATCCACGCGACTAATACACACTAATCAACCGGTAAAAGATAGTTAGGGAGTAAGGAAATCTAAGTGAACACATCTCTCTACACTTAAGTTTTCACCAACATTTTACTTTCAGTTATTTTATTTTATTTGCATTCGTAGTAATTTGGGTTAGTTGACTAGCAACTAATTCCGCCCACTCTTTCAAACCCGAGATTTTACTTGCTTTCATAAAAATATAAAAACATAAAAAAAGAATCTTCCTCAACCCTTAGACCTATTAGAGTAGTTTTTCATACCTAACGAACACTATTCCCTGTGGAGAACGATCAATCCCCCGTACTTACCACTACACTATACTACATCGGTCAGGTACACTGCCTGGTGGGGTTGTAAGCCTCTTGAGATCCCTCGAGAGGTAAAACCTGTTGTAAGGTTGCAAAACCACGCATCAGGTATTTATAGGCCTTACTATGACAACTATTCCAATATCACATTAGCAGTCCTTGCGTTATACGCATATGTAGAGGTATAGATTCACGTACGGGAGGTGGAGGAAACACCATAAACACGAACTAAAGATTAAACATTATAAATTTCGGTTTATTGATTGGGAGGTGTGTGTGTTATTTCTAGAGAGAGGAAATGAAACACACACACACCTCAAATAATAACTGTGAATCCTCAACCTTCCTAGTGTTGACTAGGAAGGTATTTATGCTAAGAATACAAAGCTAACTTAGCCAATATGTCTAAACTAGTCCTTGTACAAAGAAAGAAGTGCAATTCCCACATATGACAAAACTTTAAGGCTAACAATCTCTCCCCAAAGTGAAGTCATATGGGAATTGCTTACAATGTTCCCTACAAGTAAAATATAAACCATAAGCACAGAGAATAGTCTTCAAACGTCATTACTTCGTTCAGCTTGCAGAATCTTCTCAGCTTTCATTTCTTTACTTGCAGACGAACCATGTGAGCAAATATAATTAGGGTTAAATACAGCGTGCCCTGAGTGCTCTCCCCTAATTAGTGCTCTCCCCCAAACTGACAACCTTTTTGATGATTGCCCTGAATCTGAAGAAGTCTTTTGATAATTAAATGCATTTCGTCTTTAGTCTTCTAACATGCAGCGGAAAATGTAGAACAGACTGTAGACTCGACCTTCTTCAAGATTATCCATTTGGGGGAACAGGGTATCAACATCTTCATCTCACCAAATGCATCCCAGTTATCTTTCATATGAAAAATCAGCCCATAACGTACACATGAAATGATAACACCAAAGTAACAAGTTGAACCATTGATCATCTTGATTTTGTTGCCCGAAATTGTTGAAGGTGGAAAAGGTAGAAGTACGTAGAATAAGATGAGTAGAGGATAAGACATAGAATCAACCAATTTCTGACACAAATCAAATCATTACATAAATCATTAAGCCCGATCACGTGAACTTGTTGTGAGACCTCGATGTACACATTTCTCTCCCCTGCTGGTTACGATTTATTGGAATCAGCATAATGATGTGTACGTGAAATATTAACTGGAAGCACTTTATCATTAAACCCAGTCAGCCTGTGAGAAGATGTCGATGAACCCAATCTAACCTCCTATATAAAAAACAACGGCTTCATGTAGTGACTACTGATGAAGAAAACCCACAATGACAAATTTGATACTGAAGTAAAATCGCCCAGATTTGTGACTTAAGCTTGTACTATCCTTGTGACTAAGAACGGTGTACCTGATACCCTTAACAGAAGTATTAGTACAAAACCTCTTGACATATCCTCAACTACGTGAGACACTGAGCACTACAACGTAACTCCTTAAAGTGATAGCTACTTTGTGAGAATAGAGAGAGAATCACAAAAGTAACTAGATATCCAAGTCTTCGTCACCATTAATATATGCCCAAACAAGTCATCTTCGCGGTAGGGTAGAAAGAAAGAAGATGAAATAAGTACACGCGTCCGTAAAACCTTCACTAGTACAAAAATGGGATTTAGTCACACATGCTGTTTTTCGAACAGCCACACAGTCGCCTTTTTATGTGACTAAATGTACCAGAATAAAATAAACAGCCACACTTGATCCGACTTGTGTGACCATTTCGGAATTACATCCGAGGCTACAGCCACACATTTGAATATTTTCGTGACTATACGTATCTGGTAAATTTTTTTTTGATTTTTTAGTCACTTATAATTTGGGACGTGTGACGGATACAAATAAGGTTGAAACATTAGTCACACTATATATATACATATGTGACAAATATATGTCACGCAATTGAAAAGTGTGACCAAAATCCATATATGGTCACACGAAGTAATTGTGTATGTGGCTAAATCATATGCTCAAGTTTGTCACACATTATTTAAGCGTGACTGCTAGTTTTTGTTGAAAATTTAGCCACATATGAATTTGAAATGTGTGACAACTGAAAAGTAAGTTTGAAGCATAGTCACGATATGCATTTAAAAGTGACAAATATATGTCACACACTTGAGATGTGTGACCAAATGTCATATATGGTCACACTAAACCATAGGCATACATGATTAAGTGTGACCAAAATTCGATACAAATAGTCACGTAAGTTAATATGTGTGTCTAAAGTTAAGTGTGTGTTTGCCTGCCAATTCCTAATGTGTATGGTCACATTTAATTGTAGCACAATCATGTGACTATAGGCAATAGTCAAATTTTGTCACACATTATTTAAGTGTAGTCACAATTCGATACATATGGTCACACATTTCTGATAACTTATGCAATAGTCAAAAATTTAAAAATATCAATGTTTTGGCTCGATTGTAAGCATTTATGTAAGCATATTTTGTCAGACTATACATTCTAGCAGTAATAACTATACATTCTAGCAGTAATAACTATACATTCTAGCAGTAATAACTACACATGTTTATCTCATAAGCAGTAATAACTATACATGTTTAAGTCAAACTATACATTCTAGTAGTAATAACTATACATTCTATTTCTTGTCCTTGGGTCCTAGATACTCTTCCATCTTCTTGAGCAGTTCATATGCCATGTTATTATAATTAAGCTGAAGCTTGAGTATTTTCTTCCCACGCAACATCTGATGTAGAATGTCTTTGTGAAACTTTAAAGGGTAATCCTTTTCTACAAGCATGTAGATCACCAACTCATTCACAGTTAAAGCATGTACTCCACATCGTTGAAAAAATTTCCATTCTTTAACAGTATTGTGCGTTAGTCTTCTCCAACATTCATCTTCATGATTTGGTTCAAACATTACCTTCAAATAATTCCAGACTTCTCTATCATAAGCTTGTTCTGGTGTCTTATTACCAAATCTTTGTTTGAGTAATTTCCATAGAGCTATCATATCTCGTCTATCAAAATCATGAACCATGTGAAGAAAGCTTACAAACCTTCTAGAGGAACCATCAAGCCTCTTAATATTGTAATAAATTGTTTCCCCATGAGATCCAGACTTATAATCAACAATGGGATGTTTGACAGTTAAAGGTTGTGCATCCATGGCTTCTCCTACAGAGTCAACTGCAAGTTCAGTGTGAGCTTGCATTTGTTCTTTAGCAACAGCTTGCTCAGTTTGTTCTTTTTTTCTCTTTTTACTGCTTTCTATTTCCAACTGTTCACCTGCTCTCTTTGAACTGTCATTCAAGAAGAGTTCATTGTTTCTCTTGGCAATTGTATACAATTCTTCAATGCTTTTATCATCCAAGAATTTCAAATCCTTTAGTTTCCAACTGGCCACATTCTTCAAATATCTGCGCATGAGTAGATGTTTATGATGTACATATTGGGTGTTGTTGATATTAATATAAATTTACCTTTGCAACAAAAAAATAAATAAATAATAAAAATACCTGCACATGAGATCTCTTCTTTGTTTTTGAGTGGGTGGCTTGTTCTTCTTAGCTGCATATCTTTGTTCTGCATACAACTTCTTTTTTGCATCAAATTTTTCTTTCCGCATCCTGGCTTTTTCATCTACTGAGTACTTATATTGCTCTTCTTTATGTACTATTTTAGCAAGCTCACAATCAGCTTCAACCTGAGCCCTTTCCTCAAACCATGAAGCTATTAACTCTGCATTTTTTTGCGCTTGTAATTTTTCTGCATACTCCTTGTCTGAAAGAATCTGAGCAGCTTCTTGAGCATCAAGATCAGCCACTTGTCTTGTCAATTCTTCATCTGTAATCATTGGTTGTTGTTGTTGACTAGGTGACTGAAACTTAAATTTCTTCTTAGGTTTTGCACTCCTCATCTTTGTTAATATTTGAGCCATAGTCATATCATCATCACCTTGAGTAGCAGTAACCTTATCAATAGCAGGAATAAATTTAGTCTCAGTAGCACTAACATCAATAGCAGCAATACTAACTTCAGTCTCAGTATAGAGAACTAACCTTATCAATAGCAGGAATAACTGGCTCACTAGCAGGAATAACTGGACCACTAGCAGGAATAACTGGGTCACTAGCAGGAATAGCTGGCTCACTATCAACAGTTGTAACCTTGCCCAAACGCCTATCCATCACCGCTTCATTCCCTTGGTTATCAGCAACTAGAAATTCCATTGGATCACTCTCTTCACAAATACTTTCACCCTCTTTATCCTCCCCTGAAACTTTGCCTTCATTCCCCCCCCCCCCTGTTTGGGAGCATCCTTAGAAGCTTCAGAAGATTTAACCTTTTGTTTGGAAATTCTTGATCCTTTGACTCCTTCTAAATACCTAACCCTTCTCTTCAAAGCCTTTATCTCCCCACCTTGAGCTTTGATGACTCCATCTTGGGAAGAAGCTATTGCTCGCAGATCACCAATTTATGCAGACAGCTTGGCACAGGTATCCTTCAATTCATTCAAAAGTTGCAGACTATCCTCACCACTTCGGCTTGTGTTACCTAGCCCGAGAGGTGGATCACTGGAAAAGTTAAGTTCAGTCTCACCCCTAGGATGAACATCCGAACCCCCCATTGTTTCCATGTGACTGGGACCTTCACCTGAATCAGTTCCAGAGGAACTTTCTTCATTAGAAGTTGTCTTGGTTCGGGTCTTAATGATGTTACCACTGTCCTGTGTTGCTGCTAAGCTAGACACAGTAGTGGCAGCCCTTGCCAACATGTCACTCTCCCCCCAGTGACATCCTCATCTGCAACAGTTGGTATAGAACCACTAGCCTGAGGTAGCTCAGTGTTCTTGGTGTTAGTCCTACGTTTATAGGTCTGTTGTTGTTGTTCTGTGGGTGTGTGATGGGTACCAGCTGGGATTGATGAACCTTCACCCATTTGGGTTTGGGCTAGTGCCAACATTGTTGGAAACAAAGGTGTCACTCTCCCTGAAAAATCTTTTCCAACCCACCTCATATTGGCAAAAACCTTTTTGGTAAGGCAGGGAGTGGGATAAACATTTTTGTGACTTTTCTTTTTTTTAAATTGGTTGTCCAAAAAGAGTTGCAAAAACCTTGGATATAGAAAATATTTAGCCAAAGAACCATCCAAGTTCTTAACCACATTATCAAAAATTAATTTACTAGCTTCAATACTTCTGTAAACATCAACTATTTTCTCTCTTTCTTCTTCTATTTTTTTGTTCCTCTCCTCAATTTTCTTCTGATGCTCCTCAATGACCTCTAAATCTTTCTTGTTCCTTTCTTCATACATCTTTATACGCTTATTGTGAATTTCTAACAATGCGTTTTCAACACCATACTGGCCTTCACTACATTTCTCCCAAATATGTTGGGATATGCCAAATTTTTTATATTTTTCAGGCATTGGTGGAGGAGAATCATCCCTTGGGCGTTTGTTTTTGTTGGAAGAAGGAGTTGAAGAGGAGTCAGCCATTGAAATTTGAAATTTATTTTCTAATGAAAATATCAAAGGAGTTGTATATGGTACGGTTGATTATGAACGGTTTTCCATGTCGAGTTGTACAAATAGGCTAGAGAGGTATACGAACGGTTCCCAATACTTTAGGCGGGAAGAGGGACCATCGAGAGGCGCCAAAAGTAAACAGATGGATAATATTGATCGGATTTGGTTTGTGTTTGGTTTGGATTTGACTAGTGTAGTTGATCTAGAAGTGTGTTTGGTGTTGGATTGACTAATTGACTTTTTCATTAGGGTAATTGATATTTTCTATATTAATGATGTTTAATGTAATTTGTGTGCTAACTTTAATGACTAATTGACTTTTTCATTAGGGTAATTGATATTTTCTAGTACATGTTTAATGTAAATACATGCTTTAATATCTATAGCAGTCTGAATGTGTTTGTGTGTGAGATGTGTTTGAGAAGTATGGGTATATTTAGGCCACTTCCAACAATAACTCAGCCTTAACAAATTAAAATTCAAATTCAAATTCAAATTCAAATTCAAATTCAAACGTAAGATAAAGTACAACATATTAACGCTGCGTTAACGCAGGTTAGCCCCAACAATTAAAATTCAAAGTCACGTTAATAAAACGTGTGCATTTGTACCCTATAAATACCAATGCTTCTGAAGCACAAGTCACACAGAAACACATTCCAAACTTCTCAAATACTCAAGATCCAAGCATCTCAAATTCAAGATGTCTTCCAGAAAAGATTTCGGGCAACAATTTCCAAGCCCACCTAGCGAAAATGAAAAATTCCATACTCCACCCGAGCATATCTTTCCGGTTTTCCAACCGGAAAATTTTCCGGTGAATAATCAACCTGAAAATGAACCGGTGCAAAATCCACCGGTTCCCAACCAAGACCCAAATCCGTTTGGGTTAACTGAGGAACAACTTAGGCAAGAGGAAGCAGATATGCAAGTCCTCCTGGAAATGGAAGCACTTGAAAGAGAAGAGGAAGCTGATCGTTTGGAGCGGCAAGCCAGGGAGGATGAAGAACGTAGGCAAAGGTGGGAGTCTGGTTTTTTCACACCTTCCGAATCCTCTGAAGATGGTTACCCAGATTCAGATGATAGTTTTTATTAATCGTCCGTTGTTTATCTTAATCGTATATTGTTTATGTTAATCAATCGTTGTTTATGTTAACGTAGTTTTTATTTGACATTTAATGTATTTCTATTTCATGTTTAATGTATTTCTATTTCATGTTTAATGTATTTGTATTTGATACTTTATTTTCAATTTATAAATTGAATTGAATTTGAATTGAATTGATAAATTTTAAATATATCCCGCCCTTTTGTTTAATTTGAATTTGAAATTTGAAATTTTAAATATCCCGCTCGTTATTAATATGTTGTACTGTTACTTTACGTTTGAATTTGAATAATACTCTTATGGTTACTTTTACTTTCAATCTGATTTTTAAAATAGCCTCCAACGGCTAGTTTAACGGCTTTCCACTATCAAAGCCACTTTCACAACACTTCGTTTTCTCACACAACTTCTTATAAAACTCTCTCGCAAGTATCACCAATTTTAACACAAACACTGTGGCTAACAAATTAACTAGCAGAGGTGCAAAAGGCTATCCTCACCCGATTACGCAATGAACAAGAAAAAGAACTCAAATTGATTAACAATTTGCTAGGTGAGATAACTCGTATTATGCTACAGATGCATAATCGTGCTGATCCAGAGGTCGAAAGGTTGCGTGAGTTGCCTCAAGACCATCCAGCTATCAGGGTTGGTCTAGAAATTAAACTCTTTTAAGAAATGATGAAACAGGGTCGAAAGGTTGCGTGAGTTATTGTTGGGTGTGTTGATCATGTACAAACATATCATCTCGGCTCATTCGTTAAACATCTCGTATACAACCATATCATCTCGGCTCATTCGTTAAACATCTCGTATACAACCATATTATCTCGGCTCATTCGTTAAACATCTCGTATACAACCATATCATCTCGGCTCATTCGTTAAACATCTCGTATACAACCATATCATCTCGGCTCATTCGTTAAACATCTCGTGTATAACCATATCATCTCGGCTCATTCGTTAAACATCTCGTATACAACCATATTATCTCGGCTCATTCGTTAAACATCTCGTATATATACAACCATATCATCTCGGCTCATTCGTTAAACATCTCGTATACAACCATATCATCTCGGCTCATTCGTTAAACATCTTGTGTATAACTAAAGCTCAGTTAATTAAGGGTGAGTGTGTTAAAGCTGACGTGGCAGTGTGTTAAAGTTTAAAGCTGAGTTATTGTTGGGAGTGGTTAGAGTATTTTCTTTTGTTTTTTCGGTGGATTTTAGCGTGACTTAATCTTAATACCGCCAATTTTGTCCATATAATATTCAACTACGTACGGATAACTGATACCCGCGGGAAAACCCGAAAAACCGATGGATAATATTAATCGGGTATCCGGTGGGATATGGGGCGGGTACGGGTATATTATAAACGGGTTCGGTTATGGGTATACTAAAACCCGCCCGGAACCCGAACCGTTGCCATCCCTATTTACCGGCTATAGCCGGATTTCACCGCCACGTCATCACCGTTAGCTTTTTTTTTTTTTTTTTTTTTTTTTTTTTTTTTAAACAAATCTTGCCACGTCAGCAATAGTTAAACCAAACCACAAATTCAATATTCAACCAGCAATTAATCCCTTTACCCGGTCATTTGTAAACACACACAAAAATCAATAAACCCTAATCAACTCACACATTCTTATGGCAAACACAAGCACGCAAACAATGAATCCAAATAACAAAATGGTAATTAGTAATTTGTGTTTTGTAAATGTAATTAGTAAGGGTACAATAACTAGTAATTATGTAAGTATTTTGGTTTGTTAAATGGGTAGTAGTTTGTACTGCTGATGTGATGGTTGCACAGTATGATACATTATTTGCGATTATTAAGATAGTACTCTATAAAATTTGGAGCCAAAATTTTGATTTATTCAAGTTTATGCTTTAATTAACAGGTTCAAAGGCAAAATTTTCAAATAATTCAATTGTTAATTTCAAATTACTACTTGGAGGCAAATTTTTGGATCGAAATTTTTTGAATCACAACGATTCATATTCTTGGTGTATAGCCTCTTTTCTCTCCTTAAAAAAAAGACTGCAAATAAAAAACAAAAATCAAATCTTCTCTCACCATTACTCTCCAAGCTAAGCCATAATCATTTTCTTTTACCCTTTGTTGCTCAAGAGTCATGGAAACTGAACCCATTGTTGATAACCATACTTTGCTTCCTCCTGATCATATTGTACATGATGATAACGCCTTAGAATATGAATCCGAAAAGTCTTTTGATGAAGAAGATATAGATGAGCCTGTAACTAACCAAACACCTGAGATACTAGCTAAGAGGGGCTCAACCAGGCTAGTAAAGTTTCGCGTGAAGCATGACAAACCTGGTGCAATAAAGCTCAAGGTAACCTTCGATGCATTCGGTAGGGTAACAGGGGAAAACAGAGCAGTGTTTGTGAGTTTTTTAGGAGATGTGGCTCGTGAGCAGATAGGTGTGAAGATTCTACACTGGAAGAAGGTGAATAAAGAATCAAGAGATAAACTATGGGATGAAATCTTGGTACATATATACTATTTTGTAACCCAGTACTACATAAGTTTATGTATGCAGTTACATTATGTGCAACTAATTAACAACATTGTGTTAATCTTTTCAGAAATTTTTTGTTGTTGAAGTGAAATACAGAAAATTGATAATGATTCGTCTTGGTAAAATGCTAAGAAATTACAGAAGGAAGCTCAAATTCAACTACATTTTGCCCAACCTAAATACACCTTCCAAACTGAATGAAGTCCCGGACTTGTATAATATAATAATGAAATCAGAAGACTGGGTTGAGTATGTTAAATACACGACCACCGAACCATACAAGGTTTTAATTAGTCATCTTTAATTAAGTGTATATGTCATTTTATTATTTTCAGTTTGCAGCATTACCGCATCTAAACGCCTTACGATTTTGTGATTTTAGAAGAAATCTGAGAAAGGTAAAATGGCGCGTTCCCAAAATATTTATCAGCATAAAATGGGACGAGGTGGATATGCTTATGTCAAAGAGAAAATGGTAAGATTACACAATGTTTGTTTTACTAATTAAGAGACGATCAGTATGAGAAATAAATCTGTTTACATTGCCCAATTTGCACATTTGCATTAATACCCTCATATTTTCGATTATCTTGGTTTAACTGTACATGTGTAAGCATCCTCATATTTTCGTTTATCTTGGTTTAACTTTACATGGGTATGCATTTGATGTTTATTAGATCCAAAATAAAGAGATTGAAGCGAATGAAGAACCCCCCCCCCCCCCCCCCCCCCGTGATGTAATGTGGGTGAAAGGAAGGGTAAACAAAGACGGCGAATACCCAAATGATGATATTAAATCAAAGGGAGATGAACTTGTAAGTTTGACTGCTAATTCTATTATTATGCTTATATAGCAGCAACATTTAACTGTGTACTAGCAGTAGTAGCTTGTATACCAGCAGTTACTCTAACAGCATCAAGAAGACTTTTAATCCCAACATTTCCTATATTTTTTGTGCAGAAAGAAGCTGATGATAAGATCAAGGAAGGAACATCGAGTTTTGATGATGGCACTGATGCCATGACATTTGTATTTGGTAAGGAAAAGGGCGGTTATGCCAGAGGAGTGGGAGGTGCAGTAACATACAAAGAGTATTTTGGCCTTCCTCGAAGAAAACAAGAAGCCGATGAAAAAATTGCCTAACTTCAAACTCAACTGGATAATGAGAGATGCGAGCGTGAAGAAAAAGATAAATTGATCAAGAAATTGTCCGCCGAGATGACCGAAAAAGATGTGCAGGTCAATAAATTATCCGGTGAGGTGGAAAACACAAATATAGTGCTTGCTCAAATTCTGCAACAGTTGAACGATAAAGGGATGAATATAACTCTGCCAACTGAACCATCGCCAATAGCCTCAGTTGTAAGCCATTTTTTATGTTGTTAACAATTTCATTTTCTAATGCTAACACCACTGATGCTAATGATACTAGGCATTGAACATAAACTGATGAGTGACTGTATTTCTTAATTTATATTGCAGGTGACTCCAATGGCCATTGACAATATTGCAGGTGACTCCAATGGCACTCAGACAAGTGGTGTTGTAAGTCCTAAAGATGCGGGAATTGAGGAGAAATCCAATGGCCTTGAAACTTTTAAAAAGGTAACGGAAACAATGATAAGTATAGTAATAAAAGATCGCCCTTTGATTTTTGAATTTTACATACATGATCGACTAATGTACCGTGTTTTATATATATGTATAGGAACCTGCTACTAAAACTGTCAGGCCTAAGCATAACCTTAAGTCACGACGAAACGGGTCTCCAGATTCCCAATCGCTACAAAATGTGTCGTCTCCAACACAACCACTGCCAACAGTATGTATTTCAACATGTTTCTTGTTACTCTTTTGTTTAAATAATGTAACGTGTTTTATATATACATATAGGAACTTGCTAAAACTGTCGGACCCAATAAGCCAAAGCAAAAGAAGCGACGAAACGGGTCTCCAGATTCCCAATCGCAACAAGATGTGTCTCTAACACAAGCACTGCCAACAGTATGTATTTCAACATGTTTCTTGTTATTCTTTTGTTTAAATAATTTCTGATATATACATAAAAATTCTTTTTTTGTAGACACTTAAGTGCAAACGGTGGATTATAAAGCAAACAAATATTGTTGCTTTGGGTACCGTATACCAGTCTCATGGAAAGCAAGTGCTGCATAACCGACCACTCCCAAGTGATTGCTACAAAGTGTCGATTGATGAATCGTTAGTTGATGCAGCATGCGTACCGGACGTAGCAAATAATGGGTTAAAAATAGTTAAGAATGTTGAAGGTAGTTTCGTTGCATGGCCAAAGGATCAAGGTATTTTTGAAGAGGTGGTACGTACATGTGTTTTTTCAACCTACATATATAATTACTCATATGTAATTCAATGTTTGATAGAAGCGTCTTTTGTTTACTACAGGTTACACCAACAAACCATGTGACTAAATGTGTACCACAGGCACCATCGAAGAAACAATATATATCTGCTAATGACTTAAGGCAAACTGCTAAGGGGGTGAAGGTTCAAAAGTCTTTAGATATTTGATTAATTAAGTACGACATTACAATTGTATATTCTGTCCAGTTATATACATTCGAGTTTAATTCAATTTGAAATTTCTTGTGGTTTTTAATATTGTTTTATATATAATATATATACTCATTCCAGCAGCACTAGCATAGTACTAGCAGCAGTAACTCTGCTTCAGCAGGACTACCTTGGACTACCTTAGTACTGCTAGCAGTAGCAACTCTGTTCCAACATTATTGGTCACTCTTTGTTTAATTCGATGTGTGACTAAATAGTACCAAAGGCCACACAAAATAAAAATTCATGTGACCATTGGATGAACAATAGTCACACAAAATACACATTTCTTCACTTTAAACAGCATATGGTCACACTTATTAACAACTTTGGCCACTTTATGCTTAATTGTATGTGACTAAATACCCAAAACAAGCATGCTTTGTGTGACTAAATATTATAAAAGGACACACAAACATAAAATTCAAGTGGCCATTGGATGATCAATAGTCACACAAAATACAAATTTCTTCACTTTAAATAGCATATAGTCACACTTATCAACACTTTTGGCCACTTTATGCTTAATTGTATGTGACTAAATAACCAAAACAAACATGCTTTGTGTGACTAAATATTACAAAAGGCGACACAAACATAAAATTCATGTGGCCATTGGATGATCAATAGTCACACAAAATACACATTTCTTCACTTAAAACAACATATGGTCACACTTATTAACACTTTTGGCCACTTTATGCTTAATTGTATGTGACTAAATACCCAAAACAAACACGCTTTGTGTGACTAAATATTACAAAAGGCCACACAAACTAAGAATTCATGTGACCATTGGATGATCAATAGTCACACAAAATACACATTTCTTCACTTAAAACAGCATATGGTCACACTTATTAACACTTTTGGCCACTTTATGCTTAATTGTATGTGACTAAATACCCAAAACAAACATGCTTTGTGTGACTAAATATTACAAAAGGCCACGCAAACTAAGAATTCATGTGACCATTGGATGATCAATAGTCACACAAAATACACATTTCTTCACTTAAAACAACATATGGTCACACTTATTAACACTTTTGGCCACTTTATGCTTAATTGTATATGACTAAATACCCAAAACAAACATGCTTTGTGTGACTAAATATTACCAAAGGCCACACAAACTAAGAATTCATGTGACCATTCAATGATCAATAGTCACACAAAATACACATTTCTTCACTTTAAACAGCATATGGTCACACTTATTAACACTTTTGGCCACTGTTTTTTAAATTGTATGTGACTAACTCGAAAAAAACAACACACGCTGTGTGACTAAATCATCACAAACGTCACATTTATTATATTTTCATGTGGCCATAGGATGGGAAATAGTCACACATACTGATGAATCCAACAAAACTTGTGCCTAATTAGTCACACATATTCGGGTTTTGGTCACTCTTTTTCAATGAAAACGGCCACAAACTAAACAATGTGACCATATGATACCTACGGTGGCGCGACTTTTCGTCACACACACCCAAAAAAACGTGTGTGACTATAGAGAACTTTCAGAATTGACAGTTTTGGCCCTCGTACTTCTGTGAAACGATTTCAATGTTGTCTTTTTACGTCAAAACTTCAAACGGTTATAACTTTTGAACCGTAACTCCGTTTTCAGTCCACGACCTGTCAAAACGACTGTGAGACCAAGGAGAAGGACACGTTAAATAACTTTATTCATTCAACCCAAGTTTTGAGGCCTGAAAACGCTCCAGAATGAAGTTATTGAGGTTTTAAGTTTCCAGACCAAAATTCCACCGTAACAACTCGCATCAACCTAACCAAACTACAACTTCAACCATCACCAACAACAAAACAAGACAATCACAACATCCAAGCTTAACTTTCAATAACCTCAACTCCTATTTCGTTGCAAAGATCCTGAATCAAATTTATCGCACATCACAAGAAAATGGAATCGAGTTCTCAAGCGGGACAGATGTCTCCAGTTATGCTAAACGTCACGAAGGAACGTTGTCTAATACACTTTCAAGGAGTTAAGAGTCAATGTGTGACAGTCTCTTGGAAAGCAAGTGCTGCATAACCGACCACTCCCAAGTGATTGCTACAAAGTGTCGATTGATGAATCGTTAGTTGATGCAGCATGCGTACCGGACGTAGCAAATAATGGGTTAAAAATAGTTAAGAATGTTGAAGGTAGTTTCGTTGCATGGCCAAAGGATCAAGTTATTTTTGAAGAGGTGGTACGAACATGTGTTTTTTCAACCTACATATATAATTATTCATATGTAATTCAATGTTTGATAGAAGCGTCTTTTGTTTACTACAGGTTACACCAACAAACCATGTGACTAAATGTGTACCACAGGCACCATCGAAGAAACAATATATATCTGCTAATGACTTAAGGCAAACTGCTAAGGGGGTGAAGGTTCAAAAGTCTTTAGATATTTGATTAATTAAGTACGACATTACAATTGTATATTCTGTCCAGTTATATACATTCGAGTTTAATTCAATTTGAAATTTCTTGTGGTTTTTAATATTGTTTTATATATAATATATATACTCATTCCAGCAGCACTAGCATAGTACTAGCAGCTGTAACTCTGCTTCAGCAGGACTACCTTAGTACTGCTAGCAGTAGCAACTCTGCTCCAACATTATTGGTCACTCTTTGTTTAATTCGATGTGTGACTAAATAGTACCAAAGGCCACACAAAATAAAAATTCATGTGACCATTGGATAAACAATAGTCACACAAAATACACATTTCTTCACTTTAAACAGCATATGGTCACACTTATTAACAACTTTGGCCACTTTATGCTTAATTGTATGTGACTAAATACCCAAAACAAGCATGCTTTGTGTGACTAAATATTATAAAAGGAAACACAAACATAAAATTCAAGTGGCCATTGGATGATCAATAGTCACACAAAATACAAATTTCTTCACTTTAAACAGCATATGGTCACACTTATCAACACTTTTGGCCACTTTATGCTTAATTGTATGTGACTAAATAACCAAAACAAACATGCTTTGTGTGACTAAATATTACAAAAGGCCACAAAAACATAAAATTCATGTGGCCATTGGATGATCAATAGTCACACAAAATACACATTTCTTCACTTAAAACAACATATGGTCACACTTATTAACACTTTTGGCCACTTTATGCTTAATTGTATGTGACTAAATACCCAAAACAAACACGCTTTGTGTGACTAAATATTACAAAAGGCCACACAAACTAAGAATTCATGTGACCATTGGATGATCAATAGTCACACAAAATACACATTTCTTCACTTAAAACAGCATATGGTCACACTTATTAACACTTTTGGCCACTTTATGCTTAATTGTATGTGACTAAATACCCAAAACAAACATGCTTTGTGTGACTAAATATTACAAAAGGCCACGCAAACTAAGAATTCATGTGACCATTGGATGATCAATAGTCACACAAAATACACATTTCTTCACTTAAAACAACATATGGTCACACTTATTAACACTTTTGGCCACTTTATGCTTAATTGTATATGACTAAATACCCAAAACAAACATGCTTTGTGTGACTAAATATTACCAAAGGCCACACAAACTAAGAATTCATGTGACCATTCGATGATCAATAGTCACACAAAATACACATTTCTTCACTTTAAACAGCATATGGTCACACTTATTAACACTTTTGGCCACTGTTTTTAAATTGTATGTGACTAACTCGAAAAAAACAACACACGCTGTGTGACTAAATCATCACAAATGTCACATTTATTATATTTTCATGTGGCCATAGGATGGGAAATAGTCACACATACTGATGAATCCAACAAAACTTGTGCCTAATTAGTCACACATATTCGGGTTTTGGTCACTCTTTTTCAATGAAAACGGCCACAAACTAAACAATGTGACCATATGATACCTACGGTGGCGCGACTTTTCGTCACACACACCCAAAAAAACGTGTGTGACTATAGAGAACTTTCAGAATTGACAGTTTTGGCCCTCGTACTTCTGTGAAACGATTTCAATGTTGTCTTTTTACGTCAAAACTTCAAACGGTTATAACTTTTGAACCGTAACTCCGTTTTCAGTCCACGACCTGTCAAAACGACCGTGAGACCAAGGAGAAGGACACGTTAAATAACTTTATTCATTCAACCCAAGTTTCGAGGCCTGAAAACGCTCCAGAATGAAGTTATTGAGGTTTTAAGTTTCCAGACCAAAATTCCACCGTAACAACTCGCATCAACCTAACCAAACTACAACTTCAACCATCACCAACAACAAAACAAGACAATCACAACATCCAAGCTTAACCTTCAACAACCTCAACTCCTATTTCGTTGCAAAGATCCTGAATCAACTTTATCGCACATCACAAGAAAATGGAATCGAGTTCTCAAGCGGGACAGATGTCTCCAGTTGTGCTAAACGTCACGAAGGAACGTTGTCTAATACACTTTCAAGGAGTTAAGAGTCAATGTGTGACAATCTCTAAAGCAACGTCACCAATGTTGAGTCCATATTTATTCCATCGAATATCTGGAAGACTCTTCGGATCTGAAATGAATTTTGAAAAATTCAGAGAGAAACTCCTGCACAAAATATCTCAAATAGAGAACCAAATAGAACAAGGAAGTGACTGCATTGAAGCCTTTCAAGCGCTCCAGACGCAGCTTAAATGGTTTCTCGACTTTCATATCAGAGGAATCAAAAATTCTCCAGATTATGAATCAACAAGAGAAATATGGAGTAAATGCGTCAGCAGATACGTGGACGTGGAAACGTTTAGAAATCAGTTGTTTAGTCAAATGAAAACACTGGAATTGGTGCTTACTTCAAGATCACTTCATCTGAAAGAGATGCTGAATGAGAAGAAAGTGAAAGAACGGGAAAGAATTGAAATGGAGAAGCGGAAACAGGAAAGAGAGCAAATTGAAAGAGAATGTCTATTAAAGGAAGCAGAGGGAAAGGAAAAAGAGGCAAACAAAGAGGAACACACGGTCAATGTGGGAACAACATCTGATGCTAACTTGGTCTTCACGGAAACAGACACATCTTCAGAACAGCATGTTGAAAGCAGCACTCCAAGATACGATTCGGATGCTGATGGTACACACAGGAATGAAGCTGTTTGGGATACTGAAGCTGACCATATCAGATCTTCATCTGACATAGCAATATTGGCTACGGTACAACATTCACATGATAATGATAATGTTGATTTGTTCGAGAATATGTTTGTTCATGACAAGACACATCCTGCGCATCCTGAGTCCATCAGTGACACATATGTGGAGCAAAGGTTTGATAGTAATATCACTCCCTCAACCCCAGATATGGATCCTAATGGAGGTGAGCCTGCCCAGGATGGATCGTCTCATGATCAAGATCATGCCATATTTGCTTCTTTAATCGATAATTTCAAACATGAACTTGAAAAATGCAAAGAGGACAATCGTAAAGCTTAGCAAACGAATGCCTCATTGTTCAAAGAGCTTGAGGGATTTAAAGAAATGAAAAAAGATTTTGAGAAAATGAAAAAAGATTTTGAGAAAATAACACATTACAAAGACGTTCAAATCTCAGAACTTAAATCTCAAGCTCAGAAATTAAATGAAGATGTTCTCAAACGAAATAAAGAACTTGAAGTTGAGTGTCGCGAGGCCCTTTCACGTGAAAAACTTTCCATTAAAAATCTGAATGCAAATATGGGCCCCGCCAACAGAAAGATCGAAGCACTTTTAAAAGAGAATGTTGAATTAAAAATGAGATACTCAATGCTTCAGGAAAACACTTCAAATTTTAAGATTGTTAATACAAAACTTGAGAATGAAAATCAAGAGATTTTAAAACGTGCAAACAATCTTGAAGAAAAACTTCGAAAAACAGACCAAAGTGCTCAAACTCTTCAAATGATGATTCCTAAAGCTGAGAAAGTTCATAAAGGAAAATCAGGAATTGGTTTTGAAAATACAGATCAGGTGGAACATAAATTTTTGCCGACTGATGCTCTGTTCATGTCAGAAGAAGATGAAAAATTGGCAGAGGAAAAATGCTTAAAAGTCAAAAAAACAAAAAGCCCACTCTCGTACCAAGGCTTTGAGTATGGTTGTATACAATTGTCAGAAATACCAAAACCACCTTTCAAAAGAAAAGACACATATGTGAAAAGATTTTTCAAAGAAGTTCAACTTGCTACTTATGATGCTAAATTATGGCAAAATAAAGCAAGGAAACAGTTTTGTAATCTTAAAAATCACATTGAGCACACGTTAAAGGTCATTTGGTCGAAACAACAATACACCGATCGTGACTACAGTCGTCTCATGTTATCAGACTCTTGGCTAAAAGGGGAAGTCTGTAAGTTACTAAAAGATGAGATTGAACCTCTTGTGAAAAATATCAATTTCAGTTTTGAACACTTTGAAAATTTTCTTGTCTCTGAAATGAGAGAAGATTTAAAGTACGTTCATTCTCTTGAAGATGAATTTGATGAAAAATGCTTCAAACTTGACATTCAAAAAGAATTTTTCACAAATCAAATTGAGTCATTCAAATCGGTGTCTGTCAGCCTTGCGTATGAGAATGTGGACTTTGAACAAACGTCTTCTTTGAAATCTGAAAATCTTTGTCTCAAAAGGAAAATCACTGAACTTTCAAATGAAGTAGCTGAAGTCAAAGAAAAATTGTCAAAAAGAACTGCTTCTTCTAAAAAGGAAAAGATTTTTGAAGAAAATTGTGATGATGCCAATATCAAGTTTGATTTGGATGAACTTGATACAAAAAATATTGAATTGGAACATGCTGTGGCATCATTACAAAAAGAAAATGAGCATTTGAAACAGACTTACAAAAACCTGTTTGATTCAATCAAACGTTCACGTGTTCTGAATCAAAAATCAAACACGAAACAAAAAGAGTCTGAAGTATTGAAGCCTCATGTTACAAAAGTTTCCTATTCAAATCCTCTGTTTGATTCTAATTCTTCAGATTTTGAAACGGAAATTGCAAATCATACGCTTCAAACAAAAGTGCTTGAGCTTGAAACACTTTTAGCTCAACGAACAAACGATCTTGAGGATGCAAAAACTGATCTTTTCAACAAAACGAACAAATTCGAAACATATTTTGAAAGACTTGAAAAAGATAATATTGTTTTCGAACGGAAATTGGCTCGTAAAACGGATGATTCAAAAGCCGAAAAAGATCATTTTTTGAAACAAATTGCTTCTTTGGAATCTAAATTAGCATCTCAAGATCCTCTTCAAAAAGAATACAATGATTTGCGAATGTCATACAATGCCTTAAAAGCAAAGTTTGACGCTCTCAATCGATCAAAAGGCAAATCTCCTGTTTCTAATCTTTCAACACCAAAAGTGAGTGTTTCAAAGAAGGATTACACGGGTGAATCTTCAAAACCATTTTCGAAAAAGGTTTCTCAGTTTACAACCTATTCTTTGCAAAAAGGAAGGAAGTTTTCGAAGAAACCAAGATTTTCTGAAACGCTCACTCCTCAAAAGCTTTCAAGGTCAAACATGTCTCATGAAGAGACTTCAAGATTTCAAACTCCACAATCTAGCTTTACAAGGGTAAGGCAAGTGTGGAGACCAAAGCAAAGTCCTTCAAACTCTGAAAAATTTCCGCTGCAAACCAAGAATGGCTCTGCTTTGAAAAAGGATTTTAAATCACCGTTGATTCCGCGAGTGTTATTTCCAAATGAAAAACCGGTTTTCAGTCCTTGTTGGAATTCAACCTCTTTGAATCAGATTGACACAACTTACAAATGGATTGCAAAACATGCTAAACCCATTGGTGCAGTGCTCAAATGGGTTCGAAAAGTTGTTGTCTAATCTGGTCAAAATGGCTTTTGTTCAATACAGTTCAAAACCCGCGCTTAATTTAATGGCTTCGGAACATCTCAGTTTCGGACCCGAACTTCAAAGAAAGGAAAGTGCTTCATCAAAAATTTTGAGCACTTATCCTAAAAATCTAAATGGCTTGTAAGTATTTCAGCTTACAACCCGAGCTTCAGCGTTTTGGCTTATGTACACATAACAATACATAACTTGTTTTTCAAAGAAAGGACCCTGTTGTACATTTTTGCAACAATCCTAAAACAATAAGAAGTTTTCATGCAAAGTTTATCAAACCAAACTTCTTCATCTTAAGCAAAATTTTATTCAAAATTCATCAAAAGGTTTTCAAATCTTTTCCAATAAAGTACACTTGTGTTCACCAAAAAGAACATAAGTTGTAAGTGTCTTAACGAGATCTGAACCTGAAAGAGCTGGACGATTTATTGCTAACTGTTTTATGCAAGTTCTGAAGAAAGTCCATCGATCATCGTATGTCTCAACATCTACATTGGAAGAAACGACGCTGTGAATACATGAAGATGTTGATCAAGGCAAAGAACAATCCAAAAGACGATACGATGAAGATCACAATGCATGAAGGAACGAAGAATCACAAAGTTCAAGACCCTGAAGTCTAAAGATCTAAACACGTGGTGCATCTTTTGAATGACCATCCCTTAGGGGGAGATTGTTAGCTTTAATTTTATAGTTAAAGTGATGGTCATTCACTTAGTTAAGAACTTTGTGTAAAATGGGCTTTGTTAGAGTTAGTATTAAATGTAAAAGCCCTATCCAAGTGCTAAAGTCCACAAAGCCCACACAAGGCCCATTAGGAAAATGCCTTGTAGTATTTAAAGCACAAATACTTCTCATTTGAGAAGTGGTTCAGTGTGTAACTATGTGTGTTGTGTGCTAAATATAAAAGTCTTTAACTTCCATATCTATCTTCATTATACACGATCCAACATATACATCATTGTCCCATCTCATTCTTGTGCTTAACATGTCCATCTAAAAGTGTGATAAAGAGTGATTATCGACTACAACAACAACGCACCCAGTTCTTATTCATTGTCACCCATTTTAAGGCATATACCCTTTAATTGGGAGTCATTAGTGAATTACTTATGTGTAGTTTAAAAGAGTTGTTTGGATATATTAGCCAAGGAAGTTGTTTGTTACCATATCAAAATTTATGTTTTTTTTTTAATGAATACTTTTAGTGACAACAAAGACATCACAAAAGATTTTGACTTGTAGTGTGCGTGGGCGCCATCGTTAAAAGTTGTTACAGTCGCCGTAAATAACTTTTAGCGACGAAGTTCTGCGACGACATTTTTCTTGAGAATTTTGTCATAGCCAAAACCTGTTATTCTTGTAGTACAAGATCAAAACAATGGATTTTACTAAATGTTGTAGTTTTCTCTTTATATAATTAGATTTTAGTCATAAAGACACATCTAAAGTTAATTAGTTGCGAGTAAATCATTTAGATGTTAACTTTTTCAAGAGTAAAGTCAATTAATAGTGTTTTATTATGGACGTCACGAACCAACACTTGCGGAATACGCTTTTAAAGCTTTTTCATTTATATGCAATAAAAAACCAAAAAATGTTTTCGAAAAGAAATTTCGAAAGTGGGTTGATATCAACAAGGTCTTTGTAAATTAACAAAAGGTCATCTTAAGATTAATTACACTTTTGATCTCTCCTTTTCGACCCACTATAAAGATTCAAGGCTATTTCTTTTCACACCCTAGCAAATTCAACCATTTCTCCAGCTTGAATCTCCAATGCAACTTTTGGTACCAAATTTATTTATTTTTGTATATAGATACCTGTATTTTGTTCTTTGTCGTTTGGTTAATTCACTTTGATTTTTCTATAGTTTCACACTCCCAATTCGACTTAATTTAGTCCCATGTAATGGATTGGTAATTATAACTACTTGTTTAATTGTTGGTCCTGAAATTTGGATAAAACGAAAATATGTTTATGAAGTAAAAACAAGTTTTACATAAGATCATTTAACGATTAATAACACCAATTATACTTTTCAATATATATCTATTTTAATTAGAAATAAATAAGAAAATTACAAGGTCAGTTGCGGAAAAACCGAAAAAAACCGAAATCAAATCGAAAACCGAATGAAACCGAACCTAAGTAACCGACCGAAACAAAAAACCGATGGTTCGGTTTTTACTTTTTTCAAAAACTGAAAATTTTGGTTCGGTTTCGGTTTTCGTCCAAAAACCGCACCGGTTTTATTATATAATAATATATAATTAATATAATATAAATATATAACTAAATAAATCAAATTTATAATTTTATATTCATTATTTATGTGGATTTATAATATATTTATTTTAACGTTTAAATGCATGTTTATTGTGTACGTGTGTATACTTGACAATATATCAACAAATATGTGACAATGTGTTGTGAGTGAAAAACACTCTCTTATCATACCATAAACTCAC
This sequence comes from Artemisia tridentata subsp. tridentata, assembly GCA_021014915.2. Lineage (NCBI taxonomy): Eukaryota > Viridiplantae > Streptophyta > Magnoliopsida > Asterales > Asteraceae > Artemisia > Artemisia tridentata. Next base: position 329,322,407 of record CP139501.1, on the reverse strand, counting down.
ACCTCAAGGAGCTCAATCAATTCATGACGAACAACCCACAACTCAAGAACTGGATAATTTCTTCGAGTTTATGTATGATGAATACTATGGTGGCGCTTCGAAAAATGCATCTAACCAACATTCCGCTGCATCCACTCAACCTCAACCACCACCACCACCACCAAATCTAGATGCATCTACAACATTCGAAGCTGGCGAACCAACTCCCTCAACATCAACATCATCTACATTTACTCCACTATCTCCAGTGATTGAAATTGTTCTACCAAGAATTGATGAGCAAGAACAAAATAATGCTGTGTTAGACGAAGAAGTCTTTGAAAACCCGTTTGGAACGGAATCTGGGGAATCATCTTCCAGATTACATGAACCGACTAACACACATTTGTTCAGTCCAAGGTACCCTTCAACATTACAGTGGACAAAAGACCATCCGATTGAACAGGTTATTGGTGAACCCTCAAGACCAATTCAGACGAGAAAACAACTTCACACCGATTGCGACATGTGCATCTATGTCTGCTCAGTCAGTCTCATAGAACCTAAGAACATTCGGGAAGCAATGGCAGATAATGCCTGGATTGAAGCGATGCAGGAAGAACTTCTTCAATTTCAAATCCATGACACCTGGGATTTAGTTCCAAGACCAATTGACAAACTTGTCATTGATCTTAAGTGGTTATGGAAAAAAAAAAAAAGGATGAAGAAATGACTGTAATTCGCAACAAAGCTCGTCTGGTGGCAAAGGGATACAGACAGGAAAAAGGGATAGATTTTGAAGAGTCATTCGCACCAGTTGCAAGGCTTGAAGCAGTCAGGATTTTCTTAGCTTATGCGGCTCACAAGAACATCACGGTTTATCAGATGGACATCAATACGGCTTTCTTGAATGGAACTCTTAAAGAAGAAGTGTACGTGAGTCAGCCAGACGGTTTCGTTGACAATGATCATCCAGAATACGTCTACAAGCTAAAGAAAGCAATCTATGGTTTGAAGCAAGCCCCACGGGTGTGGTATGACGAGTTATCATCTTTCTTGTTGTCAAATAATTTCACCAAAGGAACAATTGATCCAACCTTGTTTACAAAAAAATACAAAAATGATATTTTGATTGTTCAGATTTATGTGGACGACATAATATTTGGGTTCACTAATCCGACACATTCAAAACATTTTGAAAATCTCATGAAAAGAAAATTCGAAATGTCCATGATGGGTGAATTAAAATTCTTTTTAGGCTTACAAATTCATCAATCCCCACGTGGTATTTTTCTTAATCAGGCTAAATATATAATTGAGATTTTGAAAAAACATGGAATGGACAATTGTGACTCTGTTGGTACTCCAATGGTCACTTCACCAAAAATTGGCGCTGACCTATATGGGAAACCCATGGATCCGAAGAAATATCGGAGCATGATTGGTTCTCTCATGTACTTAACTGCAAGCCGACCAGATATTCATTTTGCTGTTTGCTTACTTGCACGATTTCAGGCAAGGCCTACCGAACTTCACCTCCAAGAGGTTAAACAGATCTTTCGATACCTTCGAAGAACCATTAACATGGGACTTTGGTATCCGAAGGATTCGGAGTTTACACTGATAGCATTTTCAGATGCAGACCATGCCGGTCGCCAAGTTACAGCGAAGAGTACATCAGGCGGAGCGCAATTTCTGGGAGAAAAGCTAGTAGGCTGGTCCTCAAGGAAACAAGACTGCACTGCTTTATCAACAGCAGAGGCCGAGTATGTGTCTCTATCTGCGTGTTGTGCCCAAGTTCTATGGATGAGGACACAGTTCACAGATAATGGTTTCTCTTTCAACCGCATACCTTTGTATTGCGATTCAAAAAGTGCCATAGCCATCTCGTGCAACCCAGTGCAACACTCGAAGACCAAGCATATTAGAGTCCGCTATCACTTCATAAAAGAGCACGTTGAAGAGGGTACTGTTGAATTGTTTTTCGTGAAGACTGAATACCAACTCGCCGATCTATTTACTAAAGCCCTCCCAAAAGAGCGGTTTGAAAACTTAGTTCGACGAATTGGAATGCGAAGCCTAACTCCCGAAGAGTTAGAAAGTCTTCTCGAATCTTCTTAATTTATATCAACAGGCTTCGCATGTAAATATTTTTGTAAATATATACTTGTTCAAAAATATAAAAATACAGAAAATTTCAAAAAGACATAAAAAGTATAAAACTCAAAAACCAAAAATATTCTTCTCAGGACATGTCTCTCGTATAATCGATATTCTGTATGTATCTAGAAACGTCATTCAACAATGATACGGGCATGTACAGATGCTTGAGCGAGAGTTCTTTTTATGTTTTTCTAAAATACAATCTTGAGTAAATTACACGGATGGTCCTTGTGGTTGGCGTTGACTTTCACGTATGGTCCCTTGACTTTTTTTTTTGCACTTACAGTCCCTAACTCAGAAACTACTAACACATATGGTCCCTTGACCAAATGTCGTTAAATTTGACTGTTAAAGCCCCTCATGTGACTTGCACATGAGGGCAAAATAGTCTTTTAATAACAGGACCATCTTTGTAATTTACTCTTTAAAATAAGAAACTGGAATATTTATCACACATCAATTATTTGAGTCTATTGTTCGAATATGGTACAAAAAGTCAACTTACATCTTAATGATGATGATGATCAACCAACAACCTCATACAACAACAATACCAACCTTAAATCTGCTGATGATATAATAAATCAAGAAGAAGAAGAATTATTTGATGATCAAGATTCACATAATCTAAGAGATGGTGTAAAAGGAGATCTTTCGGAATTTACCGAGTCTTTAGCGAAACAAATCTGGGGTGTTGCTTCTTTTCTTGCTTGTTAGCTTTTTTTTAGAGTTAAAGTGATGGTCATTCAAATATATTAGAACTTTGTAATATATGGGCTTGTGTTAGAACTAGTGTCAATTGTAAAAGATCAATCCATTTGTCTAAAGCCCACAAGCCCATAAAAGCCCATTAGGCAAAGTGGTTGTGATATAAATTCATCACAAAGCCTCATTTGCATAGTGGTTCACAGGTGTATGTGTGTGCTTAATAGATAAAGTTTTAACATCTATCCATTTCTCTCTAAACCATACGATCCATACATATATTGTGTCCCATCTCATCATCTCATCTCTCTTGTGTTTAACGCCTACATATTGTGTGATAAAGAGTGATTATCGACTACAACAAGTGGTATCAACAGCCGGTCAACGAGGTAGGAAGTTCTTGTGTTTAATTCTTGTTGATAAAATACATTTTTGGTGCATTGTGTTTTATGAAAAACGTGGCCTTTGTGTTTTTTGGTGGCTACTGTACGCAAAGTTGAAGATCAAAGGCAGTAAGTTGTGGTTGTTTTATGTTCTAAAGTCTTGGGTCATGAAGTTTCTCTAGTTAATCATTCAAACTTTGGCTTGGAAGAATATATTCGTAGCTTGTTCTTGGTTCATTGATCGTACATCACAAAAATCTTGGATAAGATTGTGTTTGTGGAATATATGTGATATAATATTGGTCAAGTTGTTGAAAAGTGGTCAGGAATATTAGCAAAGTGGTGAAAAGTTGTCAGTGATATCTTCCAAAGATAAGGCACAAGTGGGCATTGTACTCAAAAGTCAACAAAAGTGGCAAAAAGCTGAATTCTTTCGGAATTGCACCTAGTCTCGCAATTGACGTATTCTGTCGGAATTCAACTACTGTCCCGCAATTGCTTCTGTCGCAATTGGGTCTCGCAATTGGGGTATCGCAATTGGTGTTTCGCAATTGTTGTCTCGCAATTCACTTTGTGTCTCGCAATTCAACTGCTTTCGCAATTGAAGTGTTTTATCGCAATTGCCAGTTCTTCTCGCAATTCATCTCGCAATTGGTGCAGTTTTTTCGCAATTGGTGCTAGGCTATCGCATTTGGTCTCGCAATTCACACTTTTGTCTCGCATTTGGTGCAATTTTCAGACTTGGCAACTTCAGTCCTTGTACTTTCAGCTGCTTTAAGAGATCTTTCGAATTTGACACTTTTGGCCCTCGCAATTGTGTTTAAAAGACTTCAAAGTTAGATAACTTTTAAGGATTTGATTCGAACGTAATTTCGTCAACTCGAAAGTGAACTCGGTATTTTTACTCTTGTATAAGAGTGTAAAATACTTCGACAAACGGTTATCTAACCTCTTGTATAAGAGTGTTAGATTTTATATAAATTACCGATTTATATAAATTAGATATATTTCTATCTAAATTGATATTTAGCCATAATTTGTATAAATTTTGGTCAAATTGAAATTTCTATAGAAATTGTCGAGTTTATCTAAATTGTAATTTACATAACTTTTGTCGAAACTGTAAACTTTTGACTTTGTCTTAATTATACTTGAATCAAGTTTCGTAACGTTATTTAATTTGTTACAACTTCGACCATCATCAACAACACAACAAGACTACACAACAACAACCAAACTTAACCTTCAACAACAACATCTCCTATTTCGTTGCAAAGATCCTGAATCAACTTTATCACACCGAAAGCAAATGGAATCAAGTTCTCAAGCGGGACAGATGTCTCCAGTTGTGCAAAACGTCACGAAGGAACGTTGTCTAATGCACTTTCAAGGAGTTAAGAGTCAATGTGTGACAATCTCTGAAGCAAGGTCTCCAATGTTAAAACCATATTTATTCAATCGAATTTCTGGAAAACTCTTCGGATCTAAAAAGGATTTTTCAACCTTCGGATCTGGAATGGATTTTTCAACCTTCAGAGAGAAACTCTTGCACAACATATCTCAATTAGAGAATCAAATAGTACAAGGAGGTGACTGCATAGTAGCCTATCAAGCGCTCCAGACACAGCTTAAATGGTTTCTTGACTTTAATTCCAGAAATGATCCAGATTATGAATCAACAAGAGAAATATGGAGTGAATGTGTCAGCAGACACCTGGACGTGGAAACGTTTAGACTTCAGTTGTTTGGTCATATGAGCACACTGGGACGGGTGCTTACTTCAAGATCACTTCATCTGAAAGAGATGCTGAATGAGAAGAAAGTGATAGAACGGGAAAGGGAGCAAACTGTAAGAGAAATGCTATTAAAGGAAATAGAGGTGAATGAGAAAGAGGCAAACAAAGAAGAAGAAAAGGTCGATGAGGGTACAACATCTGATGCTAGCTTGGTCTTCACGGAAACAGACACATCTTCAGAACAGCATGTTGAAAGCAGCACTCCAAGGAATGATTCGGATGCTGATAGTACACACAGGAATGAAGCTGTTTGGGATACTGAAGCTGACCATATCAGATCCTCATCTGACATAGCAATTTTGGCTACGGTACAGCATTCACACGATAATGATAATGTTGTTTTGTTCGATAATGTGTTTGCTTATGACAAGACACATCCTGCGCATCCTGAGTCCATCAGTGACACATATGTGGTGAATCGGTTTGATAGTAATATCACTCCTACGACTCCAGATATGGATCCTAATGGAGGTGAGCCTGCCCAGGATGGATCTTCTCATGATCAAGATCATGCCATATTTGCTTCTTTAATCCATAATTTCAAACATGAACTTGAAAAGTGCAAAGAGGACAATCGCAAAACTAAGCAAACAAACATCTTATTGTCCAAAGAGCTTGAAAAATTAACAAAAAGCAAAGACACTGAAATCTCAAACCTTAAATCTCAAGGTCAGAAATTTGTGGATTGAAATTTGGGCCCCGCTAACAGAAAGGTCCAAGAGCTTTTAAAAGAGAATGTTGAATTAAAAATGAGGTACTCAATGCTTCAGGAAAACACTTCAAATCTTAAGATTGTTAATACAAAACTAGAAAAAGAAAATCAAGAGTTTTCGAAACAAGCAACCAATCTTGAAGTAAAACTTCGAAAAACAGACCAAAGTGCTCAAACTCTTCAAATGATGATTCCTAAAGCTGAGAAAGTTCATAAGGGAAAATCAGGAATTGGTTTTGAAAATACTGATCAGGTTGAACATAAATTTTTGCCGACTGATGCTCTGTTCATGTCAGAAGAAGATGAAAAATTGGCAGAGGAAAAATGCTTAAAAGCCAAAAAAGGAAAAAGCCCACTCTCGTACCAAGGCTTTGTGTATGGTTGTATACAATTGTCAGAAATACCAAAACCACCTTTAAAAAGAAAAGAAACAAATGTGAAAATATTTTTCAAAGAAGTTCAACTTGCTACTTATGATGCTAATTTATGGTAAAATAAAGCAAGGAAACAGTTTTGCAATCTTAAATATCACATTGACCACACGTTAAAGGTCATTTGGTCAAAACAACAATACACCGAGAGTGACTACAATCGTCTCATGTCATCAGACGCTTGGCTAAAAAGGGAAGTCTGTAAGTATTTAAAAGATGAGATTGAACCTCTTGTGAAAAATATCAATTTCAGTTTTGAACACTTTCAAAAATTTCTTGTCACTGAAATGAGAGAAGATTTAAAGTACATCCATTCTCTTGAAGATGAATTTGATGCAAAATGCTTAAATCTTGATATTCAAAAAGAATTTTTCACAAATCAAATTGAGTCATTCAAATCGGTGTCTGTCAGCCTTGAGCATGAGAATGTGGATTCTGATCATACATATTTTTTGAAATCTGAGAATCTTTGTTTCAAAAGGAAAATCACCGAACTTTCAAAAGAAGTAGCTGAAGTCAAAGAAGAATTATCAAAAAGAATTGCTACTTCTAAAAACCCTTTGACAACAGTGCTCAAAGAAAAGGAAAAGATTTTTGAAGAAAATTGTGATGATGTCAATATCAAGTTTGATTTAGATGAACTTGATACGAAAAATATTGAATTGGAACATGCTGTGGCATCATTACAAAAAGAAAATGAGCATTTGAAACAGACTTACAAAAACCTGTTTAATTTAATCAAGCGTTCACGTGTTCTGAATCAAAAATCAAACACGAAACAAAAGGAGTTTGAAGTATTGAAGCCTCAAGTTACAAAAGTTTCCTATCCAAATCCTCTGTTTGATTCTACTTCTTCCGATTTTGAAACAGACAATGCAAATCATGTGTTTCAAACAAAAGTGCTTGAGCTTGAAACGCTTTTAGCTCAACGCACAAACGATCTTGAGGATGCCAAAACTGATCTTTTCAACAAAACAAACAAATTCGAAACATATTTTGTAAAACATGAAAAAGAAAATATTGTTTTCGAACGAAAATTGGCTCGTAAAATAGATGATTCAAAAGCTGAAAAAGATCATTTTTTGAAACAAATTGCTTCTTTGGAATCTAAATTGGCATCTCAAGATCTTCTTCAAAAAGAATACAGTGATTTGCGATCATCATACAATGACTTAAAAACAAAGTTTGATGATCTTAACCGTTCAAAAGGAAAATCTCCTATTTCAAATCTTTCAACACCAAAAGTGAGTGTTCCAAAGAAGGTTTACACGGGTGAATCTTCAAAACCATTTTTGAAAAAGGTTTCCCAGTTTACAACCTATTCTTTGCAAAAAGGAAGGAAGTTTTCGAAGAAACCAAGATTTTCTGTAACGCACACTCCTCAAAAGCATTCAAGGTCAAACATGTCTCATGAAGAGACTTCAAGATTTCAAACTCCACAATCTAGCTTTACACGGGTAAGGCAAGTGTGGAGACCAAAGCAAAGTCCTTCAAACTCTGAAAAACTTCCGCTGCAACACAAGGACTCTGTCTTGAAAAAGATTTTTAAATCTCCGTTGATTCCGCGAGTGTTATTTCCAGATGAAAAATCAGTTTTCAGTCCTCGTTGGAATTCAACTTCTTTGAACCAGATTGACACAACTTACAAATGGATTGCAAAACATGCTAAACCCGTTGGTGCAGTGCTCAAATGGGTTCCAAAAGTTGTTGTCTAATCTGGTCAAAATGGCTTTTGTTCAATTCAGTTCAAAACCCGCACTTCATTAATGGCTTCTAATCACATCAGATTAGGACCCGAGCTTCAAAGAAAGGAAAGTGCCTCATCAAAAATTTCGAGCACTTATCCTAAAAATCGATGGCTTGTAAGTATTTCAGCTTACAACCCGAGCTTCAACGTTTTGGCTTATGCACACATAACAGTGCATAACCCGTGTTTTAAAGAAAGGACCCTGTTGTACAAATTATGGCAACAATCCTAAAAGAAAAGAAGTTTTCATGCAATGTTTATTCAAACTTCTTAATCTTAAGCAAAATTTTACTCAAAATTTCTCAAAAGGTTTTTCAAAACTTTTCAAAAATTTTGCTTAAGATTTTCAAATCGTTACTCCCCACTTGCTCCAAAGTTTTCAAATATGTCAAAACCAATGCAAGTTTTGAGGGGGAGTATTCCCAAAAGAAATTTGTTCCAAAAAGTTCATGCAAAATCGTTTCTCCCTATTTAGCTTTCTAAAAACAATGATTTTAATCAAACGGTATCAAAAATACCATCGAAATGATATTTTTGAGGGGGAGAAATATGATTAATATGTGATCATGGTTCGAATCTCAAAAAGACTCAGAAAATACCATCGAATTGACGAAGCTTAAATGTCAGTAATCGAAAAGACTAGTCCAGGACGGGTAATAATTTCAAGATGGTTACCCATTGATGTAAACGTGTCTCGCAAAGGACTTGTCTGAGTAGAATGTACCAATTCGAGAGATGATCATTGAATATGACCGGGACGGGTAATAATTTCAAGCTAGTCTAACTAGTGATGTAAGCGTGTCTCGCGAAGGTCATGTTCATTGAAAATTGATCATTTCAAATGTGCGAACTCTACCCAACATGTGCAATTTATTTCAAAAATGCATGAACACATGTGAAGGGGGAGTGTTACAAAAACGCAAAACTCTCAATGTGATCTAAATGTGTTTTCTCATAAACACTTTGAGAGATTTTCAAAAATGGTTTTATGGCATGCGATCAACAAATCTAGGATAATCATGGTGTAATAAGGTGATTATGGTTAGGTAATGTCTAATGATCCGCCAGAACCGGAGGGATCTATCGAAGGACAATTCCAATAGATTAGAATTAGAAGTCCTTAGGTATGATTGAAAAAAGGAGCAAAATGAGAAAGGAGAAAGAAGGGGTTGAAGAATGAAAAAGAAAAGTTTTTGTAAGGGTGAAAAGAAATAGCCCTCCATGAAAACTTAGGAAAGAAACCGGGTCAATACATATGCTATCAGTACTCACTAAGGTGATACTGATATTGAAGACAAGACGTCATGGACCCAGTGACGCGGTGCACAAACCCCTCCCAGCCACTCAGATATCTCTTAAAAGATATTTGTTTCATTTCTCACGGAGATCAATGCATAATCTATCGACCTCTCACTCCGAGATGTGTTGATATTGAAAAGGTGGCACTCTGCTCCACGCCTCCGATGACTAAAACCAAAACGCACATAATTGAGTCTAGAGACATGAGATTCATCAAAAGATCTCTTAGGAACACTTCCAATAAAATACACTTGTGTTCACCAAAAAGGACATAAGTTGTAAGTGTCATAATGAGATCTGAACCTGGAAGAGCTGGACGATTTATTGCTAACTGTTTTATGCAGGTACTGAAGAAAGTCCATCAATCATCGTATGTCTCAACATCTACATTGGAAGAAACGACGCTGTGAATACATGAAGATGTTGATCAAGACAAAGAACAATCAATGGACGATACGAGAAAGATCACAATGCATGAAGGAACAAAGAATCACAAAATCTCAAGACCCAGAAGTCTAAAGATCTAATCACGTAGTGCATATTTTGAATGACCATCCCTTAGGGGGAGATTGTTAGCTTTATTTTTAGAGTTAAAGTGATGGTCATTCAAATATATTAGAACTTTGTAATATATGGGCTTGTGTTAGAACTAGTGTCAATTGTAAAAGATCAATCCATTGGTCTAAAGCCCACAAGCCCATCAAAGCCCATTAGGCAAAGTGGCTGTGATATAAATTCATCACAAAGCCTCATTTGCAAAGTGGTTCACTGGTGTATGTGTGTGCTTACTAGATAAAGTTTTAACATCCATCCATTTCTCTCTAAACCATACGATCCATACATATATTGTGTCCCATCTCATCATCTCATCTCTCTTGTGTTTAACGCCTACATATTGTGTGATAAAGAGTGATTCTCGAGCTACAACATTGCTCCTCCGCCACCACCACCGCTGCCACACCATGGCGAAAACCGTGAAGACGTTGATTCGGATGTGAATGGAAAAATGACATTTGTGATAGGTGCCAATTGGTTATCAGTTTCTTAATTTGTTTCACGTCGTTTTGAATGAAAAAGGCGTACATTTTGGGCCCTTATAAGACCACTCGCTATATTGGCAATTTGGGTAATAGGGAATATGATTCGACTACTTCAAATCTTGCTGGGCAAAAGTATTGGCCTCAGTATCGAGGAAAAACTTTCTTTAGGCAGTGGATGAATATTGTCAAGCTCCACCAATATCCCATTAGTCATCCGGTAATAGCAATAACAATAGATCTATTTTCATCAGTATATCCTTTTAGATCTGCAATTTTTATTAGCTCTGTCATACAGTATCTATAAAAGAGTTTCTTCTTGATGTAAACGCCTTGAAGATGTGGCGGCTCAGCGTTCCAATGATGTTTATGAACCTATGGTCATATCTCACCCCGATGAAAAAATGGGATTTGAGAGGCTTGCGAATCGGAATTGTATGGAATGTCCTACTCCTGCCCGAGCTTTCCGATCAACCAATCCCCTATTTCAGGGACATCTGTGTTAGAAATTTAGTACTCTTTAGTCATATTCATAAATGGATGTGGGGAGTTTGTTATATTGTTTGTGGTGAATTTGTTTGAAATGGCTAAATGTAAGTTCGAAAATAGCACTCAAAAAATTTAGTACTCTTTAGAAAACGAAGTGCATGTTTAACTGGTGTTTGGATGTGCGTTTGAAAAAGCTGTTATTGCAGCTGTAGAATCAAAATCAATTTATCAGATACATTTGATTAAATTAGTGTCTCTTGCTTAATTTTACATTGACTTTTTGTAGCATGATTCTTAAAAAGTGATAAGTACTAATTTGTTAAAAAGCAAAAGTCATATATATATGTATTAATGAGGTAAGGTGTTAATGAGGTAAGGATTATTTGATGGTGGTATGGTGGCGATTTTGTTGTGGTGTGGTGGTGATTTGATGGTGGTGATGGTGGAGTGGTGGTGATGGTGATTTGTTAAATCTGGAAAATGGGGTGGTGATGGTGGTTTACACATATGGTCCCTATGACATTAAAAGACAATTTTACCCTCATGTGCAAGGCACATGAGGAACTTTTAACGGTCAAAGCTGACGCCGTTTGGTCAAGGGACCATCTGTGTTAGTAGTTTCTGAGTTAGGGACTGAGAGTGCAAAAAAAAGTCAAGGGACCATACGTGAAAGTCAACGCCAACCACAAGGACCATCCGTGTAATTTACTCTTTTCTAAAACATGTCGTTTCTCATATTTTTCTTCATTAAGGCTTTCATATATTTCAGTACGGAACCCGTGCTTTATTGTGAAATCTTTTATCGTGGCCAGAGTACTCCAAGTCGAAAAGATTTCATACTAAAGGCTACATTAATGACTTCTGATTATTTTCGATCAGGACTCGCAATGTTAATGGCAAAAAGCTAAAACCGTGAGCACTTAATCAAAATTGTTTTCAAAAAGATTTTTCAAAGTCTTTCTATAAATTTTGTGCTCACATCAACTCCCTCTAAGAACCTTAAATGCTTTTAAACTCAATTCTTTAATAAAATGCTCTGTTTAAGGGGGAGTATAAAAAGAAAAATGTTCCGTTTTTCATGCGAAAATCAGTCCATCTCTCCACAAAATGTTTCATTTTAATCAACTGTTTTAAAAAATACCACTTCATGCTATTTTTGAGGGAGAGATTAAGTGTTTAAATATATGGGGGAGAAGACGTGATTAAAATGTGATCAAAGAGGAATCTCAAAAAGAGCTCTCCAAAAAGACTCAGTATGAACCCTCGAATTGAAGAAAGCTAAATGTCAGAAATCGAAAAGACTTGTCCGGGACGGGTAATAATTTCAAGCTGGTTATCCAGTAATGTAAACGTGTCTCGCAAAGGACTTGTCTGAGTAGAATGTACCAATTCGAGAGATAATCATTTGATATGACTGGGACGGGTAATAACTTCAAGCTAGTCTAACTAGTGATGTAAACGTGTCTCGCAATGGTCATATTAATTGAAAATCGATCAATTCAAATGTGCGAACTCTACCCAACATGTGCAATTCTTTCTCAAATCTCATAAGCACATGTGAAGGGGGAGTATTTCTAAAATGCAAAACTCTCGAAGTGTTAACTAAAATGTGTTTGATTCATAAACACTTTGAGAGATTTTCAAATGGTTTTATGGCTAGTGATCAATAATCTAGGATAGTCATGGAGTAATAAGGTGATTATGTTTAGGTTATGTCCAATGATCCGCCAGAGCCTGAGGGATCTACCCAAGGATAATTTCAATAGATTAGAATTAGAAGTCCTTAGGTATGATTGAAAAAAAGGAGTAATTGAGAAAGGAGAAAGAAGGGGTTGAAGAATGAAAAAGAAAAGTTTAATGAAAGGGTGAAAAGAAATAGCCCTCCATGAAAACTTAGGTCAGAAACCGGGTCAATACATCTAATAATCGGTACTCACTAAGGTGATATTGATATTGAAGACAAGATGTCATGGACCCAGTGACGCATTTGCACCACCCCTCCTATCCACTCAGATATCTCTTAAAAGATATTTGTTTCATTTCTCACGGAGAACACTACATAATCTATCGACCTCTCACTCCGAGATGTGTTGATATTGAATAGGTGGCACTCTGCTCCATGCCTCCGATTACTAAAACCAAAACGCACATAATTGAGTCTAGAGACATGAGATTCATCAAAGATCTCTTAGGAACACTTCCTATGCAGTACACTTGTGTTCATCAAAAAGGATACAAGTTGTATGAGTCTTAATAAGATCTAAGGATCATGCCTTATGTCATGATGGTTACTTGCTTCAAACGGTCTACAGTCTTGAAGTGATACTTCGGTATACTTCAGAGGCTCTCAACGGCCTTGGTAAAGATTAGAGAAAGTTTTCACACTATGCTGTTAACGATCTCGAAATCTGAACCTATAAGCGCTGGACGATTTATTGCTAACTGTCTTATGCAGGTACTGACGAAAGTCCATCCACCATCATATGTTTCAACATCTACAACGTCAACGCTATGAATACATGAAGATGTTGATCAAGGCAAAGATCAATCAAAAGACGATACTTTGAAGATCACAGAGCATGAAGGAACAATGAATCAAGTCTATTCTACATCGACACACAAAGTTCAAGTCAACAAAGACAAAAGACCTATCTCTAAGAGCATCATTTGAAATGACCATCCCTTAGGGGGAGATTGTTAGCATTGAAATTATATTAAAGTGATGGTCATTTATCTTTTAGTGTCTTTGTATGTGTGTGTCGATATTATGTATAAGAATAGTGAATGTGGGCTTGTGTTGGTAATGTAAGGAAATGTCCAACCCAACACAAAGCCCACTTTAGCCCAATCTTAAAGCCTCTAGGGCATCAATCTTATATCTATATTACACACTCTCCCACCACAGTTGAGTGGTGCTTTAGAGAGTGTGTGTGTGTATTTCTTCTTTCTTGTACTTCTCTCTCAATCTAATATACTCACATTCCCAGGTTATCCATTCTCTACTGCCACCATCTTCCTCTCTATCTCACCTCATCTATTTCTCTCATATTCCCCATCTATATTATCTCTTTTATCTTGTTCTTAAAGGCCATTCGATCAACAGTGAGTTTATGGTATGATAAGAGAGTGTTTTTCACTCATTACAAGTGTTTTTGATCTAAAGTGTTTTTCAATCGCCAAACAACGTTGTAGGAGAGTATTTGTGTTCGGTTTGTGTTTCATAAAAACCCACTGTCACGTTTTTGATCTTGTAAAAACGTGAGTTTTTGGGCTTCATTTTCTGGGAATCGTTCACAATATAAAGATCAAAGGTTGTGCTTGTTCAAAAATTAAACAATCTGTTGCGTTTTTCCTTCAAAAACGTGACCCTTTGTGGCTTTTCTTGGACATTGTACGCATAAATCAAGGCAAAAAGTTGTGTTTGTTTATGATCATGCGACTTGGTTTTTGAAAGTTTATTAGTTCTTCACTCATATCTTGGTTTGGAAGAACAAACTCTTGTGTTTGTTCTTAGTTCTTCATAGATCGACAATCATCAAAATCTTGTATAAGATTTGTTTGTTGATAAGATTGTGATTGATTAGAGTTAGTAAAGTTGGTGATAAGTTGGTAAAAGGTGGCAGTGTAAAGACTGACAAGTATGGGCATTGCATGGGCAAGTAGCAAAAGGTCAAAAAGTTGGTGAGAGTGGGTACAAGACTGCAGGTTATCGAAATTCAAAAAGTCAACAACTTTGTCGAAATTCAGTAGAGTTATCGGAATTCAGAATTTCTATCGAAAATGAAAGCTTCTGTCGAAATTGACAAAGTCTGTCGAAATTGGCAACTTCTTTCGAATTTGGGCTAGTCCTTCGGAATTACAACATTGTCTCGCAATTGCCACTTTCTTTCGGAATTGCAACAGTCTTTTGGAATTGGTATAAAGCTTCTAAATTGCACCAACATTTCGCAATTGACACAAACTTTCGAAATTGGCATGTTCTTTCGGAATTTAGCTGTTTTATCGCATTTCAAGAAAAGTTTCGCAATTGAACCAAACCTTCGCAATTGGAGCAAAGTTTCGAAATTGGATCAGAATTTCGCAATTGGGACAAACTTTCGCAATTGATACAAAGTTTCGCAATTGTGCAAGATTTTCGCAATTGAACATCCTTTCAAAATTTGACAGAACCATTTCGCTAACACAATCTTAAATACTCTATCTATCGCAATTTTTACGCAAAATTCAATTTTTACAGGAGACTAAATGTTCAATTTTTACGCGAAATTCAAATTTTGGTATAACAGTGAAAATTTTGGCCGAAAATTCAAATTTTTAGGCCAAAATTTGAATTTTTTAGGCGAAATTTGACGTAAAAATTTTCAAAACTCAAATTTTGCCTATAACCTTAGAATTGCATTTTATAGAGTATTTCAAATTCTGGTAGAGAAATTTTTCAAATTCAAATTTTGGAGGGAAACCAGAATTCACCATGAAGAAAGCCTTAACACGATCTTCACCAACGAACCAAGCCTTCACTACACAACCAAGTTTACCTTCAATAACAACAACTCCTATTTCGTTGAAACGATCCTGTATCAACTTTATCATACCAGTCATCATCAATGTCAACTCACCAAGATGATATCACAACTGCTTTGGCAAATGGTTTTGCTTCGTTATACAGGGCATTAAACATCAAACCATATAACAACAACCATTGGAATTCACCGTACACTGACAATACGCAGTTATATATGGGTCAAGCCGGACAGGAAATGCTATGGGTATACAGAATGGGAATCAAATGCAATATGCAGGGCTGTATACGGGAAACCCAGCAGATCCGTTTGTGAATCAGAATGGTGTCAATCCGAATGAGGATTATTGTTTCATGACTTCATCTGAAATCCAAAGGAGTGATATAGGCAGAATTGGTAATGTTCATGCAATGACGAAGGTAGAAAAGCTCCAGTACATGTTGATGCTAGCCAACAAGGAACATTCGGGAATACCTTTGACTGCTGAGGAATCCGACTTCCTGCTTTCAACCAGAATCAATGATAATTCTACAGAAGTCACTGGAGTCTCCGACCCTATGCCAGATCAGCAAGAACCAACATCATGCAGTGATTCTGAAACTCCTCCATCTTATGACACAGAACCACTCCATGAGGTACCACATTCGTTTGCTCATGAAAAGCCACATTCTGTGCCTCTCGAACCTAATTATGATACATATATGGGGGAGAAAGTTAATAGCAATGTTAACTGTGAAACTTCATATATGGATCCTAATGAAGTTCAAGTTGCACAAAATGATGCTAATGATGAGGAAACCCATGCTCTATTTGAATCATTACTTCATAATTGTCAAATAGAGATTGAAAAGGTCAAAAAGATGGCCACGAATGAAAAATTGACCACTGAGCTTAAGAGTTATAAGGATAATGCAAGAGCTTTTGATTTTCACAACAAACGTCAGTCTGAACTTGAGGTTAGCTTAAGAGATTCTGAGTTAAGAGAGAAACATTTGCAAATAAAATTTGACACTCTAGATGTTAATTTGAATTTGCAAATCAAATCTCTTAACAAAGAAATTTCTGAACTAACCAACCAGCTTTCAAAACAAAAATCAACTTATTCCAATCTTGAAAAAGAAAAGAAGGAGTTGAATGAAAGGTTTTCAAAACGTGAAAAGGATCTTCAAAAAGAGATCACTGAAAAAAAGGAAACCATTGCAAAGTTGGAAGATTTACTTGTAAAAATGGGACATTCTGCACAAACAATTAATTTGTTAATAAATGATAAAAACCCGATTTTACATACTTTAAAGAAAATGGCAATTGGATGTGAAAACCCTTATTATCTCAAGAAAGCTCAGAAAGAACAGAATGTGTTATATAATGGTAGTGTGCTAAATGATAAACATGATCCTATAGAGGTTCATGATTCTGATGAAACGATCGAGCTTGCTCAGCAGAGTAGAATTAAAATGCGACAAATGAACCCAGAAATTAAACCAATAGACTATAAACAGCTTAACATAGACTATGGGGTTCATCTTGTTCAAAAAGAGTCACCACTGTTTTTCAAACAACCAGTGGCTGTCGCAAAACGAATATTTGTCTCAAAACATCTGTCTAACATTCAACAAATGGCATCTAAAAACACTTATGATTCAAGTGCAGCTAGACTATATTTGGTGGATCTTAAACAGAGAATTGAAACACTTAAAAGTATTGTGGCTTCCAAAACAAATAATCAAAAATTTGAATGGTTTCCAGGTGTTCAGGATGAAATTAAAAAGATTTTTGAAACGGAAATTAATCCACATATTGCGGCAATCTATGCGGTTGTTCAAAATGTGGAAAATAATCTTTTAAATGAGTCTGCAGAATTCGTTAAGGATCACAAATCCTTAGTGAAGGAAGCTAATGAATACTTGAAACGCATAATGATTTTGGAAAAACAAAATGACTCTCTCTCCTTCGAAGCTCTATCGACTGACATTATGTCTATTATTTACCAAACATATTCTGTTGAGGATGATGAACGACTTCGAGCTGAGACTTCCGAAATTGTTGTAAAATATGAAAAGGCACTTGCCAAGATTGAAAAACAAAATGTCACATATTTTAAACAACTTGATCAGAAAAAGGAAGAATGCAAGTATAACAAATTGTCGTATGAGCGTTCCTACCACAACATGCAAAAACAAATTGATCTTTTGAAGTCTCAACTTGAAAGTCAAAAAGGGCAGGGTGAGGAAACTACGGGTATAGCACCATTAACCCCCTTGCCTAATGAGAAACAAAAAGGGAAAGCTGTTGTCAAAACAACAACATCGAATGTAATAGCGCCTGACCTTGATAGGATTAGTCTCACTAATGCGTCTGCCTCTACATCTCAAACATTTAGGGCGTTAGACAAATGTGCAAACGATAATCCAAAAGAGTCTAGGAATGCTACTACAAATTCAAAGGACAACAAGCTAAATCCAAATGTGTGTGCCCCTAAGAATAGCTCAACGAATGTGACCATAAAAACTGTTAAAGAATCTGGTGATTCAAACGACATGGTCCACAATCAATACCTAGAAAAGGCTAGAAAAAAGGCACAGATTCGAAAAGATGGAATTTTAGGTACAAAACCTACAGTGATGAATTCTACAACATTACAAGGCACTGCTAGTAGTAGTATACCACTTCCTAGGATCATTCAACTAAAGACTAGGGATTGGCTTGCATCTAAAAGTAGTTGCTCAAATGAAAATGCTAAGCACGTAGAATCCAACACTATGAACTCAAATTCCTCTTCGAACCAGAAACAAGCTTCAAATGACTGTAGTGACAAAGTTAAGGTTGCTGTTTTGAACAAGAATGTTGAATTTGTCTGTCCTACATGTCATAAATGTGTCTTTTCAGCTAATCATGATGCATGTGTTGCTCAATGTATCAAGAAAGCAAATTTACGTGAGAAGGCACAATCCACTAAGACACCAAATAGAAACAAACCCGTTGCTAAGAAGCAAAAGACTAAGAAACCTACTAGGTGGATCTCTACAGGACATAGTTTTTCTCAAAATGAGACTTCCGCTGCATCTGAAAAGAAAACAACTCCTAGATCTTGCCTTAGGTGGATTCCCACTGGAAAAGTTTTTAAAACAGTTGGTCTTAGATGGATTCCCACAGGGAAGATTTTTGATACTTGCAAACAAGTAATAGTGAAAATCATCAGGATAAGCATGTAGAAACCACTAAAACCGTTGATAGTGGACACCCTCAATGTGATGATTCATGTTCCTCTAACACTGTTATTTGTGCAAATTCTTCTTTTGTGGATTCTGTGATTGCAGGTACTTGTGAAAGTGGTGAAACTTCATACGCTGAATGTGGAAAAGAAGAGCTTTATGCCAACATTTCATTTGGAAATCCTGGTCTTGTTCCACTTTTAACTCCACTTTTACTTGTTCATACTTAATCATTCTTTGTACATATATACATTTTTTGAAAAAAAAAACTCAAAAGCAAAATACAAAAATAAAAAATGTCAAAAATCCAAAAATATTCTTCTCCGACATGTCTCTCGTATAATCGATATTCTGTACGTACCTAGAAATGTCATTTAACAATGATACGGGCATGTACAGATGCTTGAGCGAGAGTTCATTTAAATATTTTCAAACCATGTCGTCTCTCAAAATTTTTCTTTAATGGCTTCTAATCATATCGGATTAGGACCCGCGCCTCAAAGAAAGGAAAGTGCTTATTCAAAATCTTTCAAAGCATTTATCCTAAAAATCTTAATGGCTTCGGAACAACTGAGTTTCGGACCCGAGCTTCAAATAAAGGAAAGTGTTGTACAAATCCAATATCTTTTTCAAACACTTATCCTAAAATCAAATGAAGATATTTCTCCTATCATATCTTCAAAGCTTTTCAAAACCTTCTCTATCTTGAGCACATTTCCTTCAAGATTTTTTCAAAAAGATCTTTCAAAATCTTTCATAAAGTGCTCAAGATAACTCCCTCTAGACCCTCAAAAATGATTTTTAAACTCAAATGTTTAAACATATGCTTTGTTTAAGGGGGAGTATAATACTAAAATGTTCCAATTTCATGCTAAAATCCGTCTATCTCTCCAAAAAGTTACATTTTAATCAGTTGATATCAAAAATATCACTGCATGCTATTTTTGAGGGGGAAAAGACGTGATTAAAATGTGATAAAAAAAGAATCTCAAAAAGAGCTCTCCAAAAAGACTCAGTATAGACCCTCGATTTGACGAAAGCTAAATGTCAGTAATCGAAAAGGCTTGTCTGGGACGGGTAATAATTTCAAGCTGGTTATCCAGTAATGTAAACGTGTCTCGCAAAGGACTTGTCTGAGTAGAATGTACCAATTCGAGAGATAATCATTTGATATGACCGGGACGGGTAATAATTTCAAGCTAGTCTAACTAGTGATGTAAACGTGTCTCGCAATGGTCATATTAATTGAAAATCGATCAATTCAAATGTGCGAACTCTACCCAACATGTGCAATTCTTTCTCAAATCTCATAAGCACATGTGAAGGGGGAGTATTTCTAAAATGAAAAACTCTCGAAGTGTTAACTAAAATGTGTTTGATTCATAAACACTTTGAGAGATTTTCAAATGGTTTTATGGCTAGTGATCAATAATCTAGGATAATCATGGAGTAATAAGGTGATTATGTTTAGGTTATGACCAATGATCCGCTAGAGCCGGAGGGATCTACCCAAGGATAATTTCAATAGATTAGAATTAGAAGTCCTTAGGTATGATTGAAAAAAGGAGTAATTGAGAAAGGAGAAAGAAGGGGTTGGAGAATGAAAAAGAAAAGTTTAATGAAAGGGTGAAAAGAAATAGCCCTCCATGAAAACTTAGGTCAGAAACCGGGTCAATACATCTGCTAATCGGTACTCACTAAGGTGATATTGATATTGAAGACAAGACGTCATGGACCCAGTGACGCATTTGCACCACCCCTCCTATCCACTCAGATATCTCTTAAAAGATATTTGTTTCATTTCTCACGGAGAACACTACATAATCTATCGACCTCTCACTCCGAGATGTGTTGATATTGAAAAGGTGGCACTCTGCTCCATGCCTCCGATTACTAAAACCAAAACGCACATAATTGAGTCTAGAGACATGAGATTCATCAAAGATCTCTTAGGAACACTTCCTATGCTATACACTTGTGTTCATCAAAAAGGATACAAGTTGTATGAGTCTTAATGAGATCTAAGGATCTTGCCTTATGTCATGATGGTTACTCGCTTCAAACGGTCTACAGTCTTGAAGTGATACTTCGGTATACTTCAGAGGCTCTCAACGGCCTTTGTTAAGATCAGAGAAAGTTATCACACTATGCTGATAACAATCTCGAAATCTGAACCTATAAGCGCTGGACGATTTTTTGCTAACTATCTTATGCAGGTACTGATGAAAGTCCATTCACCATCATCATCTACAACGTAGACGCATCTGAACAGAAGAAGTAGATCAAGGCAAGATCAACCAAAAGACAACTCTTTGAAGATCACAGTGCATGAAGGAACAATGATTCAAAACTATACTACATCGACACACCAAGCTCAAGACATTGAAGACAAAAGACCAATCACCAGAGCATCAGTGAAATGACCATCCCTTAGGGGGAGATTGTTAACATTGAAATTATGTTAAAGTGATGGTCATTTATCTTTTAGCATTTTTGTATGTGTGTGTCGATATTATGTATAAGAATAGTGAATGTGGGCTTGTGTTGGTAATGTACGGAAATGTCCAACCCAACACAAAGCCCACTTTACTATTCTTATACATAATATCGACACACACATACAAAGATGCTAAAAGATAAATGACCATCACTTTAATATAATTTCAATGCTAACACAATGATTATACTATACGTATGTTCACTTGCGTGTGTGTATCTCATTTATATGTGTGTAATTGTAGAATTATGAGATAAATATTATTAGACTCAGATTGATAAAAAAAAAAAGTAAAGAAGAATAACCAATTTTATACGTAAAACAAATTTTCGGTATAAATTGACCACACCCAAATATAAACCGCTAAAAACCGAAAAACCAAACCAAAACCGATAATAAACCGAACCGCCAAAAACCGAACGGTTTTGGTTTTGGGTTTTATAAAAACCGAATATTTCGGTTCGGTTTCGGTTTTAGCAAAAAACCGACCCAAACCAAACCATGCTCACCCCTAACTATAACAATTGAATGACAAATGAAACTCTTCTAGAGATAAATCAAATATTGCTAGCTTAGTTTATGATTCTTAGAAAAGGATGATGCCTTCACTATAATACATTTTGTATTATTTTTGTGTAAACAGTTTCTTTCTTTCTCTCTTGCAAACTCTCTCTTATATAAGTGGGGATACAAGCGTAACATGTGAGGTCTTCAACGTGTGTCAAGTATTTAGTGAAGAAATACATTTTCCAATAAATGCTTCTATTCTTTGAATAAGATAAGATTACTTGTCAATTAATTGAGGGAAAGCTTGTGCTTTGTGGGTGACGATGGGAAGCCGCTTTTTATGCAAAAGGGGGCTATTGCGGGTCACATGGGCAAGTATGAAGATATCTCTAGCTCATCAAATGTTGCTCCTTGTGTTATTCCTAATCGTATACATGTTATGGTTAATGAGGGTAAAAAGGTTGGTAATCCATTTTCTAAGGTTGGTAATTTGGTTACTTCGGATAGTAATAGTGATGATGAAGTCGAAGATGTTTATGATGAGACCTCTCGTTTCATGATGAGTGGAGGTGCATATGATGCTAGTTTACATGAGGATGAAGATTTTGATCTATACGACACTTATGACCTCGAAGGTTTAACTCCAGAACAATGCGCGTTTTGTGACTCGATGGATATTAATCTTCGTGGTGAGTATAAATGTTAGTTTTACTTCTTGTCTTTATAGTAGTTGATCATAAGATTGGTTTGTCTTTCTTATGCTAGTTTAGGTCTGAAGCACTGTAGGTGTGTTTGGTTTGCCTTTTTGGCTGAGGTATGGGATTCACCCATACCCGTTGTACTTAATTGTTTTTTTTAGTAATAATGTTTTACCAGGGGTAACCCTTTTACCCAAAAAATAGATAAATATTACTTTAAGAAACACTATTGAAAACTATTTTCACATTTATACCAGATTTTTGTACTTGTTTAACTTCATTGTAGTTGGCTTAAATGTTGTTGTCAGCTCAGGTAATAATTTACTCATTGATATCACATCAGTGAGGTAAAATGTATCTTCAGATGGTCTTTATTGTCTCTAGAGGCAGGGGTAGATTCATAACTATAAATCACCACGACATAATTTTCTTGCCTGTATAAAGGTAATAAAAATGAATTAAAGGTACAATTTACAAAAAATTATTAAACAAATTAAGAAGATGTGCATTTCTTTTAACATATTAGTAGAATAGCTAAACAAGACATGCATTTATGTGACACAAAATTTCGGGATCAAGTTCATTTAGAGCAGTGGGTATCGTGGAGCCAAAGGGCTCGTGCCGTTCTCCAAAATCACTGCCACGTCTGCAAAACACAGAACGACATCAGAAAACCTTTGTCACCACATTTTGTGCCGTTACCGTTGGCACCAGAAAATGTGGTGCCGTTGGCCCTCTTTTTTTTTTTTTTTTTTTTTTTTTTTCATTCATTTTTAAATATAAACAATATAGAACAAAAAAAAAAGACATCAAATAAAAAAGACATTACATTAATAAGGACTAACGATGTAAACAATATAAGGACTAATGATGCAAGAAAAAACTAACAAGAGCAAATAATGTAAACTTATATAACAATAGGGCTTAAAGTGAAAAAATATATAAAAAGTCAACTTCTCCTTCTTCCTCCTTGCGTACAGCAGCATACCTGCAACTTTTGAGAAAAAAAAATAAAAAAATAAAACAAAAACACAAACACATAAACTTTTAAACACAAACACAAATTCAAACACAAACACAATAAGCAATCAACGTGGTCAAAAAAAAAAAAAAAATGGCGTCGGCTG
Source organism: Artemisia tridentata subsp. tridentata (assembly GCA_021014915.2). Taxonomy (NCBI): domain Eukaryota; kingdom Viridiplantae; phylum Streptophyta; class Magnoliopsida; order Asterales; family Asteraceae; genus Artemisia; species Artemisia tridentata. The sequence goes on along the minus strand of CP139501.1, from coordinate 329,299,105 downwards.
GCAAATACGGCGCGAGGAGCTATGGCGCCAGGTTGGTAGTGGTGCGCCGTTCGTCTTTTTGGGCTGGTGGGTTTGGCGCCACCCTTGGCATCACGATACCCCCTGCTCTTAGGAAAAATCGAGACTTGTAACGAAAATTAACATTATATGGAAAACATCTATCAGGTTCCCGTAAACTCCCGAAAACCCCCACAGGTCCACCCCTGTCTAGAGCTAGTTGTTTAATGAGCTTTATATATCACTCTCGATTTCATATCGAACACTAAACTTAACTTAAACTATTTCAGTATTTTGTGTTTAAATATTGTCAGAGACCGTTGGGCAAATTCTTTAATCCAACGTTAATGTTGAATTCGGACACACAAAACCATCTCAAAATCTAGTTAATTAACACTGTTCAAGTCTTGGTCTAAATCACATTTACATGCCTCATGCATGCAGCAAATCTATTAAATCCCACTGATACGCAAACGCAGCTCTATGCTCCTTCAATTTATATGACATTTAATCGTAAGAGACTCACGTAGCTTAGCTCTTTTAGTTTTACCAATCTAGATGGCTATGCAACATTGTTATTATATATATTTATTGAAGTATATTCAGATTAGCTAGAAAACCAATAGATACATCTAAATTAAGTCCAGAGTTAATTTGTTAGATTGGCGACTTTTCTTTTTCTACACTAAAGTTAACTAATAATGTTTAAAAAAAAAAAAAAACCCTCGTTTTCACGATTCAACATCTGCATTGAAGTTTCTTTTTATAAAGAAATTGAAGAAATTCAAAAGTTGGTTGACATCAACATGGTCTTGGTCTTTGTATGCTTTTGGTCCAGTTCTTTTCGTTCAAGAAATTACTCTAAATTAACACAAAGGTGTTCTTAGTAGTACTTTTTGTACATGCTACTTTAGTACCAAATTTCTTTGTTTTTGTATATAATCAGGTGTACCTTGTTCTTTTAATTGAAATTGATTTTCTTTTAACCTACAACTACTTGTTTGTATTGGGTTAATTAACCCACTTTGCTTTCTTTATAGTTTAATTCACACTCCGAGACCCAGTTCGACTTTAAAATTAATTTATCGAGAAAAACAAAACCCATGTCCCATGTTCTTCATATAATTGATTAACACTTTTCAAGTCTTAATCATATATTTATATGCCTCTTTCATTCATGCACCAAAAATCTTCAACCCCACTGCAATGCAAAACAATAATATTCAGACACAACTTGCTCCATACTCCCATCCCTCAAAGCTACTTATCGCTAACGTTAAAACAATGCTTAGTGGTAAGCATACGAGTGCAAGTGCATGATACATACATATTTAAATCTGATGTTGCATTTAAGTATGTATGGGCGGGGTAGGTACTAGTTAAAAACCAAGTGATGAATAAGAGAAATGTCTATTTTGTAAATCATGTTATAAGAAACAATCATCTCATTTAAGCTGTACGCAACAATTTTTTAGTTTTTAAAATTATCTGATGTGATTATATCAGTTCTGAATTTCGAAGAAGTTAAAACTTGTATTTACCTCTAGATCTCGTGTAGCTACTTATATACTACGTATTTACCTATTCGCTTTGAAATCTTAAACTTTTAATTAAACAAGTGGTGCTGCCATAAGCTATATAAATCCAGAAGTGTCATTTGTTCCTGTCCATTTCTTTTGTAACATGCATAGTTAATGTGGCACCTGAAAGTTTTAGGGCATGCTTGGTTTTGGAGGGTATATATATGGGAGTAGGAATGGGTAAGGTAATGAATAATGAGGGTTGGTTAAAAGGAATGCACTCCTCCATTACCCACTAGTGGGTAATACCCCATTCCTCTACAAATTGAGGGGAATGAAAATCAATAATATTTGCTTCCCCCAACTGCATACACACGTTACTTTAAACCAGTATTTTTGTTTTGTTTTTAACTATATATATTTTTTTAATATTCATTTCGTTATCTTTTTAGCATATGAGATCTCAAGATCTGCTTTGTCACGTACTTCCAGTTTTACTCAAATTTCATTTTTATTCCTTTCAGGATATTTGGGTTCTGAAGTACTCAGTTTGATATTATATCAAATGAATTTTACTTATATTTTAACAATAATTTAATAAAATAAATATAAGGTTTTTGAAGACAACAGAGTTGCAAACTATTGTTGTTAGTTGTTGCCACTTTTCATTCAACGCCTGTTGTTAATGTTTGATGTTTATGGTTGTACTTAAATTGAACTGTACCAAGCAAGATCTAATGCAATGGAATGCTCATTATATTCCATTGTATTCCCTTCGACTTTGTCATTCTCATTCCTTAGTTTGAACCAAGCACCTCCTTAGTGTATATACGAGCTGTGCTGAAAATTTATCAACGAACTTAATTAATTTCTGTGTACTTGACTGATTTTGCCTATGTGTTGGATTTCTTTACTCAAGTTCATCGTTTTATTCTTTTTCATATGTTTTCAAATATGAGTTCTTATCACATTTTAAAAAATAAAGATTTTCTCTTTTCACTATTCTCCAATCTCCAGTCTCCATAGTATAAGGATTACAATAACAATAATAATTTGTGAAACTTCAGAGATTACGTCTTTCCATATATACTTTATTTCGGATACGGATAAAAATTAAACTGATATCATCGCAGTAATAAAAATTTAACGAAGTGCTAACAAATAATTAGGAGTACATTATACTTTAATACTCCTTATAAGTGCCATAGTTCTTGTCCATTTATTTCATGACATGATTTATCTCACACCTGTGAATTTCATACTGATCATTTGTAAAATACACTTTAGTACTCTGTACATACACAAATATAACGCCCCAAGATTGAGTGTTCAAGTGTCATTATCGACATAGGTGTAATGTATGTCACTATGTTAAGTGCAAAATGTTTATAACCGGTAACATGGACCGGCCCACAATTGGCTACATATGTCTGTATGTCCCTGTATAATAGTTTAAGAAAAAGGTACCACGTACCATGATCAATGATTTAAAAGGTCAAACAACATGTTATCAAATGATCATGTAAAAATATATTAATAGCATTATTTAGCAAACAAACACCTTGTTACAATTTACAAAACATAATACAAAAGATTATTGATAAAGTCTTTCAGATACCTTCAAATCTTACAGCAGTGAATGATATTTTATTTTTTATCAAAAGTATCATTTGCTTCGCCAGTTTATAAGCATCCACTTATTTGAGGGGTATAGGGGTAGCGAGGAGAGGGGATTCCCTAACGAGTGTAAGGTCGAAAATGTCATTCATGTCCATTTCTTGGCTAGCATGAGGAAGCTTCCAATAGGAATGATACACAAACGATGTGTTAGCTTTAAAGTTTTGTCATATGTCGGAATTGCATAGTTTGTAAATACGAGGACTAGTCTTGCCAATAAGGCAAAGATATCTTTGTATAAATACCCTCCTAGTTGTGTAGGAGGGTTTGGGGATTCTCAGTGTTCTTTGGAGGTGTATGTGTTTTTCTTAACTTCTCTCTCTAGAAAAACATATACACCTCCGGCAATCTATTAATAAGATCATGTTTAAACTTTATCACGAGTTTCCCCGACCTCCCGAAAGTGAATCTTGATCTCTACAATTGGTATCAAGAGCTAACCGGGTGGCTAACGTGGTGTTCTTAAGGTGATATATGTGATTTATGCTGTGTTCTTTCTCGTTAATGTTCATAAGTAGTGTTTAGAAGTTTTTTTTGTGTTCGGTTGTGATCCATTGCTACTCACTGTTACGTTTTTATCATAAATACGTGATCTAGTGGGTTTCTTTCTTAAATCGTTCGCAAGAATCATAAGTAAAGGTGTGTTGTTTAGTGATTTAACGAGAAGGTTGTTATGGTCTCTTAGTTTTCTAGCCGATTATTGCTCTTCAAGGTTAGATTTTTGTGTTGTTCTATGTTCTTGGATCGACTGGAAATCTTTGAAGATTGAGAATGATGTGTTTTTTGGAATTGATTGGTTATTTTATTGAGAATAATCATTGTTTAAGTGAGATAGTGGTCAAGTTGGTGAGATAAAGATGTTGATACCATATTCCCCCGAACTGCAGGGCACTCAGGGCATCCAAATTATGAGGTTGTTAGTTTGGGGGTGAGCACTAATTAGGGGAGAGCACTCAGGGCACTCTGAATTAAACCCTAATTAGATTTGCTCACTTAGTTCGTCTGCAAGTAAAGAAATTGCGGCTGAGAAGATTATGCAAGCTGAACGAAGTAATGAAGTTTGAAGATCTTTCTCATGTTTTTGTATTGAATTTTACTTGTAGGGAACATTGTAAGCAATTCCCGTATGACATCACTTTGGGGAGAGATTGTTAGCTTTAAAGTTTTGTCATATGTCGGAATTGCATAGTTTGTAAATACGAGGACTAGTCTTGCCAATAAGGCAAAGATATCTTTGTATAAATACCCTCCTAGTTGTGTAGGAGGGTTTGGGGATTCTCAGTGTTCTTTGGAGGTGTATGTGTTTTTCTTGACTTCTCTCTCTAGAAAAACATATACACCTCCGCCAATCTATTAATAAGATCATGTTTAAACTTTATCACGAGTTTCCCCGACCTCCCGAAAGTGAATCTTGATCTCTATACGATGCAACCATTAAACTCGCTACCCTATGAGCCAAGGGTATGTTGGAAAATATGGTCAATATTTGGGTTTGAATGACAATTGATGGTCATCAAAAATACTAATGGGGCTTTAGAACAAGATTAATGTTTGGTCATATGTAACGACCAATTTAATTCTATGTTCATGAGCTATCAAATATACTAATGGGGCTTTAGAGCAAGATTAATGTTTGGTCATATGTAACGACCAATTTAATTCTATGTTCATGAGCCATTAGTAGGATTGATTGTGATAGTTAATTGGACTATTTTTCTCTCATCCTCCTCACCTATATATTGAGAGCTCTTCTCCCTTTTCAATACACCAAGTAAAACAACTCACTCCTCTCCTTAGTTTACCGTTCATCTTGACTTTGTATGTATCCGTTCGTAATAGAGGGAAGGCACGTTTTTTTTTGTTCGCCTTGATAACCCGTTTGTGCTGACGGGGTTATCTGTTGTTGTTGTATCCTGGGAGATAGACGTTCACGATTCTCAAGCTCCGTGGAGAGGACGAATCTGTCTTAAGGAAACTGTGAGCATCACAGGCCTCAACATTTTCATTGTTTGTGTTTTTGAGTCTCGACAATCAAATTGTTTACGGTATTATTTCTACACTTTTATGTTTCTCATGTTGTTATTATTTTGTCTCTAGTAGCAATACACTTAATATATGTTGTTTATGTGTGGTAATTGGGGTGAGATTGGTATCCTGATAGCAATTAGAAGTCACGAATTGTATGCTTTCAGATCGATTAAATTGGAGTGTATACCAATTAACGACCGGATAAAATCTAATTGATTCAAGTTTGTGAATGAGTTTTTGTTTGCAGTAATACGTGATCAAAAATATATTGATCAGCCTTTTTTTTTTTTCTCTGTACGAAATAGAGAATATATAAGACGGTTTATAGGGGCGGTTATTAAAGCCTAATAACTGTAAAACACTAGCAGCAGGAACTGCACTATCGGCAGGAATGGTTCAGCAGGAACGATTCACTATCAGCAGAAACCATCTGCTATCAGCAGAAACCATCTGCTATCAGCAGAAACCATTCGCTATCAGCAGGAACCATATCAGCAGAAACCAAGCATTATCAGCAGAAACGAGCATCAAATTAATATGTTTTATTTGGTGAAAAAACAAATTCTAATGAATTTCGACCCCAGCCAGGGGCTGCTGCCCCTTGGACCCTGCTTCTCTCAGGGGCGTTGCCCCCGAACCCCCACCAAGGGGGCTACGCCCCCTTGGAACCCCCGTTAGTCCAGTTAATATCCAAATAAGTGTCGACCCTTATTTGCATATTAAACTCAATCTATTTTACACTAAAATACCAACAATATATCCAACAATCTTAAGTCAAATTCGAATTGCTATTAGAGACTATTAAAAAAAAGAAAAAAATAGATTAACCAACTATTTGAAAACATTTTAATATTGATTTGTTGAGGTTGGTTGTCATGGAAGAAACAATAATACAAAGCTTAGTATTATTTGGAAATATTTTGATGACATTTTTGTTGTAGAAAACGTAAACCGTTTTGTTTCTTTAGTCAGATTACCAAATGATTTTTTAGTTGTATTGTTCATGGTAATAACTATCATTAAATTACATATGAGTAACTAGGTGTTGAATGTTTGAACGTTCTTGATATTTGGATGGTTATAATATTCTAATATTCTCTCATTCATAATTGAATATAGTATACATATTACTACATTCGAGTTTCATCTTATATTATTCACTTTGCATATCAGTTGTTATAGATTAATGCATATCAATTGGTTGCGATTTTTTTTTATGGAAGGAGGAACGACTAGCCAAAATGACCGGTTCTCTTGGAGCTTCAACGCCTCCAACTCATTCCGCAGGACCATCCGTAACTCCACCTCGTAACACCGCAGGACCTTCAACATCGAGTCCTCGAAATACAGAGTGCTCAAACTGCATCAAACTGAATCACCAGATAATGGTACTCAATAAAATGCTAGAAGTGTACATGCATCCAAACAAACACACAATTGATTCAGCTGCCTTATATTTCACGACCTTTATAATGACATGGTAGGTGATATGGGAAATCTTCGTATGTAGGTTGTTGTTGTTGCTGTTATTGTTGTTGTTGTTGCTGTTATTGTCGTTGTTGTTGTTTGTTATGTTATTGTTGTTGTTTAATAAAATGTTGTTGTTGTGAAAACTGATGTCGAACGTGCTTTATATTTTTAATTCGTACGCTTTAAAATGTTCCAACAGATGAGTCGATATGTTATGATTACACATTAGACGTTCAACGGATGAGTCGATATGTTAGGGTTACACATTAGACGATCAACGGATGAGTCGATATGTTTATGTATAACGATATTATTGTGTTTATGTATAACGATATCACCTTAAAAACGTATATATATTTTTTGTTAAAATATACGGAATATCGGACCGAAACAAACCTAAAAAACGTAGTTTCATTAAAAGTCAACGAAGTCAAAAAGAATCCCCGGCGACATCTCGCTGGGGAAAATGCACTTACTTAATACGAAAGCCCAAAACTTAAGCCCAATTGCGAAACTTAAAGCCCAAAAAACGTATCCCCAGCGACATGTCACTGGGGAAACTATTGTCCACGTCACCATAAGAGTTATTAACACTAATTACAATTCCGTAATTAAACAAATGAATCCCCAGCGACATGTCGCTGGGGAAACATGAGCGGGAAAATTTCCCGCTGCGTTTTGCGAAGAAATATTTGGTCAAAATTCAACGGTATTATCCCCGGCGACATGTCGCCGGGGAAAAGTACGAAATAATTTATTTGACTTTTCTATGAGATTTTGTGCCACGTAGGATCTATTTTTGTCGTTTAGTGAAGATACCCCAGCGACAAATGTCGCCGGGGAAAATGTCGATAGGGAAACTGGTATTTGTTGTAGTGTTGGTTTCAAAGAAATATGAGAATCATGTTTGCTAGATTCAATAATTACGTGACCCTTATTACAGAAGGACCAAATGAGTGTATTTAAGTGGCCACTTAAGTTTTTATTTGATTTGTATTAAAGAAATGAACATGTAACTGCTAAAGTTGATACTAGTTTTGAAATCTTATTTTGCGGAACCAATGAAATCATGAAAACAAGGTTATAGTTTTGTTGAACAAGACAAAATGTTTTTTCTTAATCATTAAACTATTTATGAGTTTTAATGCATTGAAGATTACTAAATGACATGTAATTTATTGAAATTGAAAAGATATAAAATATGTGAATCGGTTTGTGGACTTATCTTTGTGTATTATAAGTTTTTTTTTTTTTTTTTGAAAGGCATCAACTTAGACTCGACCACCTTCGCGAACGAAGGCCCCATCGCCACCCCGCCAGACTATGTTGTCTTAACCGGGCCCACGCTGAACTCAGGTGGCAACGGGTTTCCCCCGGAAACCGTACTGCCTCCACACAAGTTACCTTGCTGGAGTAACAGCCGGATGAAAACCGGGCCATTGCTCAAGTTCGAACCCCCAGCGGCTAGGTCTAAGGGGTTCCAACCATCATTGCAAATATATCTCCGGAACAATATGGTCTGCGAGTGGACCACAAGTGAGGACTTCCCGGGTGGTCACCCACCCGGTACTACTCCCACTTGTGGCTCGCTTAACAAGTTAAGCCCCACCCACTAGACCACAAGTCGATATGGAATGCATGTGGTTTAAGATTCAGATCGAGAAGATTGTGAGTAAAATATTAAATTTACATTTGAATCTGTCGTGGTACTATATGTATCCAAAATTGATGTCGGACTTGTTTGAGTCACTTGATCAAGATAAAACTGTTTTAAGGCCACTATTCTCGAACCGATTTTTCTTCTGTTAATTTGCTTAACTAATAAGTAGCTTGGACAAAGGTTTTGTTGTACGTACTACTCATTTGTTTAAAGGATATGGGTTACATAGAAAGGTAATAGAAATAAAACTCAGTCATTCAGAATATGATTTTTTGGTGTTATTTAAACTCCAAAATGCTTGTTGTCCCAATTTCGTAATCGTGAGATAATGCCTTTTTTCGCATAGTCAATGAATGAGTTTGAACCCAATTTTAAGTGCGTGGTAAGACACTAAACTTGATTTGTGAAAAATTTAAGCTTGAAAAAAAAAAAAAAAAAAAAAAAAATTGTGTTGTTTTATCGCAATTATTATTTTGGTCAGTTGACACATTTGTTTAAGAAGAAAAAAAAAGCGTTGTAGTGTTTGACCATTAATGAAAAGTGGATGTGTCTAAAGACAATGTTGTTAATGAAGAATTATTATTTCATGCATTAACTTGATTAATACACGTTGTAGTGTATTGGGTATCAAGAAAATGACGACGAAATTATGGGAAACCTTTGATGCCGACATTGTGAATGGCTAAAATGCCATGGTATATGTGATAAATGTGGTTGACGCTATCACAATAATTTATTGGCTTGACACTTGTTTCAGTAATCATATTTGAGTGATGAATATTCACTCATATGTCTGGATTTAAGACCGTGTTGTGAGTCGAAATCCTACTTTATCATACCCATTTCACTTGTAGTTCGAATGGCAGCAAGATATAGAGATCGAATGGAATATATATAGAAGAATAAGAGAAGAATAATAGATGAGGTGAGATGATTGATGCAAATAGAAAAGAAAGATGAACCTGTGTGAATATTAGATTAGAATGGAAGAAAGATTACAAGGAGAGAAAGCACACACTCCACCTTATCCTAACTAAAAGCATACTGAGAAATGGGATGGAGTGTGTGCTAAATACTTTGGAAAGAAATACCCTAGTGGGCTTTGGTGGGCTCGTGGGATGGACTTGGGTTTTCTTACATTACATGGGCTTATGTATTTAGTAGAAGATACATATATTTGTCCAATCCCACTCGCCCTTCATCTATTCTACAATATTACATACGACACAAATACAAAGTTCTAATATTTGGAATGACCATCACTTCAACATATAAAATCAATGCTAACAATCTCCCCCTAAGGGATGGTCATTCAAATGATGATCCCAGTGATAAGACTTGATTCATTGTTCCTTCATGCTCTGTGATGTTCAAAGTATTGACTTTGAATGTTCTTGCCTTGATCTACTTCTTCTGATCAGATGCGTCTACGTTGTAGATGATGATGGTGAATGGACTTTCGTCAGTACCTGCATAAGACAGTTAGCAATAAATCGTCCAGCGCTTATAGGTTTAGATTTCGAGATCGTTATCAGCATAGTGTGAAAACTTTCTCTAATCTTTACCAAGGCCGTTGAGAGCCTCTGAAGTATACCGAAGTATCACTTCAAGACTGTAGACCGTTTGAAGCGAGTAACCATCATGACATAAGGCAAGATCTTTTAGATCTCATTAAGACTCATACAACTTGTATCCTTTTGAGTGAATACAAGTGTATTGCATAGGAAGTGTTCCTAAGAGATCTTTGATGAATCTCATGTCTCTAGACTCAATAATGTGCATTTTGGTTTTAGTCGTCGGAGGCATGGAGCAGAGTGCCACCTTTTCAATATCAACACATCTCGGAGTGAGAGGTCGATAGATTATGCAGTGTTCTCCGTGAGAAATGAAACAAATATCTTTTGAGAGATATCTGAGTGGATAAGAGGGGTGGTGCAAATGCGTCACTGGGTCCATGACGTCTTGTCTTCAATACCAGTATCACCTTAGTGAATACCGATAGCAGATGTATTGACCCGGTTTCTGACCTAAGTTTTCATGGAGGGCTATTTCTTTTCACCCTTACAATAACTTTTCTTTTTCATTCTTCAACCCCTTCTTTCTCCTTTCTCTCATTTACTCCTTTTTTCAATCTTACCTAAGGACTTCTAATTCTAATCTAATGGAATTATCCTTGGGTAGATCCCTCCGGCTCTGGCGGATCATAGGACATAACCTAAACATAATCACCTTATTACTCCATGACTATCCTAGGTTTGTTGATCACATGCCATAAAACCTTGTGAAAATCTCTCAAAGTGTTTATGAATAAACACATTTAAGTTGGCACTTTGGGAGTTTTACATTTTCAGAAATACTCCCCCTTCACATGTGCATATGAGATTTAAGAAAGAATGGCACATGATGGGTAGAGATCGCACTTTTTGAACTGATCGATTTTCAATTAATATGACCATTGCGAGACACGTTTACATCACTAGTTAGACTAGCTTGAAGTTATTACCCGTCCCGGTCATATTCAAAGATCATCTCTCGAATTGGTACATTCTACTCAGACAAGTCCTTTGCGAGACACGTTTACATCAATGGATAACCATCTTGAAATTATTACCCGTCCCGGACTAGTCTTTTCGATTACTGACATTTAGCTTTCGTCAATTCGAGGGTTCATGCTGAGTCTTTTTGAAGAACTCTTTTTGAGATTCTCTTTTGATCACATTTTAATCACATCTTCTCCCCCTCAAAAATAGCATGCAATGATATTTTTGATATCAACTGATTAAAATGAAACTTTTTGGAGAGATAGACGGATTTGAGCATGAAATTGGAACATTTTTGTTTTTCTACTCCCCCTTAAACAAAGCATATGGTTAAACATTTTAGTTTAAAAGCAGTTTTAAGGGTTTAGGAGGGAGTGATCTTGAGCACTTTATGAAAGATTTGGAAAAATCTTGTTGAAAAATCTTGAAGAAAATGTGCTCAAGATAGAGAAGATTTTTGAAAATCTTTGAAGATATGTAAGGAGAAATATCTTCATTTGTTTTTAGGATAAGTGTTAGAAAAAGAAATTGGTTTTGCACAACACTTTCCTTTATTTGAAGTTCGGGTCCGAAACTGAGATGTTCCAAAGCCATCGGGTTAAGCGCGGGTTTCGTACTGAGGTGCACGAAAGCCATTGATTTTAGGATAAGAGCTCGAAAGATTTTGACTAAGCACTTTCCTTTCTTTGAAAAACGGGTTATGCACTGACATGTGTGCATAAGCCATAACGTTGAAGCTCGGGTTGTAAGCTGAAATACTTACAAGCCATTGGGTTAAGCGCGGGTCCTAATCCGATATGATTAGAAGCCATTGATGATGATTGTATGATAAAATGGATACAGGATCTTTGCACCAAAGTAGGAGATGTTGTTGTTGACGGTTGAACTTGGTTGTTGTTGTTGTTAAGCAAGTTGTTACGGTGGAATTTTGGTCTGGAAACTTAAAACCTCAATAACTTCATTCTGGAGTGTTTTCAGGCCTCGAAACTTGGGTTGAATAAATAAGTTTTTCAATGTGTCCTTCTCCTCGGTCTCACGGTCGTTTTGACAGGTCGTGGACTGAAAACGGAGTTACGGTTCAAAAGTTATAACCGTTTGAAGTTTTGACGTAAAATGACAACTTTGAAATCGTTTCACAGAAGTACGAGGGCCAAAACTGCCAAATTTGAAAGTTTCCTAAGGCTGCTGGAAAGTACAGGGACTAAAAATGACAATTCTGAAAATTGCATTTTGTCCGATATCGCAGTTGGTGTGCTGTCCGATATCGCAATTGCACCAAGATGTCGGACAAGTCTGATTTTGCGAAGTCTGATGGAACTGCGATAACAACCCAACTGCGATAAAGCCTCAATTGAGATAAAATGGCTCAAATGCAATAACTAAAGTGAATTGCGATAAGGTCTTCCAGCCTGAATTGCGATAGAATTTTTAGCGTCCAATTGCGATAAAAAGAGCAAATTGCGATAAATCGCTATCTTTCACAGAATTGCGATAAAACGCTATTTTCAGCCAAATGCGATAGAACTCGCTGTTTGAGCCAAATGCGATATTTTTGCTTTTTCAACCACTTTATTGACTTTTTCCTTACTTTTCTTTGAAGCCCACGTGATACCTTATCTACCTGACAACTTTCCACCCACTTGTACTCACTTTTCACTAACTCCTTTCAATCAAATAATTCATATATCACCAATAATCCAAGAAACACAGATCTTTTACAAGATTTTTGAAAAATTCGATCAAAGGAGATAAGACCAAACCAAAAAATGTATGCTTCCTTTCACAACCCAGCTCGTTGAATCATAAACAAACACAACTTTTTCGGATTTTTGTCAAGATCGAATAGAGTAGAAAACATAAGTTGTAACTTTTCTAGTGAAAGAAAAATAACAAATGATATTTTAATCTTTAGGATCAAACAAAAATAATACAACCTTTGATTTTGTGTTCGATGTTCACAGAGAAAAACAAGAGTAGCCACGGATTGATGAAAAGCAATAACGCTTGTACAAGAACCGACTTGAAAGTACCTCCTACCTCGAAGCTAGGCTCATTGATACCACTTGTTGTGAGTCGAAATCCTACTTTATCATACCCATTTCACTTGTAGTTCGAATGGCAGCAAGATATAGAGATCGAATGGAATATATATAGAAGAATAAGAGAAGAATAATAGATGAGGTGAGATGATTGATGCAAATAGAAAAGAAAGATGAACCTGTGTGAATATTAGATTAGAATGGAAGAAAGATTACAAGGAGAGAAAGCACACACTCCACCTTATCCTAACTAAAAGCATACTGAGAAATGGGATGGAGTGTGTGCTAAATACTTTGGAAAGAAATACCCTAGTGGGCTTTGGTGGGCTCGTGGGATGGACTTGGGTTTTCTTACATTACATGGGCTTATGTATTTAGTAGAAGATACATATATTTGTCCAATCCCACTCGCCCTTCATCTATTCTACAATATTACATACGACACAAATACAAAGTTCTAATATTTGGAATGACCATCACTTCAACATATAAAATCAATGCTAACAGACCGAAAAAAAAATGCTCTTTATGAGCAATAATAAACAAGTCGCTCGGTTTTGTACCGAGTATTGGAAAATTTGGATGTTGCAAAATATTATTCTAGAAAGATGAAAAATTCCTAAGACTTGTTAGAACTCATAATGCTACTAATCTAACAGTTTGTCATTATGTAAGAAATGACTAAATGTCGAACATAACCGCCTACGACACTGTGAAATGTCAAGAAAAAACACACATATAGATGACAACAAATTATGATGGTTTATGTAACCAACTTGAATGGTGTGATTGTCATCCAATATGAGTTATTGTCTATTCGCTAAGTGGGACATATTTTGATTGTGTAAAATGATTACACATTGATTTTATATAATTATAATCACATAATAAGGCGTGATAATCATATAATGATAAGAGATTAAATGTGATTATATATATAATCATAAGTGAATTGGAATGACATGTTATAAGTGAAGGACTTACACATATAACTTATTGGATCCTCCTAAAACATGTGTGGTTTAAGGTGGTGATTTTTCTAGAAGAAGAATGTTAGTAGATGAAGCTATGAGTAATCAGAATGATGCATATTCTGTCATACGCTTGATTCCTTGGTCTATAGCATGCTAGATTTCGAACCTGTTAATTATGATACGGAAAATAATTAACACAAGACATTCAAAAAGTGTGCACAAACTAGTATGAAACTTGTGAGGTGACAAATTACTAATGATCTTGATGTCATATCCATATGAGAAAAATCTTATAAATAAGATTAATATATTGAAAGGGAGGACCTTTCTACAAAATTCTTGAGATAAATTCCATGTGGGGGATTCCGGCCTGGCTAGAGTTTAAAAGGACATCAACAAACATGAAGTTCTTGCCTAGTTGGAATACTCAAGAATTACCTGGAGCATGATATATTTAAAGAGTTGAACAAAACTCGATTTTGTATAGATATATTATGTCGATACGACAACTACTCTCAACATGAGTTATCTCTATTGACAAATGTGAAGTCATAGAATAACATTGCGGATCCGCTTGTGAAGTGCTAAATGCGAGAGTTAATTAATAAGTCGTGAAGAGGAATGGGACTAAAGCCCTTGAAAAGTTTATATGAAGGAAAACCTAACCCAGCTGACTGGAGATCCCAAGATCTGGGTTCAATAGGACAACCTACCTGTATAAACTGAGGTCACTGTAGGGGAGTAATAAACTCCACATTTATATAAGGGAGTTAGTAAACTTCCTAGTCCATTCCTATAACAGTGACAATATGAGGTTAAACATATGGCTTTTAATGATTAATCGAGAATAACCTATGTGAGAGAGAAGTGGGGTCGCTTCTAAGGGAATTGTGGGGGCGCAATTCTTAACAGCTCTCACAGAACCAGGCTAATGTTCATGACCATAACGAACATAACTATGAGAACCAAAAAGTGTCAAAGAGATATTTGTGTGAATATATATTGTCGTCTCCACAAACAGCAGACAGTTCAAAGACATCGAGTTCTACTGGCTGCTAGAAGTCTAAGTATATTTCACAAGGGAAGGTTCAAAGGGTAACACATACCTATTTTTTGCAAATATCAACTGCAAAACTCTATTACAACATCGAGTCGTTGAAATTTGTTTCCCGTTATCAATTTCATTCATGTGGGGGATTGTTGGAAAATATGGTCAATATTTGGGTTCGAATGACAATTGATGGTCATCAAATATACTAATGGGGCTTTAGAGCAAGATTAATGTCAGGTCATATGTAACGACCAATTTAATTCTATGTTCATGAGCCATCAAATATACTAATGGGGCTTTAGAGCAAGATTAATGTTTGGTCATATGTAACGACCAATTTAATTCTATGTTCATG
Source organism: Artemisia tridentata subsp. tridentata (assembly GCA_021014915.2). Taxonomy (NCBI): domain Eukaryota; kingdom Viridiplantae; phylum Streptophyta; class Magnoliopsida; order Asterales; family Asteraceae; genus Artemisia; species Artemisia tridentata. Next base: position 329,283,794 of record CP139501.1, on the reverse strand, counting down.
AGCCATTAGTAGGATTGATTGTGATAGTTAATTGGACCATTTTTCTTTCATCCTCCCTTTTCAATACACCAAGTAAAACAACTCACTCCTCTCGTTAGTTTACCGTTCATCTTGACTTTGTATCTATCCGTTCGTAATAGAGGGAAGGCACGTTTTTTTGGTTCGCCTTGATAACCTGTTTGTGCTGACGGGGTTATCTGTTGTTGTTGTATCCTGGGAGATAGACGTTCACGATTCTCAAGCACCGTGGAGAGGACGAATTGAATCTGTCTTAAGGAAACTGTGCGTATCAAAGGTCTCAACATTTTCATTGTTTGTGGTTTTGAGACTCGACAATCAAATTGTTTACGGTATTATTTCTACACTTTTATGTTTTTCATGTTGTTATTATTTTGTCTCAAGTAGCAATAATACACTTAATATATCCAACAGGGTATACCAGGGCACATTCTTCAGCCTGATCCAAATGGTATAAACTCGAAACTTTGGTTCATGTAGTCTAGCTCGTTTCCTATAAACCTTTCCGGCATGAACTTCAACGGGTCCTCCCATAATTGGGGTCCTGTGCTATTGCCTATGCGTTCACAAAAATTTGAGTGTTTTTTGCACGTTTTATTTGCTGAATTTAACATCACTCTCAGTTTTATGCGGCTCTAATAGAGGCACTGATCGGTAAGAGAAGCCGAATCGTTTCTTTGATCACAGCTTGCAAATAAGGCAAGTCGAGAAGTATGGATTCTTGAATTACCCCATCTTTTCCCAATATTGTCCATACTTCTTCACGAACTCTTGAGAACATTTCAGGATTAAGCAAGAGAGTTCAGTCATCGCCCATTCTGTAGTGTTTGAGTATTGGAAAACTCGTTTACGTGCGAGTTAAACTTATAAAAAAAATAATGACATTTTTCGTTATTAATACGAATTGTAAATAACCAAAGGTGCAAATGTCGTATATATACACATTTATATTGTATTCATGTATTCTATGTTATAAAAGATGAAGATTTCAAATAGTTGTAACTTTTATATATAAAAACCTATACATTAAAAATATTTACTTGATCAATTTGCACATGAAGTCACGTTCATCAATCAATTGTGTAAAATAAAAATGTCAGTAGCCTTTGTCGAAACATAAACCTTCTGCATAAATCAATTGACACTAACCTTTCAAGTCTTGGACGAATCATATTTATATGCCTCATTCATGCACCAAAAATTATATTCCTTTTGCATTGCAAAAAAATAATATTCAGACACAAGTTGCACCATGTTCTCTTCCTTCAATTCATCGAAGCTGCCTATCACTAACGACGATATATAGATATTTAAATCTGATGTTGCATTTAAGTTTATATGTGTGTTGTTTAAACCAAGTGATAATTTGTTAATTAATGGACATAAATTAATAAACGGATGTTAGGATCGAACTCGAGACTATGGGATTGCACGCTTTACATATGAGAATTAAAGATTAATAATTAAATATAAAATGTTGTATTTAATTATTTATTACACAAAATATATATATAACGACCGTTAGTAATTAAAGGAAATTTACTAACGACCGTTAACTAATAATAGGAAAGAACTACAGTGAAAAATTGGAAAGTCAAGAAAGGTCCGGAAACCCTTTGTGGGTTTATGGCCGATCGGCTAGGGGTGGGGAAACCCATTCCTAGTCCAACTTGTTCTCCAAGTTTCTCACCCTATATAAACAAAGGTTGAGGTTCATTGTTGGTATCTCTTGTGCACACACACATAACCCTAAAAAATTTTCTTGGTTCTTTTCTTTTGGCCGATCGATCAATCCCCCTCCATAGGGCCGATCGGTTTTGTTTTTATGAACAAAGCATTTGGTTTTGATTTTTGTTTCTTTTACTAGCATAACTTTAATTCGTTATAGTACGTGTGTACAAGAACGTGGTACAAACATACTTTTGTTTGTATCTTGGTTTTAATAGAAAAAAAGGTAAGGGTCGATTCGTTAAACCGTTTATATTCGATCCGTTATTGCTTGTTGAAGAATAGCTAAAAGGTACGCATACTATTTACATTCGGTTAATTAATTAAGTGTTATTGATCTATACGTTTCCGCATGTTCTCTTTGATGTTTATGTATTTAATTATGATTTGTCATGTATTAAATTCGAACAGTGGCATCACGAGCCGTGGATAATGTGTAATTAATTACTGAAACATGTAAAAAACGAATTTTGGATTGTGTTTAATTATATATGTCGAATTTTAGGGTTTAAAATTTAAAACCCTAGTTTATTTATTTATTTATTTTTTTTTGGGGGGGGGGGGGAGGGGGGGATTGCCTCTTAATTAATAAAAAAAAGAAAAGAAAAAATGTTTTGTTTTTTAATTGAATTAGAAACCCTAGGATTACATGTTTAATTGCATGCGATTTTGTGATAATTGTTATGTAGAATCTAAGATGAAACATGCATGTTTGTCATGGATTATTGTCTATATGGATTAATTGTTAAGTTTTATTCACATGTATTGTTTTAATAAATCTTGAATTGGTGAAGACTCCAATTAAATTAATTAATCAATTATGTGCTATATGACATATTTTTTAGAGTTAACTACATTTTTGGTCCTCGTGGTTTACCGGGTATAACGATTTTGGTCCAGTAGTTTCATTTGTAACGGATCATGTCCTATTTTCTCTGACCCGTAACGGGTTTGGTCCATTTTTCATGACTCCGTTAAATTGACTACGTTTGACCATTAGTTTTAGGGGTATTTCTGTCATTCACATATTTTTATTAAATATATTAAATACACAAACACAGACCCTTCTTCACAAACACAAACCCTTATAAACACAAACACAAACCCTTCTCCCTCCCTAGATCTCCGGCCAACATCACCGGCCACCACACTACCTTCGGCGATACACCAAACACCACCACGACCTCACCAAACAAACACCAAAAACCACCACGACTTCACCACATAAACACCAAACACCACCACGACCTCACTAAACACCAAACAAGACCTTTAACAAGATCTTTAGTCGAAACCAACAAGACCTTTACAAAGATCTTCTCAATCGAGACCTCAAAGATCTACAAGAAACAATTATTTCGAGATCTTTTCTGTCAAGATCTTGTCGTTCGTTTTCAAGATCTGTGATTTTTTGTGGGTTTTTGTTGAGTTTGATGGTGGGTTTCACAAATGGTTGGATACCATTTTCGCTAAAAGATCTGTAGTTAACTCTAAAAGATATGTGATTTTTTGTGGGTTTTTGTTGAGTTTGATGGTGGACCAAAAATAAAGACTGCATCTTGCAAATGGTATTCCTGTCATTGCAACAAGACATGGGTAGGAGTCTGTTTTAAATGAACTGCTGATTTTTTATACTGCACAGGGAAGAAGCTATTGGTCAAATTTGGATCAGAATCTTGAAATGCCAATAATTGTATTAGTCAAAGTATCATGTGAAGTTTCTCTATTTTTTAGTCTTTCAGCTTGATTTGTATCTTTGTTTTGTGACAATACATATGTTTAGACTTTTATCAAGTGTTGTTTATGAAAATTGATGAGATAATTGTAGGAATACCATTATTAATTTATTGGGTTGCAGAGAAACAGGACCACATCTGGATATTGGACCAAGTTCTTATGATAAACTGATAATGTGATGAAAATGAATCTACTTTTGCTATGTGTATTTAATAACTCAATGTTGATTTATGATTGATAGCAGATAACATGGACAAGATGATAGTTAATAATAATAATAATAATAATAATAATAATAATAATAATAATAATAATAATAATAATAATAATAATAATAATAATTAATAAAATGAAAGAAAGGGCATTTTAGTCATTGTACATCAACATCCGAGGGTACTTTAGTCATTTCACACTTTTTTAACTAGTCAAACGAACGGTCAACAAAAAATGGAGCAAACCCGTTACGGGTCAGCAAAAATAGGACATGATCCGTTACAAATGAAACTATTGGACCAAAATCGTTATACCCGGTAAACCACGAGGACCAAAAATGTAGTGTTATGCTTTACGCAATTGATTCATCAATGCATGTGGTTCACTTGCCTTTATAAGTGAGAGTCATAGTTAATATATGCATAATTTAACCTAGAATTGATTATTTATTGGTTTTATCGAATAAGTATGCATGTGGCTACTTGTTTTACACATATTAATTGTTACATTATGTGCACATTTTTTAGTTGTTTATTTTTTATTGTTACTTATTTTGTTTTTTTTTTTTTTTTTTTGACATGTTGTAAACAAAAGGGTAATTTTTAATAGAAAAATAAATTGGACTAATCAATGGTGAAATATGATTTGGTTTTTAAGAGTTAAATTTTCAATAGTTTAATTGAGTGATGAGTTTTTTTACCTATAGTAAGAACGGCTCACCCAATTGTGACAAATTATAAGAGGGGTATAAGGAGGGTACGCATTAAATTGTTACCTTAAAGAAACGGGTTTTTAATGGCTTTATGCAAACCTTTGTTTCTCCGCTCTTTTGTGCGTCAAATTGGAGCTACCTAGTACGACAATTTTTTGTACAAAATCATCTTAAGGGTGAATTAGCCTTTAATTCCATGCTTCACTTTGTGGTAATTATCCGAAACACTAAGTCTTTAGACTTATGCAAAAGTACGATATAATGGACGATAATTAAAGGTAATTATTTGATTTGTGAACCCAATACCTCAATCAAAACTTTGTTAATTTAATCTTAGTGAATTGGTTAATAAAAAGTTTCTTTTTTTATTTTTATTAAAACCTATGTTATGAAGTTGTATGCATGCTTCTTCATATATAATTTTTGATTACATACATAAAAAACTAGTATCCTTAAATTTAAGTTTATGCCATCTAATTATATGAAACACTTGAATTCACCATTTAGCCTAAGTGAGACCTTAGCTAGATTGTGATGACGAGGTGAATTTCATGATTACGTAGGACGTACATGAGAATTTGCACTTTCTAAATTAGATAACTTAATTGAGTTGTAGTGAGACCTTGAACTCAAGGCATAAGATGGGGAATGAAACATATTTACAATGCAACTAGGTTTGGAAAATTGTAAATCCCATAATGATCTAGGAATTGGGAATTGTTTGCCAATTATTGTTCGACAATTACATTGTTTTATACTTTCATTACTAGCAAATCAACTAATGTGATGAAACTATGTTAATATGGGTCATAGTTTGCAAGAAAATTCTATGGTTATATGAATATTTCCTTGGGTATTTTATTTTCTTGAAAAATTGTATTATCGTAAATAATAATATTTGAACTTTTTTCTGTAGAAATGGCTCAAAACGATAACGCTACTTTAAGTTCTGTGTTCAAAACTTTCTTTGATCGAGAAAAATTGACTACCTCACAAAATTTCGATGACTGGTTTCGTTCACTCATGATTGTCTTGCGAGTGTCTGATAAACTGGAATATTTGTATAAGCCTTGTCCTGCTGAACCTGCTGCTAATGCATCTGATGCGGAAAAAGCAGAGCGGAAAGTTGAGTATAAGAAACATAATGATGTGGCTTGCATGATGTTGGGAATGATGACACCTGCTTTACAAAAACAGTTTGACCATTCTTTTCCTCATTACATGCTCAACGAACTCAGACGTATATTTGAGAAACCTCAAGCTGTTGAAATTTATGATTTGACTGATGCTCTTCACAGCAGTAACCAGGCAGACGGTAAACCTGTAAGTGCACATGTGTTGAAAATGAAAGGTTACATGGACCAACTGGAGGCATTTGGGAAACCCTATGCAGTTGATATTGCTGTTAACTTAATCAATAGATCCCTGAATAAGGAATTTAGTAGTTTTGTGCGAAACTTCAATATGCACAACGTGGGAAAGACATAGAGTAAATTGCACGCATTGCTCATTGACTACAAGAATGGATTACCACAGAAGGCTCCTACGCCGCAATTACTTGCTATTCAGGGCGGTAGGATTAACAAGCCAAAACCGCAAACGTACAAGAAGGGTAAAGGTAAAGGTAAAGTTGATAAGGGTAAGCAAGTTATGGCCTATCAACCTGAACCTAAGAACTACCCTCCTACGAAGAAGGATAATCCAAAGAAGGATCAGGCTTGCCACTACTGTCATGTAGTTTGTCACTAGAAGAGGAATTATCCTCTCTATCTCGAAGAGTTGCGAGCAAATAAGAACAAGAAGTCTGGGCAGGTTGCCAGCACTTCAGATAACTTATTTATGATTGAATTATTTACTCTAAATCATAAAATTAATTTCTGGGTATATGATACTGGATGTGGTATCCACATTTGTAATACACTACAGGGGTTTAGAGTGGAAATGAAGCTTGCATATGGGGAGCAATATCTGCATGTGGGAAATGGAGCACCTGAAGTTGTTGAAGCCACAGGAGTATTTAATTTAGTTTTGCCTTCGGGCTTAGTACTGTCATTAAACAATTGTTATTATGCACCTTCTATTATTAGAGGTGTTGTTTCCTTTTCTTTATTGTTTGATCTTGTTTTTATTCACACTATCACTAGTAATGGAATTTCTGTTTCTTTAAATAGTATTTTTTTTAATTTAATGATATTGTTGTGAATGGTGTGTTTGAGATTGATATGATTAATAATGTATCCAATAAAAATAATTCGATGTTTAGCATCAATAATAAGAGAATCAAGAAGGACTTGGATTCGTCTTATCTTTGGCATTGTCGACTTGCTCACATCGGCAAGACTCACATGGAAAAGCTGCAACATGATGGGCTTATACAAAATATCAATGATGAATCATTTGATAAATGCGAATCTTGTATATCTGGGAAGATGACAAAGAAACAATGGGCTTTTGATCTACTTGGTTTGATATATACCGATGTTTGTGGACCACTTAGACATGTGTCAAGGAGAGGTGCTAGCTACTTCTTAACCTTTACAGATGATTCTAGCCGTTATGGTTATGTTTACTTGCTTAAACATAAACATGGGGTGTTTGAAACATTTAAGGTTTTCAAAGTAGAAGTAGAATTGCAACTTGGAAAGAAGATTAAAGCTCTTCGATCCGATAGAGGTGGTGAATACCTAAGCCAAGAGTTTAAAGATTACTTAGCTGAGAATGGAATTGTCCAGCATCTCACATCTCCATATACTCCACAACAAAATGATGTATCTGAGAGAATAAATCGTACATTGCTAGACATGGTGCGATCAATGTTTAATCTTACAACTCTTCCTTTATCTTTTTGGGATTATGCTTTAGAATCTGCTGTTCGTATTCTAAATATGGTTCCGACTAAGAAGGTTGATAAGACATCATATGAGATATGGAATGGTAAAGCTCCTAACTTGTCTTATTTAAAAGTCTGGGGTTGCGAGGCGTTTGTTAAACGTGACTCCGCAGAAAAACTCCAACAGAGATCTGTAAGTGTATCTTTGTAGGATACTCAAAGGAAACGATGGGTTATTACTTTTATTTTCCACCTGAAAACAAAGTAATTGTTGCTAGGTATGGAAACTTTCTTGAAAATGATCTCATATCTCAAGAATTCAGTGGGAGAATCTATGATCTGGAAGATGATCATGTAGATACATTACCTTCTGAAAACACTAGCGAACTTTCTGTGGAACCTGAAAGTCTGGGTCATAAATTGCTAGACGCTAACCGACATGATTACACTATTAAGATATGTCCAAGTGGGAGCTGTTAGTTTATGGACATAAATTAATAGACGTATGTTAGGATCGAACTTGAGACCACGGGATTGCACGCTTTACATATGAGAATTAAAGATTAATAATTAAATATAAAATGTTGTATTTAATTATTTATTACACAAGGTATATATAACGACCGTTAGTAATTAACGGAAATTGACTAACGACCGTTAACTAATAAAAGGAAAGAACTAGAGTGAAAAATTGGAAAGTCAAGAAAGGTCCAGAAACCCTTTGTGGGTTTATGGCTGATCGGCTAGTGGTGGGGAAACCCATTCCAAGTCCAACTTGTTCTCCAAGTTTCTCACTCTATATAACCAAAGGCTAGGGTTCATTGTTGGTATCTCTTGTGCACACACACATAACCCTAAAATTGTTTTCTTGGTACTTTTCTTTTGGCCGATCGATCAAACCCCTTCCATAGGGTCGATCGGTTTTGTTTTTATAAACAAAACGTTTGGTTTTGATTTTGTGTTTCTTTTACTAGCATAGCTTTAATTCGTTATAGTACGTGTTTACAAGAACGTGGTACAAACATACTTTTGTTTGTATCTTGGTTTGAATAAAAAAAAGGTAAGGGTCGATTCGTTAAACCGTTTATATTCGACCCGTTATTGCTTGTTGAATAATAGCTAAAATGTACGCATACTATTCACATTCGGCTAATTAATTATGTGTTATTGATCTATGCGCTTTTGCATGTTCTCTTTGATGTTTATTTGTTTAATTATAATTTGTCATGTATTAAATTCCAACATAATTAAAAGAAGTGTCAGTTTTCTAATCTACGTACTCGGCATAAGAAACAACCATTTAAGTACAGTGCACAATGATATTTGAATAATCTAAATATAAAATAGTGCAAGTGTGATATATAGTCGTTGAGTAAAAGCTTGGTAAGCTTTCTTCCGGTTCTTTCACCAAGACGAAGTCAAAACACTTTAGCTACTAACATAGTTTGAGCAACTAGAATCCCTAAGCCAAGAAAAGGTATACGAGTAAGTGAGTTCTGACAAAGTCTCACCAACTCTACCTGTTATCACCTAAGCAAACATTGAAAGATACTTTGATGTACCAAAATATGTAAGTTATTTCAAGTGCGACTTTTGAAAGGCAAAAAGACATAAACTACACTCATGAAAAGTCAAACAAGTACAATATATTTGATATAAACGTGTAAACAATTGTGAACATAGTTTAAAAAATAATTTTTAGCTCTTCGCAATAATAGCATGCGTAATGGGGCGAGTTACCCCCGAACCACGCCCCAAAAACCCCGGATAACGCCCATGCACCATTACGGAAGGGCGTGGTTGATGCTGAAATCGTGTGGGGCGTTTTGCCAATCACGCCTGCGCCCTCTCTTCTGATTGGATTAATTCTTTGAGGTATTTGTTTTTGGGGGTAAAGACCATAAAATAACAACGTACTTTCTTCAATTTACCGAGATGAAACACCTACTTTTTTATTAACATTTAAGCCAACGCAACTATCAAGTATTGTTCCGATATCAACAAAAAGTTGTATAAATAATTAAATAATACTTGAGATGACTATATTACCCTTGTCTTCTTAAACTATACCCCTCATCTTAAACTATATAACCCACCCATTTTAAGGTTTCTTCATTTATTATAACATCACAACCCTAGCCTCACCTCTCCACTCATCAGCTGCCACCCCCTGGTCGCCGCACCACCACCTGCTCCGGCCAAATTCCAGCGACATCATTATGGTCACCACCTGCCGCAATCTCCTATTTGTGTTGAGTCACGCCTCGAATAGATCGAAGACACAAGGTTAAGATCGTGGATTAATAACAAATTTAAACGTGTTTTAATAACGGTTTCGTGTGGTTTAAATGGTTCAAAAATGGTGTTTATGATTAGTTTGGGGTTGACCCGTACGGATCGGGTCGGACTTGAGGTTTGTGGTGTTTGTTTCTGAAACGGGTTGAGTTAGGACCCATACGGATCGGGTCGGACTAAATGTTTTGCGCTAGATCCATCATTGTAGTGGTTGTGTAGACCGTGAACCACCGTCGTGAAGCTGACCTGGTATGTCTTATTTGGATCTTTTGTGGCTTTGGTGCATTTTTTTGGTTGTTTTTGTGGTCTTATGATCATGGTGTGTTTGGTTGTTGCGATCTAACCATAGATCTGTGAAGCTAATTTTGAATCTGTATTCCTTGGTATTTTGACTACGTTTTGAGAAAATGGCCAGTGATTCTTTTGAGGCCTTTTGCAACTCTTTGCAATTTTAGTAGTTTGAAAATGAATTTCTTTTGTTTTGTTTTTTTACAGGGGTTTATGTTTAAGAAGATAAGGGTAATATAGTCATTTCAAGTATTATTTAATTATTTATACAACTTTTTGTTGATATCGGAACAATACTTGATAGTTTCGTTGGCTTAAATATTAATAAAAAAGTAGGTGTTTCATCTCGGTAAATTGGAGAAAGTACGTTGTTATTTTATGATCTTTACCCTTGTTTTTGGTGTATAATGTTCTTGTGTGGTAGAGAAAAAAGAAAAAGGATAGAAGTTTCTTTACCCATATTTGCTGCTGCTGCTCCTCCTCCGGGTTTCTTACTTCGTTTAAGAAGAAGTCATATTAGTCTCCTTCCCATATTTGCTGCTGCTCCTCCTCCGGTGAAGAAAATGGGATCTATGGTGAAGAAAATGAGATCTATGGTGAAAAAAGAAAATGGGATCTGTGGTGAAGAAAATGGGTCTCAATCTGTACCCGTGCAAATACTTCTTTCTTTTTTTTTGCTACATGTCCACTACTTTTTAGTTTTAGCAATTAAAAAAAAAAAAAAAAAAAAAAAAAAAGTGCCACATGGCGCAAAACGCCCCTACTACCATTACACCACTTTTTCTACCAAGCCCCTGCATGGCCCACACTGCCACATGGCGCAAAACGCCCCACCCTCTCTTACACACCATTACACATGGTCTAATAGAAAGATTTCATAGTAGATTTATTTCTCAATTAAGTAAATGTTTCCCGAAGTGGAAACTACATCTAAGAATATATTCCATTCTGTATTGAATTTATCAGGTTCCTAAGTATTTCAACAATCATCATAAGTTCAGACTCAAACTTTAACTTAAGTTTTAGTCTGCGTGAATGAGAGATAATATTTGTCATCCAACTATGATTATTTTAGTTTACTTCCACAATAATCCTTGTATTAAATAAACTTCTAACAAGATTTTAGTAATATAAGTTACATTTTTGTATATTAATTTACTTTACTTGCTTTATTTGTTAAGTTTTCTCTTATCAAAGTAAATTGTTTAAATCTAAGTCGATATGAATTGTGTAACGTGGAAAACCCTTAGTCAAACAAAGTTACACAAATTTGGGAGCAACAAGTTTTTATTCTGTGCTAATGTGATTATCAATTCTTAATTACGAGGAGAACTTACATTTACCTCTTGATCTAGTAGCTACATATCTATTTAGCTATTTGCTATGAAATCTTTAAACTAGCAAGTCGTGTTGCCATAAGAAATATAATTCCAGAAGTGTTCTTTGATCATGTCTATTTCCTTTGTAGTATGATCAATCTCATAACTAATTTAACAGATCTCTCATATCTTGCTGGTAATTCGCTAGAACTGCAAAAAATTTCTCAACGAACTTAATTGACTTCGGTGTACTTAACTCAACTCTTTGCCTATATATGACTTGATTGACTTCCTTTAAGTTCTTCAGTCAAGTTTATCGTTTTCTTGTTCTTTTTCTTTTTCTGCTTTCACTTATTATGTATTTAAATGTAATTTCTCTTTATATTTAAAAAAATCAAGATTCTCTTTCCACCATTCTCCGCTCTCCAAAGTATATGGAAATACTAAACTCACACAAAATTTGTGAATCACATGATGCAACTTAAACAAAGTGGTAACAAATAAAAAGTAGGTTTATATTATACTTTACAGCTATTTTTAGCATACAAGCACTTCATTACAAAACATGATTCAAAACATTATTCATAAAATCTTTCAGAAACCTTATAAATCTTACAACTTTAAGCGAAATAATATTTTTTATCACAAGTGTCATTTGCTTCGCTCAGCATCCAATTATATGAAGGGCACAGGGGTAGCGAGGAGAGGGGTCGCCCTAAGGAGTGTAAGACCGAAAATGTCATTCATGTCCATTTCTTCTTTAGCATGAGGAAGCTTCCAATCAAAATGATACACAAATGATGCTACCATCAAACTGACTACCCTATGAGCCAAGGGTATGCCCGGGCACATCCTTCGGCCTGATCCAAATGGTATAAACTCGAAATTTTGGCCCTTGTAGTCTAGCTCGTTTCCTATAAACCTTTCCGGCATGAACTTCAACGGGTCCTTCCAATAATTGGGGTCCCGTGCTATTGCCCATGCGTTTACCAAAATTTGTGTATTCTTTGGCACGTTGTATCTTCCGAATTTAACATCACTCTCAGTTTTATGCGGCACTAATAGAGGCACTGATAAGTGAAGCCGCATCGTTTCTTTGATCACAGCATGCAAATAAGGCAAGTCGAGAAGTTTGGATTCTTGAATTACCCCATCTTTTCCCACCACTGTCGATACTTCTTCACGAACTCTTGAGAACATTTCAGGGTTAAGCAGGAGTTCAGTCATCGCCCATTCTGTTGTGTTTGAGCTCGTTTCTGTTCCCGCTAGAAATAAATCCTGTAATAGAATATAAGTTTACGAATATTGGAACGCTCTTTTTTTATGACAAAACATGAAAATAAAGCGTAAGAGAGTTTAGTTTAATTACCACAAGCAAAGTTTTAATGTGTCTGAGATTAAACTCTTCATTATCTTGACTGTAATCCAGCAGTGAATCCAACATATCACCAAACTTAGTAAGCCCCGAATTTCGATGTTTTAACCTCTCGCTTATGAAACCTTCTGTCACCTCATCGAACCAATCATAAGCCGCTTTTGCTTGCCGTCTTATGTTTTGTGGATCCAATGGTTTCAAAACCGGAAATATGTCGGCTATATTAAACTTTCCATCAACTTCCATCAATGTCTTAACAGCCGTCTTAAACCCTCCGATATCATCAGATTCGTAGCTAGTCACGTTTTGTGAAATGCACGTGTTCGACATCTGGTTTAGCGCCACTGCGAATGCTAAGTTTCCAATATCTATAACCGCGTTCTTCTTCCCAGATTCTCGTAAGTATTCCAACGTTCCCTCGACCACGTTCTGTCGAAGGTCACAAAGGGTGTCGAGTTTGTGTTGGTGTGTAAGGAACGTGTTAAGCGCTTTTCTTATGGTTCGCCACTCGTCATTTGTTGAAATCCATAGAACAGCCGCATCATGAGTCTCTAAAGCGGTAACCGCGTCTGGGACAAGACGGCCTGAGCACGACTCGTCATTGCGTTGGAGGATTTCTCTAGCAGCGTCAGGCGTGGACGCTACCACACTAGTGATGCTCCCTAATCGGATGGTCATAAGTGGACCGTATTTTTGAGAAAGCTTGGCTAAGGACTCGTGGGGTTTCGGTCCAAGGGCAAGGAGGTTCCCAATAATGGGAAGTCCTGAAGGACCAGGCGGCATTCGACGTTTATGGTGGAGGTCGAAGGCATGGAGGAGGAATAAAATGAAAGCAATGAAAGAGAGAACTAGAATTAGAAGCTCCATTGTTTTCTCTGTGTGTTTTTTTTAATGTGTAATGTGAATAATCCATTGGTGTTGGGTATCTTTTTATAGAGTGTATCGATAAGTACACAGTGCTTACTTTGGGGATGAATATTCACATGTACAGTTCTTTTTTAGCGTACATGGATTAAAATATAGACTAGTATGGATATATACTTATACACTATAGAAAAGGACCATTAATACCTGCCCGTATGTATCGCCGTATACTAGTAATATTAGAGAAATACAAAACTAGGACTTGCCAAGCCGTAAAACCATCAATTGTTGTAAATTTAGGATAGATATAATCAGATGCAAGAGTATGTTTGTTTTATTGTTGTAATCATAGAAAATAATAATAATAATAATAATAATAATAATAATAATAATAAGAGAAATACAAAACTAGTGTACCAAATTTTCAATTGACGGTGCTAAAAGTGGTAGTGGAGCGGGCATGAAGAGCTTATATGAGCAATGAAAGGAGGACATCTATGATCAAGCATGGTTGTCAGGATCCCGATCATGATCTTAGGATTTTACAATTTTACGATACTGCAAAGCAAAAACGATCCGGATCTTACGTAGGATCTTTGAAAACTTAAGATCTTATAGGATCCCTATAAAGACCAAGATTCACGTTATGGAGGTGGGGGAACACGATCTAAAGATTAAACATGGTAGAACTTTATTGATTGGGGGAGGTGTGTATGTTTTCTAGAGAGAGAAGTATAGAAAACACACACACCTCTAAAGTAACAAGTGAATCCCCACCTTCCTAGTTGTGACTAGAAAGATATTTATTACAAGAATACAAAGCTAACTTAGCACTAATGCCTAAACTAGTCCTTGTACTTTAAATGCTATTGCAATTCCCTCATATGACAAAACTTTAAAGCTAACAATCCCGATGTTAGCTTTAATTTTAATGTTTAAAGTGATGGTCATTCATTGTATTAGAACTTTGTATCATGTGGGCTTGTATTAGTTTAAGTTTCAAGTGTAAAAGCCCAATCCATGATAAAACCCACAAAGCCCACACAAGGCCCATTAGGGTAATATCCTTGTGATATATAAGCTTCTCAAATGTCTCATTTGAGAAGTGGTTAACTGTGTGTGTGTGTGTGCAATAATAGAAAAGGCTTTAAACTATCCATCTCCCACAAACATATATATGATCCATACATCACAGTCCCATCTCATTGTCCCACCCTCTTGTGTTTAACGCCATACATATTGTGTGATAAAGAGTGATCATGGTTCCTACAAGTGGTATCAAGAGCCAAACATTGATCTAGGAAATTTCTTTAGGGCTTATTACTGTTTACTCGTCGATGTTTCTGGTCATCAGAAATTCTAATCGAGTGTCTGCAGCTGCTGATCGAGTTTCTGCATAACATAGTCGAACGACTTCATTTGATCGAAGCATTTGATCGAACGAACCAGTATAGTCGAAGGAGCAATCTCATCGAACCAACAACTTGATCGAACGAGCACTTTTAGTCGAAGCAACTTGATCGAACGACCAACATTGATCGAACGAGGTTTGTCATCGAAGGAGCATTCATCGAACGAGACAAGGGCAGTCGAGCTAGACTTACTCTTCCAAATTGATCGAACGAACTACATAGTCGAACGACTTAGTCGAACGACCAAATAGTCGAACGAGTGGTTAGTCGAACGAGTGGTTAGTCGAACGAGTGGTGTGTCGAACGAGAGGTGTGTCGAACGAGAGGTTAGTCGAACGAGCAGTTGATCGAACCATCACATTGATCGAACCAAACTTTTGACCGAACCAAAACTTTGATCGAACCAAAACTTTGATCGAACCACAACTTTGATCGAACCACAACGTTGATCGAACTACTTCACTTGATCGAACCAAGTAATATAGTCGAAGCAGTAAGCTAGTCGAACAAAAGTGACCCAATCGAGCAACTTACTCTAGTCGACCCACTTTAACTTGATCGAACAACAACTTGACTTTGTGGAAGATTTCGACGTAGTGTTTCTCGACTTTGTAGTCTTCTCGAGTTCGGTTTATTTGTGGTCTTTTCGTGTTTCTTCATCAGTAAGCATGCAGTTGAGTTTGTTGAAGTTGATACTAAGTTTACTATAATATTGAGTTGTCTTGTGTCTCTTTTATAATATATTGCACATCAACTTTCTATTATAATAGTGATAAAAATAAAAAGGAATTCAGTATCACGTGGTTGCTTTTGAAGTGATATGTTCAACCATTCACCTTTGACGTGTTGGCTTTTCACGTGTTTGCTTTTGAGTTACTAAGTGTGCAGCCTTTATCAAGTTTCTTGACTTTTGTCAAGTTGGTGTCAGTTACTCTATAAAGTTTGTCGAGATTCTCTACCTTTGTTATCCACTTTCAAAGTTTGTCGTGTTTGTGAGAAACTGAGTTATCAACTTTCAAGATTGTCGACTTTGTTAATTACTGAGTTTGTGTGTTCCCAACTTTATCACGTTATCAAGTTTGTCTAAGCTTATCAACTTTGTGGGACTCATCAACTTTGGGGACTTATCAATTTTGTGGACTTACCAAGCTTCTAACTATCAACTTTTCAATATATAAACTTTGGGTTATCAACTTTTTCTCAACGACAAAGGACTTAAACCAAACATAACTCGTGAACCTTAAACCAACATCAATATCAACTCCTAGATCTTTGCATCGATCCAACATCAACTTTATCACACATTGGAGCTAAATGGAAAAGGAAATGAAAATGAAAGAGAGAAAATCAAGGAAAGCGTTTACTGTGTTCAAGACTCATATTGAGAATGTCATCATTTCTACAGGATATGACTCAAGTTTCGATCATGCATTTGAATACTACATAAGATGCCAATTTCATTATTTCACCGCTCCACTTCAACAAAGCCTGAATCAATATGAGAAGATACTGAATGAAGAAGAACTGTATACGCACAACTGCAAGGAAGCTCTTGAAGTGATCAAATCTCAACTTCAGATTATTCTGCAACCTGGGATATTAAGCCTGTCAGGGTTTCTCAATGCGTTTTCCCGGAAATATAGACTAGACTTCAAGACCTTCCAAACCCAATGCATCGATTACATGAGTGAACTCGAAAAATCACTTGATGAAGAAGAAGTTGCGCTTAATGAAATAGAGAAGCAGAAACGGGAAAGAGAGCAGATTGTAAAAGAAGTGCTATTAAAGGAAACAGAGGTGAATGAGAAAGAGGCAAACAATGATGAAGAAACAGTCGATGAGGGTACAACATCTGATGATAGCTTGGTTTTAACGGGTAGTGACACATCATCAGAACAGCAGGTTGAAAACAGTACTCCAAGATACGATTCAGATGCTGATGGTTTGCACAGGAATGAAGCTGTTTGGGATACTGAAGCTGACCACATCAGACTTTCATCCGACATTGCAATCTTGGCAACGGTACAACATTCACACGATCATGATAATGTTGATTTGTTCAAAAATATGTTTGTTCATGACAAGACACATACTGCGCATCCTGAGTCCATCAGTGACACATATGTGGAGCAACGGTTTGATAGTAATATCACTCCTACAACCCCAGATATGGATCCTAATGGAGGTGAGCCTGCCCAGGATGGATCTTCTCATGATCAAGATCATGCCATATTTGCTTCTTTAATCGATAATTTCAAACATGAACTTGAAAAGTGCAAAGAGGACAATCGCAAAGCTAAGCAAACAAACGTCTTATTGTCCAAAGAGCTTGAAAAATTAACAAAAAGCAAAGACATTGAAATCTCAAACCTTAAATCTCAAGGTCAGAAATTTGTGGATGCAAATATGGGTCCCGCCAACAGAAGGATCGAAACGCTTTTAAACGAGAACGTTGAATTAAAAATGAGATATTCAATGCTTCAGGAAACCACTTCAAATTTTAAGATTGTTAATACAAAACTTGAAAATGAAAATCAAGAGGTTTTAAAACGTGCAAACAATCTTGAAGAAAAACTTCGAAAAACAGACCAAAGTGTTCAAACTCTTCAAATGATAATTCCTAAAGCTGAGAAAGTTCATAAGGGAAAATCAGGAATTGGTTTTGAAAATACAGATCAGGTTGAACATAAATTTTTGCCGACTGATGCTCTGTTCATGTCAGAAGAAGATGAAAAATTGGCAGAGGAAAAACGCTTAAAAGTCAAAAAAAACAAAAAGCCCACTCTCGTACCAAGGCTTTGTGTATGGTTGTATACAAGTGTCAGAAATACCAAAACCACCTTTAAAAAGAAAAGATACAAATGTGAAAAGATTTTTCAAAGAAGTTCAACTTGCCACTTATGATGCTAATTTATGGCAAAATAAAGTAAGGAAACAGTTTTGTAATCTTAAGTATCACATTGAGCACACGTTAAAGGTCATTTGGTCAAAACAACAATACACCGAAAGTGACTACACTCGTCTCATGTTATCAGACTCTTGGCTAAAAAGGGAAGTCTGTAAGCTTTTAAAAGATGAGATTGAACCTCTTGTGAAAAATATCAATTTCAGTTTTGAACACTTTGAAAAATTTCTTGTCACTGAAATGAGAGAAGATTTAAAGTACGTCCATTCTCTCGAAGATGAATTTGATGCAAAATGCTTAAATCTTGATATTCAAAAAGAATTTTTCACAAATCAAATTGAGTCACTCAAGTCGGTGTATGTCAATCATGAGCATGAGAATGTGGATTCTGACCATACATATTTTTTGAAGTCTGAAAATCTTTGTTTCAAAAGGAAAATCACCGAACTTTCAAAAGAAGTAGCTGATGTCAAAGAAGAATTGTCAAAAAGAATTGCTTCTTCTGAAAAGGAAAAGATTTTTGAAGAAAATTGTGATGATGCCAATATCAAGTTTGATTTGGATGAACTTGATACAAAAAATATTGAATTGGAACATGCTGTGGCATCATTACAAAAAGAAAATGAGCATTTGAAACAGACTTACAAAAACCTGTTTGATTCAATCAAGCGTTCACGTGTTCTGAATCAAAAATCAAACACGAAACAAAAGGAGTCTGAAGTATTGAAGCCTCAAGTTACAAAAGTTTCCTATCCAAATCCTCTGTTTGATTCTAATTCTTCAGATTTTGAAATGGAAAACGCAAACCATGTACTTCAAACAAAAGTACTTGAGCTTGAAACTCTTTTAGCTCAACGTACAAACGATCTTGAGGATGCCAAAACTGATCTTTTCAACAAAACAAACAAATTCGAAACATATTTTGAAAGACTTGAAAAAGAAAATATTGTTTTCGAACGAAAATTGGCACGTAAAACGGATGATTCAAAAGCTGAAAAGGATCAATTTTTGAAACAAATTGCTTCTTTGGAATCTAAATTGGCATCTCAAGATCTTCTTCAAAAAGAATACAATGATTTGCGAACATCATACAATGCCTTAAAAACAAAGTTTGATGATCTTAACCGTTCAAAAGGAAAATCTCCTGTTTCAAATCTTTCAACACCAAAAGTGAGTGTTCCAAAGAAGGTTTACACGGGTGAATCTTCAAAACCATTTTCGAAAAAGGTTTCCCAGTTTACAACCTATTCTTTGCAAAAAGGAAGGAAGTTTTCAAAGAAACCAAGTTTTTATGAAACGCTCACTCCTCAAAAGCTCTCAAGGTCAAACATGTCTCATGAAGAGACTTCAAGATTTCAAACTCCACAATCTCGCTTTACACGGGTAAGGCAAGTGTGGAGACCAAAGCAAAGTCCTTCAAACTCTGAAAAACATCCGCTGCAAACCAAGAATGACTCTGCTTTGAAAAAGGATTTTAAATCACCGTTGATTCCACGAGTGTTATTTCCAAATGAAACACCTGTTCTCAGTCCTCGTTGGAATTCAACTTCTTTGAATCAGATTGACACTACTTACAAATGGATTGCAAAACATGCTAAACCCGTTGGTGCAGTGCTCAAATGGGTTCCAAAAGTTGTTGTCTAATTTGGTAAAAAAGGATTTCGTGCACTTCAGTACGGAACCCGCGCTTAACCCAATGGCTTCTAATCACATCAGATTAGGACCCGAGCTTCAAAGAAAGGAAAGTGTCTCATCAAAAAAATTTGAGTGCTTATCCTAAAAATCTAAATGGCTTGTAAGTATTTCAGCTTACAACCCGGGCTTCAACGTTTTGGCTTATGCGCACATAACAGTGCATAACCCGTTTTTCAAAGAAAGGACCATGTTATACAATTTATGGCAACAATCCTAAAAGAAAAGAAGTTTTCATGCAAAGTTTATTTAAACTTCTTAATCTTAAGCAAAATTTTACTCAAAATTTCTCAAAAGGTTTTTCAAAACTTTTCAAAAATTTTGCTTAAGATTTTCAAACCTTTACTCCCCACTTGATCCAATGTTTTCAAAAACATTTCAAAACATTGCAAGTTTTGAGGGGGAGTATTTCAAAAAGAAATTTGTCCCAAAAAGTTCATGCAAATCAGTTTCTCCCTTCTAGCTTTCACAAAATAATGATTTTAATCAAACGGTATCAAAAATATCATCGAAATGCTATTTTTGAGGGGGAGAAATGGGATTAAAATGTGATCATGGTTCGAATCTCAAAGACAGACTCAGTTTTAACCCTCGAATTGACGAAATCAACTGTTTGTTATCGAAAAGACTTGTCCTGGACGGGTAATAACTTCAAGCTGGTTATCCAGTGATGTAAGCGTGTCTCGCAAAGGACTTGTCTAAGTAGAATGTACCAATTCGAGAGATGATCATTGAATATGACCGGGACGGGTAATAATTTCAAGCTAGTCTAACTAGTGATGTAAGCGTGTCTCGCGAAGGTCATGTTCATTGAAAATTGATCATTTCAAAATGTGCGAACTCTACCCAACATGTGCAATTCTATCTTAAAACGCATGAGCACATGTAAAGGGGGAGTATTTCAGAAAATGCAAAACTCTCGAAGTGCTATCTAAAATGTGTTTGTTCATGAACACTTTGAGAGATTTTCACAAATGGTTTTATGGCAAGTGATCAACAAATCTAGGATAATCATGGAGTAATAAGGTGATTATGGTTAGGTAATGTCTAATGATCCGCCAGAACCGGAGGGATCTACCCAAGGACAATCCCAATAGACTAGAATTAGAAGTCCTTAGGTAAGATTGAAAAAAAGGAGCATAATGAGAAAGGAGAAAGAAGGGGTTGAAGAATGAAAAAGAAAAGTTTTGTAAGGGTGAAAAGAAATAGCCCTCCATGAAAACTTAGGGCAGAAACCGGGTCAATACATCTGCTATCGGTACTCACTAAGGTGATACTGATATTGAAGACAAGACGTCATGGACCCAGTGATGCGTTGCACAACCCCTCCCATCCACTCAGATATCTCTTAAAAGATATTTGTTTCATTTCTCACGGAGATCAATGCATAATCTATCGACCTCTCACTCCGAGATGAGTTGATATTGAAAAGGTGGCACTCTGCTCCTCGCCTCCGATTACTAAAACCAAAACGCACATAATTGAGTCTAGAGCCATGAGATTCATCAAAGATCTCTCAGGAACACTTCCAATAAAATACACTTGTGTTCACCAAAAAGGACATAAGTTGTAAGTGTCATAATGAGATCTGAACCTGGAAGAGCTGGACGATTTATTGCTAACTGTTTTATGCAGGTACTGAAGAAAGTCCATCGATCATCGTATGTCTCAGCATCTACATTGGAAGAAAAGACGATTTGAATACATGAAGATGTTGATCAAGGCAAAGAACAATCCAAAAGACAATACGATGAAGATCATAATGCATGAAGAAACAAAGAAACACAAAGTTCAAGACCCAGAAGTCTAAAGATCTAATCACGAAGTGCATCTTTTGAATGACCATCCCTTAGGGGGAGATTGTTAGCTTTAATTTTAATGTTTAAAGTGATGGTCATTCATTGTATTAGAACTTTGTATCATGTGGGCTTGTATTAGTTTAAGTTTCAAGTGTAAAAGCCCAATCCATGATAAAACCCACGAAGCCCACACAAGGCCCATTAGGGTAATATCCTTGTACTATATAAGCTTCTCAAATGTCTCATTTGAGAAGTGGTTTACTCTGTGTGTGTGTGTGCAATAATAGAAAAGGCTTTAAACTATCCATCTCTCACAAACATATATACGATCCATACATCACAGTCCCATCTCATTGTCCCATCCTCTTGTGTTTAACGCCATACATATTGTGTGATAAAGAGTGATCATGGTTCCTACACCCGATCCTGACCATAGGATCTTAGGATCTAATTCGATCCGATCTTACCTTTCTCGAACTAGCAAACTAAAAAACTACAAATTTATGAATTGTGTTTTGTAAAATTGAAAAAAGAACACGTTAATCTTCTTATACATTTCATAACCATAATTTAGGACAATATTTCTATGAAACATTTATATAATTTGGCGTTTATGTATATAATAATTTATAAATTTGTATAATATTACAAAGAATACTTTAAAAATGACATTATGGTAGGATCTTAAGATCACAATCCGATCTTACGATCTCGATCTTGCAAAGACAAAATCGATCCTAAGTAGGATCCCGATCTTGAAAACTTGATCAAGACCCTTATAATGATGATAACTTTGATGACTAAGGTTTGACTATTGCCCAAATGAAGTATGCTAACGCATATGACATTAATCTTCGTGGTCAAATTAGATAAGTGTTTGTTTTATTTTGCATAAGTATGAAATGTCATTTCTTATGCTAGTTTAGGACTTAATCATTGTAGGCGCGTTTGGTTTGCCTTTTGAGCTGAGGTGTGGGACTCACCAACACGCGTTGTGCTTAATTGTTTTTTTAATAATAATATTTAGCCAGGGTAACCCACTACCACAAAAAATTTCTTTTCTATAACACTTTAGAACGTTTTATTTGGAAAGTGTTCCAAAAGAAACACAACTGACCCATCATTGCCCAAGCGTTCCAAACTATTATTTTTAGGAACGTTCATTTGAAAGAGTTCCAAAATACTCTTTTGGAACGGTTCTCCTGGTGTTCTAAAAGATATTTACTTTTGGAACCATTTTTAAATAAAAGTTCCAAAAAGAGTGTCTAAGATTCGAATTTTTGGCCAATTTTATCCAGCTCCAAAAATTTTGATTATTTGGAACGGTTTAGTCAAAAAGTGTTCCGGATATTACAATTTTTTTGATTATTTGGAACTGTTTAGTCAAAAAGTGTTCCGGATATTACAATTTTTTTGATTATTTGGAACAATTACAGAAAAACCGTCCCAAAGGCATTGTTTTCCCTCATTCAATTCGATCCTAGCTATCTACTCACAATTCCCATTTACATTTTTCTTTTCTAACCAAAAACCCTCTATCAAATTGAGATAGCAGCCACCTAACCTTCAATTATCAAACCCTTCTCTAATCCATCTTCAATCATTCTAAAACCCACTAAATCTTCCAAATAACACCACCATTTTGACCTCAAACGATCCAAGAATAAAGGTGCTTCTTTCATGATTTTAACATAATAATTTGAGGTAGTTTTTCCACACTTATTATTTGTCGAATGAATTGTGTGTTTTAGTGATTCTTTGTGAACTTGTTAAAGTTCTATGTGGCCATTTCATATGTAACTATTCTATTGACTTGAAATGCATCATATAGTCATACTATATACAGTAATATATATCTATATATCTATAAGCTTTTAGTTCAAGTGGCTGGGTACAAAAACATAGAAAGAAAATGAGAAGGCAACCACAAAAATATAACAAGTAGATTAAGGCTAGAAAGTTTAATTAAACCATGTTCAAGGGGGTAATGTATATATATATATATATATATATATATATATATATATATATATATATTTTTTTTTAGGTTAATACTACACATATATACATTGTTTCAAAGAGTTAAGCAAGGCTTATCATGGTGCAAGAAAACTTATTCGGCCACGCTCTATACTATTACATTCAATGATCATGGAATAGTGGATTGTGACACGGGACCAAGATTCGCTTCATGGAGGGGAGTTGAGGTGGGAGCACGTGTTTCTTATCTCGAAGGTTGTAAACAAGTTACCAAGCAAGAAAAGGATCAAATGTGGCTTGCGGCCAAGGTATTAGTTATATTTAAACTTAATACATGTGCTTTCATCTATTTAATATATATATATGTAATATGTTATTTACTTAGTATTTTGCTTTTAAGAACATTAGGAAACTTGGAATATTAGAAGGATGAACTAATATCATGAGAAATTCAAAATGAGACTTACACATATTGCCCATGCAATAAGAGACCCACTTCTCAAGTTCAAAGATTTGAATATATCGTATTGACATGCAATTGTTTCAGTGAGAAACTCCCTAGCATTTCCGGTTTGTGTGACTTTAGGCTCTTTGTTTTTATACTTTACATATGATCGTATTACAGTTGCAAATGTTAAATTTTTTTTTTTTGTATACGCTTATGTGAAGGAAAAAAGTGCCAAAGCGAGGGGAAAAGACGGTCATAGTGGAAGATTTGGATGGCTTGAAAGATGAAATAACGAAACCATTAAGGGAACAAATAGAACGTATGCAAGCAGACTTGGAGATACTTCATGCGACCTCGAGCACACGTGGATTGTTCTTTTTTTTGCTTCAGGGGACCTTGTTCTTGGCATTGAGGTATCTAACCCTACTTTTAACACACGTCCAAACACCCGTATTTATGTTGTTCATATACTATTATTTGTGTTGTTTCGTATGTGTTTATGTTTGTTATTTAGCTTTGGTGTAACCAACAAAGAGAGACTTGTGAATGCGGTTACTATATGATGAAGTGGATTCTCGACTTTTTTAGTGTCATACAACACAGGTACCGTAATAATGTAAGTAGTGAGCTTGGCTCATCGTAATAAATCATCCCTTTGATGAAATAATAAACTCTTTTTTCTATGCTTGTAGATTCTTAGATACTTCACAACGAGAAAGCCCATACCCATGTCATTATTGGACAAAATGGCCTGGTATGTGATGCGAGTTAAGCCTTTTACGGACTTTGTTGCTGACTATGAAAAGAAACCATTAGCAATATAGTTGATGTATGGATGTAGCTTTTGGCTTTTGAACAATAATGTATGTCTCGGCTTTTGAACTAAGTTTGGTTGTAATGTATGAATTTGGTCAAATAGTTTTTCGATAAAGTATGGTTATAATAGATGAATTTGGTACTGATGATTGTTGGATGAATTTTGTGTTGTAAATAAGCTTTTTGTTTTGGTTGAAAATGTTCTGGAAAATGGGGTTACTGCACGAACAAAATGGGTTATTCAGGAACACAGTGGGTTGCTGCAAAAACCATATTTGCGGGAAAGCTGAATGATTTCTGGAACGTTTCTGTAAATAGCGCTCCAAAAAGTTGAATGGTTTTGGAACGTTTTAGTAAAAAGCGTGCTGATTAATGGAATTTTGTTACCTAATTTTTGGTCATTTTATGGAACGATTTGTGGTAAAAGCATTTCAAAAAGATTCACTTTTGGAACGGTTATTTTGACCGCTCCCAAAAGTTTTGGTCTTTTGGAACTATCACATAGAGAACGGTCGTAAAAACGTTCCTAAAACCCTTTATAAACGTTCCCAAAAGCGAATTTGTGTACTAGTGACCCTTTTACCAAAAAAAATAAATAAATAAAAAAAAATCATTTGTTACTCTTTTCTATCTTTCTTTTTTTCCTGCTATTTTCGTGACTTTTACTGACTGATATTCTCTAACTAAAGATGTTTATTTGCATGTTTTTTGAACCCTATTCCGATTGATGTGTTCAGTAATTAAATCTTTCTTTCTTATTATTATATTTTTTATATAGGTTTTTCGACTATAAGTTAAGTCATAAATGACTTTTAGTTATAGCTGCAATAACAACTTTTTTTTAGCAGGAGTAGACCAAAACTGATTTATTGACTCTGGTTATCACTTATCAGTAAAAAAAAAAAAAAAATGTATATATCTTGTAGCGGATACAATGACATATTTAGAAAGCTTCTCAATCGTCGTTTAAAATATGTGTAGATATTTTATGTTGCATGTCCATTATATTAAGTTCTTAGTCCATCTCCAACGGCACCTTTTAAAATCTTCAAGCTTGGAGGATAAAAAAACCGTTTTTTTTTTTTTATGCACATTCATCTTCCAAATAAAAAATAAAAAATCATCTCTAGTCATATATTCCAAACTTTAAAATTCAAGTATTTTTATATTCAATTAATTAAAAAAAAAATCTAAGCTAAAATGAGGAATCAAATAATAATAATAATACGAGTTTTTGATGATAAATAATGATCCTTCATATTATGTATAGGCACTTCATTATTATTCGGCAGAATTGCGTATGTATCTCTCCCAAAGTGAATAATTGCATATATATCCTTTGTATAAGTTTTTGATGCACATAATACAATGGTTTTTATGCATGCTTTGGATATATATGAAATTATGCATTTTCGGAAGAATATATATGCAATACGAAGTAATATGCATTTTAGAAAAATGCATTCAAACAGCGGTTGTTAAATCATCTTCAACCTCTTTAATATTTTATCTTAATAGTTAAATATTTTTTTTTCTCTAACTTATTTACTCCAATGCGTTAGCTCATTATTAACCTATTAGTTTTATTTTATCACTCACACAATAATTCTCAATATGTTAAGGAAGCTAAAAATTTTCTTCTATTAACCTATTATCAGCCTTTCACTCCATTGATATTACCTTTTTTGAAATTTCTTTAACATGCATATTCTCAACCCACCATTGTGTATGCTCTAAAAACATTCACAATGATAAAGCTTTTTATAATTTATAAACTTAACGGTAAACGCATCGACATGTAAATCTTGTGATGTTATAAAACTAATTTTGTTTTGTATAGACCTATTACTACTTTAAATATTATTCCACAAAACATAGAAATCTAATTTTGAATATGTTCAAGATTATGATTCTTTAAACGTTATATATACATGAAACTAAAGCTTACTATAATTGAAACAAAAAAATAAAACTTTAAATAAATTTTAGGCTTTTTCTTTTGTTGTGGATATGATGTCCTAAAGACTTGTTTATAGATTTCAGGCTGGGTATGGTTTATTTAATGTGTCTTGCTGCTTTTTAATATTTGTTACGTAGTGAGCTTCATTTTGTAAGGGAATGCAAAGGAATGGGTGATGGTGGGTAATCATTACCTTACCCTCCAATTTACTCTATAATAGTTGATTACCCAGTACTGGGTAATCATTATATTACCCCCTCCATACCAAGCATCATTATTCATTTCTTTTCCCAGTACCCACCCCTCTTTACCCACAACCAAGCACCCCCTCAGTATCAACATGAATATGTTAGTATTGCAATGTTTAGTTATTAAATTTCTTTGTCAACCGGATACTATGATATTGATGATATTGATATTTATTATATATCAAATGATTTGAAGCATGTAATTGAATGAACTAGTTATCAAATCCTTGAAAATGATACTTATATATATAGATGCAATTAGCTGTTTTATAACGTTTCAAATGATTTCATATATTATATTGTTATCCCAGAACATTAAAAATAATTGTCCTCTCTATACATCTAGATTTGTAGAACTAGAGACATTCTATTGCAAAAACGATTCTCCAGTTAATCAGTTCATTTGGATGTTTAGTGAAGATTGGTGTAGGCTCAAATATTAAAGGTTTAGTTTGAAAAAGAAAATTTTTAAAGATATATCATGGTCACGTTCCTTTCTATCGTGCATGAGTACGCATCTCAAGACCAACCCATATGCTACTACTATTATATTTAATTTCCTTTTAATATATTTTCTTCCTGGCTTAGAGCAGCCGGTGTGGCCTGCTCGTGCCTCACCGTGGTCCACGTGGAGGGCTGCTCGTGGCTCGCCGTGATACCGGCTATGCTACTCGTGGCTCGCCGTTGGATGGTTCCTCGTCTGCACGAGGAGGTAAAGTTCTGACAAAGCAAACGTTATATTCATTCTTTAATTGCAAACGTATATATTCAAACGGTTATGTAGCCGTTTAAATTGCAAACGTTTTTTTTTTCCCCTATATAAACTACACATAAACAACACAATATATATCACTACACTATATCATATCAAATACATATTTTATCACACAAAGCTTATCTCTACATCAAAAAAGAATAAAAATAAATAAATAATGTCGCAGAATCCAAATGAAAATATGTATTTCACGAACCTCCTCGCCTCGAATCCATACGCGGGTTCGTCAAACCCGTCTACCCCTTCATCACAAAATTCAAACTCCCCATCGGCACAAATGCCTCCGTATGGGACGCAATTGCCTCCCGAGGCGATTTACCAAAACCAACAATTAGCGTTTTAAGGATTCGCAAATTACCCCCAACGTCAACCCTCCCAATCTCAACCAATGTTCTATAACTCATCGCAACCTTCATCATTTCTTATACCACAATCAGAACCTACATTCAAAGTACCTAAACCCGTTGATACGTTGAAAGCACGCGGGAAAAAACCAATGGCAAAAAAATCCAAAAAAGTCGTGAATTTGGACGATGACGATGATGATGACCTTGAGGCGGTGGCTCAAGTTTCGAAGAGAAACTGGTCCAGGAAAGAAGAAAAGCTGCTTGCAGAACTTTGGATTGAAATTTCGCAAGACAAGGATATCGGAAATGACCGTTCCGATGAATTTTTTTGGAACCAGATTCTGGAGATTTTCAACGAGCAATCTGGCCGTGAACCTCGTTCCAAAAGTATGATCACCGGTAAATGGACACGGCTTAATGGTGATTGCCAAAAATTTAACGCTGTCTACAAACATTTGCAGTGTAGAAGCGGTGAAAACGACGACGATCATATCGAGAATGCAAAGGAAAATTTCGAACAATGCTTTGGCGGAAGAAAGTTCGTATATGTGCACGTGTGGGATATTTTGAAAAAGTATCCCAAATGGGATGCAGAAGATCCCATTGACGTTACATGTCTCAAGGATATTTTTGGTCCTGACAGACGTCCTCGTCCCGACGGTGCCTACAAAGCTCGGGCTGCAAAGAAACAGAAGTCGACTTCAACGTCGAGCGCGGCGAGCTCGGGTGGGAGTCAAACGAGTTCTTTTTCGGGCAGCTTGTCCGAAAAATATTCCGAAAAAGCGAACATTCAAATATCCGCGTACGAGATGAGGCGGGAGAAGGATCGGAAGACGTTAGAGATGGAGGAGATGAAGTTTCTGATGATAGATCCCGACCAAACCACACTGGCCAAAGCCGCTATCATTCGCCAGAGACAAAAACAAATCATGAAAAAATATCAAGTCAACGACGACGACGAAGACGAGGATTAAGTTTATGTTTAGTATGTGTTATTAGTATTTATTGTATCGTTATTTTAATTCCCGTATCATTTTTTTTTTCGTATCGTAAGTTTGTGTTTCGTATGTGTTTAAATTTGTTGTAATGTATTTTTATTTTTATGAAATGAATTTAGTTTATTTTGGTATTCGAATAAAAGAAATAAGAATAGATAGTGGTGCGGCCCAAATGAGGAGTTTGCGGTATGTTATGGGAAGGGGGTTGTAAGTTGTGGTTTGTTGTGGTGACGTGGCACCCCGTGGGGCCCGAATGAGGAGTTTTTGCTCCTCATGATACCTTGTGGTCTTATATCAATCTTTTACTTTTTGGTCGCGTCCAATAGTTTTTTCATTTTTATTATGAACGACTGGGAGGACCCGCGCTTTGCTGCGGTAATGCGGTGCTAAGTCTTGTTTGAAAGTTAGTCATTAAGGACTAAATTTGAAAAAGATCGATAAACCAAAGGACTATTTTTGAAAACTAATTCTGGAAACAATATGTTTTTTTACGAAAAAAGTCCCTAAAATTCTCGGCGTGTTGCGTCGTTAGTCCACGAAGGACCTAGCATGCAAAAACATTTACACCTTAGGGACTGAATTGCACATGACAACTGTTAACCCATGGACTATTTTTGAAAATTAATTCTGGAAATAATATGTTTTTTTTGCTGAAAAAGTCCTTAAAATTCTTGGCGTGTTGCATCATTAGTCCCTGAAAGACCTAGCTTGCAAAGACAGTTACACCTTAGGGACTGTTGGAATGTGAGAGTTAGATTAGCCTAATACGACTAAAGGTGTGTGAGCCTATCGGGGCACACACATATATACGAAGAACACGTTTATTATATATATATATATATATTATATATATATATATATATATATATATATATATATATATATATATATATATATATATATATATATACATTATATATATAACAGTATGGACATGACGTCATCAAATGAAGGATCGCCCAGTAAGCAGCCTGATTGATGAATAAGCAGCTGGATTGCCCAGTAAGCGGCCATTAATGCCACCTAAGCAGTGTTTTAATGTGAATAAAATTCGGATTTTTTATTAAATCCGAAATTTCATGCCACCTAAGCAATTCTGATTTTAATGAAAATTTCGATTTTAAAAATTAAATTATAATTTTCCTTTGCAAGATTTGAACCTTGGCCATTTGATCCACATATAAATGCTTCAACCACTGGAACAGGCATTTTTTTGTGATTTACAATACAGAATATTTAAGTCATGCTTAAAAATTTGATATTGTTAAGCTATAATTAAGGAATAGATTATGCATAGCAACCAATTATATGAGATAAGTAGAAGAATCCCTACAACTTAAACCTACATAAAAAAATCTGCCACTTCATTCGTAATATATTTTTTTCTCAAAAACCCTAATATCTTTTTTTTCCTTTTCTCTTCTAATGTTCGGTTTACATGTGCTGATGCGTTTTTGCTTTGGCTTGCAGATCATGTCGATGATTCAAAGAGGCAATAGACCTCCCAACATCATGAGTAAGTATTTTTTTTTCCTTTCATTGGGTATGTTAATTATTTATGCTCATTTGTCTCAGGAAATCAATGATCTGCCACCAAACCCTGACCAACGTATATCAAATCCTCGCGTACATACTTTTCTTTTATTGTACGTGTATATTATTATGATTGTTGAACATATAATATTCGTGAGCAGATTATACAAGTATTGGAATGATTAAACAGTCGCGTCTGCTTAGTGAGAAGGTAAATACATTTCTTTGCTTACTTTTGATCATATATATTTATATTAATTTGTTAATATGTCTAAACTCCAATGCCATGATTGAAGTGCTTGTGCACTCAATACTGTTATTCACACAAGATAAATAAGTTATTGTCGATCATCTTTTATGCTTATGAAAACATGCAACACAGAAGAAGATAATACAACGAATACGCTAAACAAATCTCCAAGTCGAAGACCAAGTAGCAAAGAACAAATTAATACCGAATTCACCTGCAATGATCAGAGGTTAATCTATCTTGATAAATTAGATAAGCTAAGATATGGTAGCAAGTCAAATCACATGCTTCTTTGTACATCCAAGGTAATTTAACCTCAAAATTTTAATTCATACTGAAATCCTGCATATGCTTCAATTCAAAGCTGTCGATTTCCATCCGTTTGTAAGATTAGGTGTGTTTACAGCCGATGCCCAAACAGCTTTAGCTACTGCACTTCTTACAGCTACAGGTAGTGTGTTCCATTGATAAATAACTTTTTGGTGTGCTTTATGTTTCAAATATACTTTGGCTGTTCACGGCCACCAATATTGTTAATCTTACATAATGAGTAGTTATTTCTTTGTTAATGGAACGCCACACGGAGGGCAGCCATTATTGGTTAGACATGCATTCATGCAGGAATTTTTGATGTTTGTTTATTTATGGCTATTCTTTGTATATACGGGTGCAAGCAATTCGCGGACTTCCTCTTTTTTGCAAGGATAACCTGCACACATTCCTAAGATTGTTGTCATTCTTGCTCAACTTCTCTTAGTTGGTAAATCAGTTTTCTATGCTTTGCTTTAGAGTCTTTCTTCATACCCCGCCCCGACGGGATTGGGTATGTTGTTGTTGTTGCTTTATAGTCATCCACCATAGAAGTTGGATCAGAAATATACATTACTTACATAGGCTGTATCACTACTGTTAACCAAGAAACGCTCTTCTTTCTTGGCTTTGAGGTTTATCGCTTTCTTTTTGACTACCAAGAAAACCGATATCTATGCATGTTTTTACTTCATACATGAGCAAATGTTACTCATGCACTTACGTTTTAGTATTATTGTTTAGTATTTTCTAATTATTGATAACTTTTATAACCATACATACTGGATAAAAATCTGCATATGGGTCACCTAATCACTTTTGACCATTTACTCAAGCTGCCTAATTTTCCATATTTGATGAATACCTATCTGACAAACATGCATATGGGTAAAGAATCATAGCCCCGTTATCAATATCTAGCATCTAAAGGATCCTAAACGCTTCCATGTTGAATTTGTTCGCCGACTACCAGGAGGCTCATAAAAAGCAGTAGTTACTCAATATGTGAATCTAATGGGCAACATCAGTGTTTCTGAGTGAGTGTGCAAATACTTGGGCTTATGTACACACAACTTCAATGTTACATGCTGCAAGCCTTTGAGTAACAATTAACAGGTATCACTGTGATATGACGGAATATTGTTAAGCCGTTATTTCTTCTTGAACCAGGTGGGATTTCTCCAACAATGGTTATCTTGATGCCCTTAAACATCTAACAGATTTGAAAGAAGAACGTCTGATCTTAATCAATCGTGTTACATTCTCACTAATTTCTTCTCATGACCGAATATAACTTTATCTTCTGGTTTGTAGGTAAGATTAAGACGGTAGCTTTGACTGACTTTGATAGCCAATTGTTACAGATTATATTGGAAACCGCAACCCAATTGTAAGCAATCATGTAATTAAATGTATTACTTACGGTTCCATATTTATATCTTTTTCTGAGATCTGGTTTATATGTAGCGTTACTATGTGTTTGCTACTGTTACCAGGTTCAACATTCACTTATGGACATGCGACCTCAACAAAGAATGCGACCTCGACAAAAATGAAGACGTCAAATGAATCGAAAATCCACCAGTCTATTTTACCAAAGCTATGGAAAGAGTTTTACGTATAATGGTAGTATCAATATTCATGTTGCTGGTGCGATCAATGGCGGTTTGATCACCCTTGTTCTCCAAGAGGCTGATAAGGTGTGCGATAAATGAGCATGGATTACTCTATCTATAAAGATACAATTGTGGGCATGCGGTTATAGCAGCCCACTAAAGAAAAAACAAAAACTAATCATCCACTCTGCTATAACAGGATAAAACATGCCAAGCAACCTCCCCACGGTAAGTAAAGCTTCTCCAAATTGCTGACAAATAAACTAAATTCATTAACCAATTTGTAAATCTCTACTGATTCGGGGCAACATATTGGCTACTTATTAAAGAGTCTCACATGTCATTTTGAAATAGGATTAAGCACTTGAAATCAGTTGAACCAAAAAAGAGATATGGCGATGGCGATAACAAATAAACCTCATGAGAAAACTTAGCATGCTACTTCCAAAGAACACCTGGTATTGTCAAACCTGCACACACAAAAAGAAGATCAGCATGAGAGAATTGAGAGAAAAAAAAAGGCTGTGGGGTTTTGAGAAAAAACTATATTAATGAACGTGACATTAGGATCACATTGAACAACCGTTATCTAACAGACATTGCTCCGAGAGACTACCAATTAGTGAATATGGTATTGGTAATAGCAACATTGGTGTTCGCCATTCGGTGTCTACAAGACGTGTTCAGACGGGTCCGGTGTAAGCAACTTCTGGAACAACGGGTTTCTGCCTCTGCCAGTGAAAATGGTATGTATAGTATTTTGTTTATGACTAACAAATATTGATTAAATTGTAGCTTCAAATCACCACAGCGGGTCTGGGGCTACGCACGTGATCTTATTTAAAATATGCAGAACCGCATTTACCAAGTAGCAATGACTAGGAAATTAACTTGACTTTGTTTGTACTTTTTGATATGCATTTCATTGTACGTATAATTTTCTGTTACAGTGACTCTAACAAGTAAGCGTGCTCAAATAAACGTGCTCAAACAGTAGCAATGACTAGGAAACTGATACAGATACAGACGCCTGCACAAGTAAACGTGCTCAAACAGTATCAAAGACTTTGAAACAACTTTTAGAACAATAATACGAGAAAAGGTTCTTTATAAGAAAACTATACTTTTAATTTTGTGTTATTAACCATCAAGATATTCTGCCCATAGAGGTTAACTTTGCATTAATCGTTCAACTGTTCAGGGGGGTCAAGAAGAGAGGCTGCTCTTTTTTAAATTATTCAGATATTTAGCTTTGGCTATCAACACAAATTTGCTGAGCACAATTTAGGTACTCATTTATATTTATCCTTGCTCTATGATTTCAATAATATTTCCTCTTGGTTTTGCTTAAGCCCAACCTGCCAGAACATGCTCACCTGCAAACCAAGGTATATGTTGTCGATATTGTTTGATAGGTTACGGTTAATTATCGAGTTGCCTGGTACCAGGCCCTGGTCATGTTGCAAAATAATGGCTGCACTATTGGCTTATTTAGGGTATGAAGTTAATTGGCCAATATTAATAAGTGTCATCAATTGTTTTAGCTGTGTCTAATCTCTTTATATACAAATTCAGTTATTTACTCTTTGTTAATCTATCTGACTTTATTAAGGATGTATAGATTATGACATGTCGTTTGTAAAGGATTTATGACATGACTTATTTAGGTGGGCTAAATGACTTATGAACATTTTACCTTTTTTTTTTCTTCTCATAGATAGTTTATGTGTCCCATAATATTTGTCGAATGAGCGGTTAACATTAATTGTTTCAGTCGATGTAGGTTTCATACATTATGTCAACCCTGAAACAATGTTAAGTAATGAACCATATTTAAATGTGTTCCGCATGTGTCAAAAATGTGTTCGAACATTTTTGATGGGCTGCAAGGTCATAATGTTTTTCTGCATTGTTAATATATGGCAAGTTTTGTTTTTAGTTGTTACTGATTTTTGAGAGATTTATTTTAGAGCCTTGGTGCGATTATATTTGGCAAAATAGGCAAGTTTGTCACAAAAAAATTGTCTTTATGTTACTCTTAAGCCTTAGCTAAAAATATTGATGTAAAAAATCATGGGTATTAATCAATATGCAATCTTTATGTATTTCTTTTATTATTTTTCTATAGTATCTTTATAGTATTCTATGCTATTACAATGCTTAACCTCCCCTGTACAGGTTACTCATGAAGCACATTCTGTAGATTCATTTGATGTGGTGCTAATATTGCTCACTTCAATTTAAGCCGGCAATATAATCTGAAACAAACACCCTCTAACTAGATTATATATTTGCTGATCTGAATAAACAATTGTTTCAGGTAATAGACTTGGGTGGAAGAACAACCATTGGGGACTGTGCCAGCCTCGGTTATGTTTTTGGGAGGTACGCGGACACTCATTACATATTATATGTTTCGAGTTTACTTCCTTATAATCTACAATCTATCTGGGTCAATAATATACTATTAAGTAGTGACAGGTCCTATGGAATTTTTAAAATTAAACGAAGAAGGAAACGGGTCAAAAATAGTATATGTATTTGAACATGTGAGTTTTTTGTTAATAATTTCTATATGTTAGGTTTGGTTTATCAAGCATATCTGTAAATGATAGCTGATAAAGTTGGACAAAAAGTGGTTGCATACATTAAAAATAGTTTGTGACACTTTTCAGAGTTTCCTTTTTAACTAGCTTTTTTTACTCATTGGAATCACTGCATTTATCAGTGATCGAAGTTGTCATCTCTAATATTTCCCTCTAATATCTGATTGTATATATTTTGCAGTTCTTCATACGATGAGGTTATCAGCTTATGCCTTGATCTTGGAGAACTTGATGCAGCTATTGCAATTGTTGCAGACCTGGAGACGAGTGGTATCACGGTACCTGATGAGACACTCGATAGGGTCATTCAGGCTAGACAAACAACCCGTACTAATATGTTCGTGATCTTAATGTACCGTATGAAGGGAATGAAGAGTATGAGACACCTATAGCTGATTTACTTTTCCTTCCGGTGAGTATGAGTTATTTGTTTTGTTGCGAGGATACCTTCCCTGTTAGTTGATGCACATGTAGTTGTATAATATTATCATACCGAATAAGTACACACATCTTGAAATTACATAACTATAAGTACGCAATTGCTTTGTTTTTTTTCTCCTATCATCGTAGCTGGTGGAAGGGGGTGTTTGGGAATTGGGATTGCGTATAAAATTTCTCTATTTGCGTATTGCTTTCTATTAGAACAGATTGCTTATTCAAACCATTTATGTACGAGTTAAATAAGCAAGTTAGAGTAAACAGTTTGGCAATATAAGCTGAAACAAGCACCCTCTAAGATCGCGAAGACTGTGCCAGATAAAGTTGGGGATATTGTTTTGCAGGTAATATGAAGAGATGTATGGCTGCACATAAGAGGTGTCGCATCGGAGAAACCTCCAACGTGTCTCAAAATTTTGTAAAACATATGCGGGTACGTTTTTGTGACTTCATTGTTTTTAAAAGCCATTTTAAGGTCTGCTAACTTCATGCAAGCTTTTATCATTACAGGTGTGCAACAACAAAGCACGACGACTCCAGAAACTGTTGCTGCTAATAATGAATCGAATCAGTATTCGAATCAAGATATTTGTGCTTCAGTTACTTAGTTGCATACATTATCTAAATAGTTGTTTAAAAGACACTTATGGATGATGAATTATTGTTGCAGACTAGCTCCTCATAAGACTCGAATCATGTACTCTATGTAGGTAACCAATTAGGATAAACATCAACAGTAGATGCTAACTACCTAGGCTAGACGCCGTACACCTGCTGTACCAACTAATGTTTCACGGCATTTACAGATCCCCTTTGATCATCCTAATTGAATCTTGAATTACTACCTCCCTTGTGAATAAAAGTTGCTAAGGCCCTGATTCTGATTTTAATAGATGAAGCAAATGCTAAAGTAATTAAAGAACGTGAGGTAGCACGAAAAGCTATTGAAGAGGCTCCTCCTGTGGTTAAGGAGACTCCAATCATAGTTCATGACACTGAAAAGGTTGACACCTTAACAGCTGAGGTGGGAAGTTTGAAGGTAGAGACTTTAAATAGGTCATAGTTTTTAAGTATTCCTTATATTTCTGTTTTGAAGGTCGAATTCAGAAAGCAAGAATGGCAAAGATGTCAGAAATCCAAATCAACCAAAAGGTTGTTTTTTACTTTACTGGTCTTGCTTTCACATATCTCCTCTTTTTCTGACTATATCCTGATATAATATATTCAGATGAAACCTTGAGCAACTGCTACTTCTATATCCTCTGAAAAGATGATAAATGCAATAGAGAACTTGACTTGCTGCAGCCGCAACAAAAGCAAAGCTGTTTGCAGATCATGAAAACGGGAAAATTCAAATGGTGTCTGCGTGCACGGGCCATCAACCAAAGCTACAATACGACCACCCGTGCCAGAGACACAAAGTTGCAAGTAAGTATTAGTGAAAAAGTGAAAGGGCCTGGTGTAACACTTCAGAACATCTATTGACATGTATTTTGTTCATTTAATTTCGTTTACCGTCTTTTTACTGTCATCAAAATTCGGTTTTTTAATAAGAAAAGTATAAGCTACATGATGGGATGAGTTTTGAGTTATATCAATTGTCTTTGTTAGTTTGCAGGTTACACTGGGTCGAGTTTAAAAATGAGATTATCTAATAAAGTTCAAAGTGATTGATATGATTAGACGAATTGGACACCTTTATAAAACAAAGAGGGCACAAGTGTTATAGAAACTAATACGTTGGTGAGAGTTCTTATGGGGAGCACTTGCTGGTGGATTTGGGTAAGGGATGATGCACCCGATTGCAGTGAAAACTCAAATCCAGAGTCTAGCTATTTTGACAAAAGACCAGGTCTGCTATGGTTTGCTTACTATCAAATTCAAACAATGGGTTGGGTTGCAACATACTTTGGTAAAGTAATAGTACTTATTGAACCATGGCATTCGGTACACGGGCCATCAACCAAAGCTACAATACGACCACCCGTACCAGAGACGCAAGCTGCAAGTATAGTGAAAAAGTGAAAGGGCCTGGTGGATTGGGTAATACTTCAGAACATCTATTGACAGTTATTTGTTCATTTTATTTTGTGTACCGTCTTTTTACTGTCATCAAAATTCAGTTTTTTAATATGAAAAGTATAAGCTACATGATGGGATGAGTTTTGAGTTATATCAATTGTCTTTGTTAGTTTACAGGTTACACTGGGTCGAGTTTAAAAATGAGATTATCTATTAAAAGTTCAAAGTGATTGATATGATTGCCCAGTATTCTTCTATATTTGATTCAGGGTTTACAATAAACAACTTAAGCTTTTTTACTAAAATACTATAATTTACATTCCATTGATTATAAAGCAGCAACCATCCATACACATAGTTGTTCCATATTCCCATAATCAAAAGAGATCAACTACCATAGATACATAACACCCAAACAAAAGAACCTACCCAGAGATACCCTAATCAAAGCGGTCCATAAGGCTCATGTTCTCCTCACCCTCAGTGAGACTAGCACGGACCTCCACTAGCATAGCCATCAATGCTGCCATCCTCTTTCTAGCCCTCACCTTCTTCTTATTCAAGCACTCATAAATGTCACCAACAGCTTCTTCAACAGCTTCATTGAGAAACATAACTTCCACCATACGCTCAGTACGTTTGTCAATTTCCCTTTGTAACTCATCGCACTTCTCACCCAAATACCTAAGGAACGCTTCCTCTTCTGTATGCTCCTGAATGAAGAGGAACTTGAAGCATTGATGGAGCTCATCCAAGCCGGACATCTCTTTGAGTTCATCGATGAGTGGGGTTTGTTGAGCCATTGGATTGTGTTAGTTGAGATGAGATTGATTTTGGATTGAAAAAGATATTATTATTTGTTGGTCTTCTGATTACTGAATATATACACGGTTTCATCATTGCCTACACTTAATTAGAGTATTAATTCCGATAGATGGTTTGTTTTCCCGTGCATGAATTTGCAATACGTTTTTAGAAGAAGTGTTGCAATGAACATAAAATTCTTCCACTGATGATGCAAAAATTTTCATAAACTGCACATAAATTTGTCAATATATCATATCCAACCCTCAAAATTTGAAAATTATGATAAATATTACCATAATAAATTTCTTAGTTATTAAATACCAAGGTTGCAAAAATCACGAATCGGTATACAAAATGAGTGAGGGCAAGTGGACGTTGTATTCAATAAAAACGCACAACGTCTTACAACACATTTATTATATTTGAAACACACGATGAAACATTAAAGTATACAAACCTTCGATGGCATACAATGGTATTCGACGACCAGGTAACCTCAACAATGTTGGGTAAACAGTCTCTGGATACAAGCATGTGCCATCCTTACGAAATAGCGCCAGGCTTAATTTATTATCCCCTAGATTGGTGAATACCATGGGCTGTCTTACTTGCCAAACAATCTGTTAGACCTTACAACACTGTTTGCATCCAGCTGAACCCTCTCATGTCTCACCTTGACCCTCAACCCGTTAGCATAAATTTTGAACGTTTCTTTTCATATATCTTGAATAAAATCTCCCGGCAGAATCTGCATTACGCAAGCAGGAAAACAGGCTAACTAAGCAAACAAATCGATAATTTTCATGATACAAACACAGTTTGTTCCTCGCAGGCATCTAATTAATATGTATTATATTTTCAATTAAAGGAGTTAAAATGATGCTCAGAATCAGTTTTTTTTTACCAACTTATATTGTACTCACTTTAGTTGAATGTTAACTCATAATGTATACAAATACGCTCAATTCCAATCTATATGTATAAGTGAAAAGACAAAACATTCATACCTGTCCTCCAGCCATGAATCTGGCCAAACACCGCACAACTCTAGACCCAACAACTCGCCTATCGTAACCAGGGCCTTCACTACCATCCTCATTATACCCGGTGACGTAGAAAGTGTCTAATCCCTCCTTCACAAAATGTAGTCTTTTGACTGATGATGGCACATTATCTTCAACAAAGCTTCCCCACTCATCTCCATGAACATGAACTTCACCTTCAACCACCCTAACTAAACACACATATCTGCGTCTGTTATTGCCATTAACAAAAATATACTCTTCATCATTGTAAAATCTCTCCTTGAAAACTTTAGGCAATATCTGCAAAACAAACCGTTTCAATAAGTTATACACTTATAATCCTGTGTTACTAAAAGTGCAAAATATCATCAGGAAAAATTCAACAATCATATATATATACACGAATGTGAACCTGGTATTTTGGGTTGGTTCCCAGATTAAAACGACATAAGAATTGCTGATCCATCTTCGTTGTTTCAGTTCTGAAGATTTAAACTGTCAGGCCAATACAATTGGATTAGGTATTACAACAGGCACAATCACGTTGTAAAACCATATTCGATTCAATTAACAAATCACAACAGTAATTATCCACATGTTATCTTAATTTTTTTCAGATACAATGTCAAGCCATAAAAAATAATATTACCAATAATAATCCCTCCGTCCCATAACAAGTGTCCACTTTTATCTTTTTAAGTATTTCTTATTAAACTTTGACCATAAATGTAAGATTGTAGATTCATGTTTTCTTTACCCGGATACACATTTTTTTTATCAAATATAATTCGGTTTATTAAATTTAACAATCAAATTTATTCTCTTGGAAGTAACAAATTAAAATGATTAGCTCAAAATGTATTAAAAGGTTAATTGTATTCTTTCAATAATAGTGAATTCAGATTCATGCTTTCTTTACCCAGATACACATTTTTTTTTTTCAAATATAATACGGTTTATTAAATTTAACAATCAAATTTATTCTCTTTGAAGTAACAAATTAAAATAATTACCAAAAAATGTATTAAAAGGTTAATTGAATTCTTTCAATAATAGTGAATTCCATCCGACACAATTATATGCTTCATACGGCAATCCGACACAATTATATGCTTCATACGGTAAGTAAAGTATAATGTTTCACTCTCATACAACTAATAGTTAAGGAGATAGTGATAAAAAAAAGGCCAAACAACAAATATAAACAACTACATTATATTGTGTTTACATATATAATTTAAATTTGACTAAAATAAACCAGTCTATGCTTATAATTCATGCCCGCCCAGTGGGCGGGCTTCGAAGTCTAATATATATATATATATATATATATATATATATATATATATATATATATATATATATATATATATATATATATATATATGTTTTATATTTATTAAATGTATAATATGCTTCACGAAATAATTATTTAACGATTGGTAGTTTGCCGTTAAATGCAACAACTAACTAATATACGTTAAATATAAAAGAGTGGGACTTGGATGTCGGAAAACGAAACTCCCGGACTTCCCTCCACGGTGGCCAGTTATTGAAGTATCTATGAGGGGTGCTATGTGTCGATTTTGCCTAACTAAAGGAGGTGAATAACAATGACTTGTTGGACAAGTTGTGGTGCTATATAAGCACCCCTAAACACACTACACAAAACAATATCTAAAACCCATTATGTACTCTTTGGTTCTCCTGTTGTTCGACAAAGTCAGAAAAGGATAATATATATTATGCATGCAAATTGTTAATCATACGTATGCATGCTAGAGTTTGTATGCATGCAATATTTAATTGCATATACTATTTCAGGCTGGGTATGGTTTATTTAATGTGTCTTGCTGCTTTTTAATATTTGTTAGGTAGTGAGCTTCGATCATTTTGCATATTTATATCCCTTATATCTCCGTATCAACTTGAATATGTTAGTATTGCAATGTTTAGTTATTAAATTTCTTTGTCAACCGGATGCTATGATATTGATGATATTGATATTTATTATATATCAAATGAATTGCAGCATGTAATTGAATGAACTAGTTATCAAATCCTTGAAAATGATCACTACACCAATACGAAGGATTTGGTACCAGCCAAATATTTTGGTCGACATTCCCGTCCCAAATTTTGGCCATCGCCCACACTTTTTTCAACAAAAAACGCAGTCAAAGGAGTCTTTCCACTTGAACAAAATGGGACGACAATGCCGTCCCAAATTGATATATATATATATATATATATATATATATATATATATATATATATATATATATATATATATATATATATATATATATATATATATATATATATCTGATTTTTGATATTTTAAAGCCTTTTAAATGTAATTTCTCAAAAAATAAAACGTCATGCCAATAAATTTAGTCCCACCAAACAAAATGGGACGACATTGCGAGTATTTGTTTTTTTTATTTATTTAAAAACTTTGTAAATCAGTTTTTATTTTTAAATCAATATAAAAACTTTTTTAAAAACAGAATGGAACGAAAATGTCGTCCCATTTTTACTAAACATTTAAAATGGCATTTTTTATCCAATAATCTATTTAAAAATACTTATATATAAATTAATTTTAAAAAATTATTTGCTTTAAAAATATTAATTTACAAAATCAATACTTTACTATTTATCAAAATCAATACTTTACTATTTATCAAAAATATTTTTGATGTTAAAAATATTAATTATAATGGGGTCTTGTCCGCCGATGATCAAACTTATATTCTTGATAACGTCTTCAATCACCATCCATATAAAGTTCAGAAAACAAAGTTCCAAGAAAGTCGTTGCTTTTTTGTTGTATCATCCGATGCCCGTGAAGAAGACTTCTCGTACATTAAATGTGTTGAGAATTATGTAAATGTGGTGATCTCGACTATTATGAACTAGATCTGAATATTGATGAAATGGATGTTGATCGGACTGAAGGGTCAAATGAGCAGACTACTGATAAATGGACTAATTGGGGATGGAACAGGAAGTAGGAACAAATGATGGTCCTAGACCAGGAGGACCTTTTACCGCAACGAGACAAAGGCTCGATATCTTCACAGCGGATGAGCAAGAGATGATTAACGAAATTAATCCCATCATTCAGTCTATCCGCAGGATTATGCATCAAACTTACCGCCAAACACTTGTATCTCACTAAATATCACCAACACTAAATCTTACATTTGCTGGCGTTGAGTCATGTTGA
Source organism: Artemisia tridentata subsp. tridentata (assembly GCA_021014915.2). NCBI lineage: Eukaryota > Viridiplantae > Streptophyta > Magnoliopsida > Asterales > Asteraceae > Artemisia > Artemisia tridentata. The sequence continues at coordinate 329,241,197 of CP139501.1, read as the reverse complement.
TAAAAGTTGGAATTAGTCGAGATGATATGGTTGTACATAAGATGTTAAACGAATGAGCCGAGATGATATGATTGTACATGAGACACTAAATGATAAACCTTATTCTCTTTAATATCCAAAAAATCGTATCCAATCTCTACATAAAATCCAAAAAATCTTATCCAATCTCTACATAAAATCCAAAAAATCTTATCCAATCTCTACATAAAATCCGATCTATCTTATATTCCCTCCCTCTCTCTCATTTGCATATCGGATCTATATTTTTTTTCTCCTCTCTCTTTGAAGATTGAACAACAGCAACAACAACACCTCCATCACCATCGAGCTCCACCACCACTGGCGACCACCACTTTCATCCCCCATCACCACCTGATAACACCAAACCTCTTATCTTCACACCAATTTCAAAACCCTAGATGCAGCGATATAATCCTTTTATGTGTTCTTGTGGAACAGGAAGTATAAAACTAAGAACACCACATCAAGAAGATATCTTTGGATGGAAATATCATGCATGTCCTCTTTCGAAGGTGAACAATCATACATTTCTTATTTATGTAAATATACAAACAATCGTAACATTTCCTTATTATGTAACAACCAAGAGAAAAAGATCATGGATGTGGATATTTTATATGGAAGAGTGAATTTGATGACCGGTTACGAGTAATCTCTTCTGCTTCAACATCTCAAGGTAATGGATATGCACCAACAGAGTGCTCAAACTGTAATGCCAAAGATGTTAGGATAAACATGCTGGAATCACAAAAACAGGTGCTAGAGACAAGAGTAAACATGCTGGAATCACAAAAGCAGGTGTTAGAGACAAGAGTAAGGATGCTGGAGGCAAGACTTGAAATGACAACGAATCCCGACGACCCCGACCACGCATGTCAGTCGGCTGCAATACTCCGTGAGCTGTTAGGTGACTTGGACAATCTTCATATGTAATGTTGTTGTTGTTGTTGTTGTTGTTGTTGTTGTTGTTGTTGTTGTTAGGTGACTTGGACAGATTCAGCAATACTTACCCAAGGACATTTCACCCCAATTAATCGAGCTCTGCTTATTCTTTAAGCAGATTTGTGCTCGAAATTTGATGCAGCAGGACATAGAGAAAGCTAAAAAACAAATGCTCGATGTTATGATTAATTTAGAGCAAATATTTACTCCTGCTTTTTTTGACATAATGATTCATTTGGTTATACATTTACCCGAAGAGGCTATTCCAGGTGGCCCTGTTTACTACAGGTGGGTGTATCCATTTGAAAGATACATGAAGAAGCTGAAAAATTATGTCTGAAATAAAGCCAAGCCTGAAGGTTCTATAGTGGGGGGTTATGTTGCAGAAGAAGCATTAACTTTCTGCTCGCGTTATCTTAAGGATGTCGAGACGAGATTTAATCATCCTGACAGAAATGACGACGGTGCACCTGAACAACCAGATAAATTCCAGGTGTTCCAGTCAGTATGCAAACCGGTGGGTAGAGATGTAGATACTCGGATGGAGTCAGATGTTATGCAGGCAGTTGTATGGTTTGTACTTAACAACAGTCCTGAAATCGACGCAGACATCCAGGCGTACAAAGAGTATGTTTCTTCTTTTTTATATTTTGAAGAACCCTTTTTTTGCTAAGTTTTTGTTTTCGATGACTTATTCTAATATCATGAACTTTTGCAGTGAATTTCCTAACAATACCGTGGAAACAAGTTTTCCTCCCTGGTTCAATCACAGGGTAAACACATTAGATATATTACCTTGTAGTCCAGAGTTTTTGCTGCATGAGCGCGATATACTTCATACCACTTAATGCAGTGGAGTTTCAACACCCGGGTCTGATGGAGAAATGTATTATGCTCAACTAGAGGAAATTCTGGAGCTCACTTATTTGGGCAACCGAAAGGTTGTGTTGTTCCGATGTTTATGGTTCGACACCCGTAACCCTAATAACCCTACGGCACGCTCTAGGCGTTCTTACATTGAACGTGGCATACGTCATATTTTGACTGATAAGGATGCTTATAGAAATCAACAATACATTCTTGCGACACAAGCAACACAAGTCTTCTACCTTGAAGACCCTACTAGACGACCACCTCATTGGAAGGTCGTCGAAGATGTTCATCATCGGAAGATTTGGCATCGGGATGTGGTAGATTCTGATCAAGATGTTATACATGGCAACAGTTCATCAGATGTTGCATTGTCTGTTGGTTTGACTGGTTTGGAGTCTGCGGATTTGAGTGTAAATGATGAATCAACAGAAGTGGACGCCCCTGAAGAAGATGCTGATTTTATTAATAATGAAGATGATGTTGTTGCTCATGTCTTTGATGATGATGAAGTTGACGTGTCTTATGATGATGAAGTGAACCCCACGACTGTTGTTGAAGAAGTTTTATCTAGCGATGATTCGGATGATGACAATTGTTCTTAATTTGTAATTTGAATGAAATTGTTACTATATGTTTAAACGTGTAACTTTTATTTGAATGAAATTGTTATGTTATGTTTAAATGTGTATATTTATATGAATATGTGTATTAGTATTAATTGGTCCACGAAATTGTGTGTTCTTGTACTTGTAATTTTACAGATGGTGTGTGTAGCTCCTAGATCACACGGCGGGGATGCTGGTGGTGATCCACCACATAAGCCCTATTTTACTACGCCGGGCTATTGCGCAGGTAAGAAATTGTGATTTTTATTTTAAGTTTTTTATTGATAAAACTAAATGTTTTTACTTGTATTTTCACGACTCAATAACTTATATTTGTAGGTTCGATGATTGCGGGTGAGACCTCAAATCGGGCCTTAAGGAGGGCGTTTAAACAGAATGGCAATCAGCCTTTGCCGATCAGCTTTGACACAAATGATCAAGGCACCTTCTCACCTGTAGGCACGTATGCACCGCATTTGAGTAGTCTTATGGGGGAGCAAGTTAGGCCAATTCCCCTTGACTGCGAGTGGGAGCAGATTCCAGAGCCTTTTAAGGCTCATATATTTCCCGCACTCGAGGTATTAATTGTTTATTTTATTTCTATTCTTATTTTTATCAACCGTTTAGATATGCGTGTTATATTAAAAAAAATTTGTTTATTTAAATGCGTATATTTATTTGCAGAGCTATTTCTTCCTTGCGCCTTGGTTAAACGACGAGCGCCGAGTGACGGTTGGGGAGTGTGTGTATACAGTGGGGGAAAGGGTAACTCTTGGGCTTAGACTTCAGATGTGGTTACTATACCGCAAAAATAAATACAGGATCAAGTCTAAGTACTTTGACATAAATGATGAACCCGAGACGGCAAAGGAACATCCGCCGCCGCCGAGAGTGTGGCATAACCGAAGCCGAGAGGATTGGGAGTCGTTGGTCGACTGGTGGTTGAGACCGGAACGGATGGAGAGATCTGCAAAAAATGCAGAAAACCGAGCACAAAACAAGATACTAACCCACCAAGGGAGATAGTCGTTCGTACAAGGACGAAACGATTACGTAAGACTCATTATAATTTTTCTGATTTTTAAAGGTCTATATAATGTTTATATATAGCTCGTTATTAATTTATTTTATATTGTATGTATAGCGGGTTAAGAATGCGGGGAAGAATGAAGAACTCATCGAAACGTGGAGGAAGTGCCATTCAAGAAAGGACGTGTTTAAAACTAAAGAAAACGAGACGGCTTACGTAAATAATTTATCTCTTAACATGCGTCGTTAAGATCAAGTTACTTGTTTTTTTTAACTTACCTATTTTTAACATACTTTTTTTTTTTGACTTACACAGTTGGCGGTGAAGTCACTCTAGGATCAAGTTAAAGCCGGTACGGCTCCGTTGATGACCGAGCAGGAAGTATTGGATGAAATAGTTCTGAGTGATAACCGGCAAAATATGTCGGGCAGGGGCAGGCTGATGCTGGGCATGGGCAAAGCTTCATCCAGGTCCGTACATCGGCCAGTCGCACAAGAATATGATACTCGGCAGCATATGTCGGAGGTGTTGAGGCGAGAGGCTGAAGAGAAAGAGTTGTTGAGGATGCAAGTGCTGGAGGCGCAACAACGGGCTCAAGTAAATAAGCTACAAAATGACCAGCTTCTTACTCGACAACTCACCTTCGAATCTTTCATGGGGCAGTTTTTCGGCCACTACAACAGCCAAGGTAATCCGTTTCCCGTTTCCTTTCCCTCATTTCCCCCATTTCCCCAACCTCCTTCATTTCCCGCCCCTTTTCCCGGCCCTATTCCCTTTCCCAACCCTAATAATTCTTCCTTTGACCATTGTTATCGTCCCACCTTTCCTGACTCTACTACATGCCCGGGTTCTAGTTCTAACCCGGGTTCTAGTGCTAATTATGCAATGCCGCCACCCGACCTTAACAAATACATAAGACAAACTAATCCTCATTTGAGCCACATTCCCGAGAATATTAATGCTAGTAGTGGTGAGGAGGAGGCGGAGGAGAGGGGGGAGGAGTTGGGTTCTTACGAGGAGTCGGAGTAGGCGTAGCCGCGTAGGGATGATGTAAGATATTATTATATGTGTTAACTTTGTGAATTGTTAGTAACTTTGAGGAATGGTATATATTGTCGAATGGTATAACTTTGTGAATTGTTAGTAACTTTTAGGAATGGTATAACTTTGTAAATTGTTAGTAACTTTGAGGAGTAGTTTAACTTGTATCGTATTTGTTAGTTTAATTTGTATCGTATTTGTCGA